>LR812520.1:37718720-38063720 GCA_903798195.1 Danio kyathit | reverse complement strand
CGGGTCACGTGAACACTGGCAGCGATGTCGGCCGATGGCCTGACCTTGTCTTCTCCGCACACAAACTACTCTGGCCACATTATGCAAATCGATCCTTGCCCAGAAACACCAGCACAAAGAATAACCGTGTATATGTATGCATCTGGATGTGAATCCGTATGTACCTTTTTATTTGTGTGTGTGCGCATGTGCGTGTGTGTGTGCATGCGAAACAGTCGATGAGGGGGTATTTGAAAGGCATGCCTGATAAGGTGATGTTCCCAGATTCATTTGCGCTTGGGCATAAGGATTAAGAGGACGGAAGCTGAAGATAGAAGACAATTGAACCCTGTTTAAAGCTTTTCCCTCTTCCCCCCTCTCTCTCTCTCTCTCTCTCCCGCTCTTTTAATTTGTACATGTGTCATGTCCTCCTTCCCACCCCTCTCTGCCTATTCAACAAGCTTGAGTCATTAGCGGCTCAGGTGGTCGACTCAAGGTTAAAGAGAAAGTCAGTGAGGAAAGATAAAGGCTACGGCTATAAGACAATAATGGAAAAGTCAAATTAAAATCACTGCTAAGTTGGTTCTGGGGCGAAAAATAAAGATGATGGCTCCATTAATGAGGGGAATATGGCTAGCGCTTTCTGCGAATATTTCTCTGATCTGCCCTTTTGAAATTCATGCATCACTCTGGCAGGAAAACCAGCGCATGAAGGCCTAAGTTAGAGAGGAAATGAGGCAGGGCAAAGGAGAAGGTCAGGTTTCGAGCGAGAGGAAATCTGATGTGTGTGGATTTGCACTTAACTGGTCTCAGGTAAAGCTGACACGGCAATGGCTGTTTTGACAAGTGCCGGCAGAAATCGTTTGACACCGCCCTGCTTCTTCTACCCATCATAATTATTTAAGGGAACTTATATTCACCATGTTAATGTGTTAATGCAAAGACAAAGAAGCTAAAAGATGTGTGTGATGATAAAGGCAGATTAAATCAAAGTGAGAAATTGACTAAATATCCATAATGCTGCATTCCATTTACCTTGGAAGTCAGATATCAGTTCTGGGAATGATGCCACACCCAAGTTGACTGCATTCATTGTTAGAGGTCCTATATATAATGAGATATTGACTATTTATTAGTACTTAGAAGGATTATCATTTGATACTTCTCTAAGCCCACCCAATAACTAAACCCAACTACTACCTTATTAAATATTAGTAAGCAGCAAATTAGCTACTTTGAGTTTATTGAGCTTGAAGTCTTAATTAATGGCTTGTTAAAAGCAAGAAATGTACCTTAAAATGAAGTGTGACCTATAAAACTGTATTTAATATTAAAGGATTATAAACACAGATTTTCCTTCGGCTTAGTCCCTTATTTATCAGGGGTCACTACACCGGAATGAAGCGCCAACTATTACGGCATATGTTTTACACAGCGGATGCCCTTCCACCTGCAACCCAGTACTGGGAAACACCCATGCTCTCTCATTCACACACTCTCATACACTACGGTCAATTTAGTTCATTCAATTCAAGCGCATGTCTTTGGACTGTGGGCAAAGTTGGAGCACCCGGAGAATTCATACAGAAATGCCAACTGGCCCAGCTAAGACTTGAACCAGCAACCTTCTTGCTGTGAGGAGACAGTGCTAACCACTGAGCCACCATGCCGCCAATTACATACACAGATAAATGTTGCATATTACTGTTTTATACAACAAGGCTGTTGAATGCTTGATTCCAATTGGCTGATGAACATTCTTAAAAGGGCAGATACTTCAATTAGGAAACGAACAGCTAAAGTAGTTTCAGGCAGGACTTAATTACATTACAAGTTCCATGCCACTACAACCACTAAACCTACAACCACAGCCACTCTTACATCGTCAAGAACTCTTAGTAGAGTTTCTTGCAGGGAATAGGTAGAGTTTCTTGCAGGGAATCGGTATAGAAGCACAAACTTGCCTCTATACCCAGTGTCACAGTCACCAGCGATCTAGCTCATGCAGATCGCTGGAGAACTACAAATATGCCAGCAAAAGAACTACAAGATCCAGTCATGCACCACACATGCATCACACACCTGGCCTAGATCCTGTCTGATTGCAAACACTCACAGCTGAAGCTGCTCAAAGACTGATTACAAGGACTATAAAGACAGCACAAGCACACACATAGTTGCTGAGTCTTGTTATACTGAATTTTGAACATTACAAAGCAATTTCCTTGCCTTGTTTTGACCCTCGCTTTGTTTTGTTTGTTTACGTTGCTTGCTGCCTGCCTGTACTTACCATTCGCCTGCTTATTGACCACGACTCTGGATTGCCCGTATCCATCTGTTTGCTCCTGTGTGGACTGTTGTTTGTCTGACCATTCTCTGCATAATAAACCCTGCATTTGTATCCACACTCCCTTGTCAGCGTCTACTTCACATAACAGAAGACTCAGCCAAATCTGTGTGTTAGTGTGCTGTATAAATAGTCAAACTAATCAGTCTTTGAGCAGCTTCAGCTGTGTGAGTGTAATCAAACGCAATCAGGAACTGGTGTGTGTGATGTGGTGCATGACTGGATCTTGTAGTCCATATACTGGCAGATTTGTAGTTCTTTAGTGAACTGTGTGTCCTGCAAAACATATTTCTTTAAAAAAGGTGTTTGTAGATGTCTAAACTAGATGCATAGTTTGTATTTTCTTATACATTGGGTCACAAATGGAAATTAAACAGTAAAATAAAAAAAATATGTGCAGTCTTTCATAGTCATCCATTAATAGGTGCAGGAAAGCAAAACTGTCACCATTTATTTAGGATTACAAACGTCATTGAGAACCACTCAATATCCCTCAAAACATTGAAAACATAACAACAAGTTTGATTAATAAATTAGATGTAAATGAACTAAATATATAAATTTGGTGTAATAAGGCAGAGAAAATAGCTACAAAGGCATGCTGCAAACATGTTGAGTGAACTAACTTTTAGAAGATTTTGGATTAGAGAGAATCTACAAAGCCAACAATCCACTGGCCTCTTTCAACTTCAGCCAGCTCCAATTTCTGATGTCAAACCACAACAGGTCATAAGTCGCATCAGAACTTCCATGCAAAATGGATGCCACAGGAACACTCAAGTGACAGTGGGCTAGTTAATTTTAGCACAAGAACGGCAGGTAGAAGAGCTTCCACTTTTTCAAGCCTTGTTCACCGAGGCCATCACTGAGACTCCAGCAACCCTTCCAGGTGACCTCCACATTGAAGTGGCCCACCGGAGTAGGGCATAGGGGAGCAGAAGTGTGACCTGCAGGAGGTTAATACATACTCGTACTTCATACTGAGAGGGTGAGCCCATTTAGGGTAATTTCGCAAGAGTGTGCTAGCCACAGCTACTTCAGTGTTAAGAAGTGGATGGTGAAAGTAGGGCCTCTGTTCATTAACATGGCTGCCACAGTGAAGCATTAGCCACAGTCATTTAATGGAGCGTTTTTTTGCATGGCCCCCTCAGCGTCCCCAGCCTCTGTGGCTCAATTACACTTTAGATAACTTCACTGGCCTTGAAATCATTCATTTCTGCTAATTCCTCCTCTTTCGGGTCCCACCATGCTGGGCACCAAAACCCCATGCTGTCACCGGCCCCCCATCTCACTGCTTTCCCTGCATAAAAAAAAATGTAAAGAAAACGCCCAGGCAGGGAAATTAAATGTCACCATAAATAATCCCTCTTACTGTACGGGCCCTGCGGGATCAGGCGCTGGCTCTTCTCCATATTCCTAGGCAGGGGATGACAGTGCTAAGTGATCTTTGGCTCAATCGAGGCTCCCTTCTGAGATTTTCACTCTATGCTTTTTTTCAGAATCAGCCAATCAGAATTGAGATCTACAAAAACACCAACCTAAGACGTTTTATGACTCCCTTATTTTCAAGCGCTCGTTGTACTATGATGTAATAATCATGCTATACTGTATGTAAATGACAGCGATATGAATGTTCTCGCCATCGGCGCATAATGATGATCGCGTGTGTCGTACAGCCTCCCCCGAGACCAACCTACATCCTTTTTATGGTAGTCATTCTCATAAAATGAAGAGCCATTCCTATGCATGGTGAGGAAATAAATTAAGCTTGCTCTTATCACGCTGGAAATAAAGCCTGTAGGTTGCATAGTTTTCCTTCCTCACTCTGATACACAGCATATAAAATCTAAATCACATATATTTTGTTCCACACTTTCTGTCGATGCAAATAAGGGAGTCTCAATGAGTGCGGTGGAATTTAATGATACAGTTTTCTCAGTCCCACTCCAAAGCCCAGCCTCCGAGAATCCACCACATGGGAATAAGAAGATGATATAATGATAATCAGTCTGCATACAGTAGCAGCCACACACATTCCCATTTTTAATGGTCGATTGTCCTGGAAAAGACTCATTAATTGGAGCATATCCAGCCGTATTTGTGTTTAAAAAGAATAACAACCCCAAAAAGCACATATTATGATTATTGATTCTCAGCTTCCTATTTGATTTTGGCAAAAACGATAGAAGCAGATGATGATGATGAACCCACGGCTTGGTAGTGTATGTGTGTGTGTCTGTCTTGCGCAGTGTTGGTGTATTTGTGTCTAATGAGTGGTTTAGTGCGAGAGCTAGTTAGCACGGGGGAGTGTTTGGGCAGAATCGAACGGGCTGATTTAAGGTACGGAGGTCAAAGGCCAGCCCAATTACGTCCTTGGCGAGGGCGCCTCCTGGCTCTTTGATTCTGCACTTCTAAAGGGGCAAGGGAGGGGCAGGGGTCTGTGGCAGCCGCATTATGGGGGTGTTAATTGGAGCATGTTGTTTTAGACAGCCAAGCCATCAGGGCAGGCCACAACACCACCATCGGTCTAATTGCAGAGGCAAAGGCCTTCATGTTCCCTCACAACTGCAAGCTTTTACATGTGCCTGTATACTGCAAGCGCACACTCTAAGACCATCAATGTAAAACAGCTATGCTAAGTTGTGCATATGGCATTATTGTCCAACGTGTTTAGTTTGTCAGCTAGCCTGGCGCTTAAATAAACGTCATATTATATTTTGGATAATCCCAGCTTTGTTAAGGCATCTTGTGCAAAATCTAAATCTCTGTGACAAAGAGAGGACGGGATCTATTCAAATTCTTTACTTGCAAGCTTGTCACCCAAGTCACAGCTCTCTTTAATGTTTAATTAAAGACTAAACAGAGACAGGCTTACAATCCAGTCAACTATACGCAAATAAAGCCATCCTGGGAGGTGAGGAAAAAGCTTGCAGCTGCCTCGTAACAATAAAAATTTGACTTCATTTGCCATAATTTTAAATTTACACTCAGAATTATGACTGTTTCTAAGAATGTTACTTTATAAGCAACTTTACATACACAATTATGTCTGTCAACGTGACTTTATATCTCACAAACATGACTTGAAATCTCAAAGTAACAACTGAATTTCAAAATAGATCATATTTGGGATTTATTTCTCACAATTGTGACTTTAAAAATTAGCACTTTATATCTCAAAATATCAAATTATTTATGACGACTCAATATCACATAAGAAGCCACTTTTTGTCAGAGACTTAAATATCTAACAATTTAGACAATCTGTCTCACAATATAATGACATCTTACTACTTAGCTATTTTATTTCTTAATATTTTATGTACTATCTACAATTTATTAACCATTATTACAACTTTAGTCTCAAAATTATGACTGCTTATCCCACTTTATATCTCCCAGCTGGTACTTACAACCCAGGCTCATTCTCATTACGTACCCCTATATACATTTCTGGAGAGAGCAAAATACATCCCAGTAGCTACATTTTTTTTGCAGTTTTTGATATCGCAAATCTACCAGAGGCCACTGTGTATGCTTTTTCAGATATCAAATTTGTCTTGCGAGTGCCATTCGTGCCTGCTGTTCTCACATAAATCCACAAGAGGCTGCTGTCGACTGACTGACCGTTCGACTGACCCACCCTCCCCCTTCACTAAACCCAACCAATAGTGTTTTAAACGGCACCGATTGACCCGCTCACCCCCTTCCCTAAACCTAATCACAGAGTTTTAAAAAGCAATCCAGAATAAGAAAAGCCCCCTGATTTTTACAACGTTTTCAGATTTTACCACATTCGCACCCTGTTATTTACTTGTTTATTTAATTTTTTAGCTTTTGTTTTTGTCTTACCTGCTTTCTGAAACCATTCTTCACTGGACTCGAACACCGTTGTCGCGGTCAACTCTGCTCTGTGTCTCAAGTTCACCCTCGTACTGTACATGTCGAGTTACCGGACAAACTGGTAACAGCAGAAAAGCCGTCCATATGGAGGCAAGCGGTCAGCTGGTAAGCGAGAAAACTAACGGCGTCATTCCATCCCGTAGTACTCGTTTTAAAAAGATAAAATGCAGCCAGACGTAGCTCTGGCTACATAACTGCCAATCACCAGAAATGTATATAGTGCTACGTTTTTTTAAGAATGAGCCCATGTTGGGTACCAAGCTTCTCACAATACATAATTTATAGCTAACCAAAATTCCTCATAGTTGCAAACTGATGCAGTTCTCTCAACTTCTCTCACTATTTAAACCTTGCAAAAATCTTGTTTCTATCAATTCCAAGTTTATATATTACCCACTAAGATTTCTGCTTTTATATTTGTTAGTTCTGAAGTTTTTTATTCCAAAATTTTTACATTATTTTGCTCAATTCTGAGTTTACATCTGACAATTTTGAGATATCTCCAAATCTGGGAAAAACAGTGGAATTACAAAATATTAATTCGTTTAAAGCGCAAATATTTTAAGTCTGTAACTCAGAATGGCAAAATCAGAACTGTAAGATATTAGAGCGTCATGGTGGCGCAGTGGGTATTATGATTGTCTCACAGCAAGAAGGTCGCTGGTTCGAGCCCCGGCTGGGTCAGTTGGCATTTCTGTGTGGAATTTGCATGTTCTCCCCGTGTTCGCGTGGGTTTCCTCTAGATGCTTCGGTTTCCCCCACAGTCCAAAGACATGCGATACAGGTGATTTGAATAAACTAAATTGGCCATAGTGTGAATGCAAGAGTGTATGGGTGTTTCCCAGTGTTGGGTTGTGGCTGGAAGGGCATCCGCTGCGTAAAACATATGCTGGATAAGTTGGTAGTTCATTCCGCTGTGGCAACCCCAGATTAATAAAGGTACTAAGCCGAAAAGAAAATGAATAAATGAATGAATGTAAGATATGAGCACACTTGTTTTTATTTTTATACCTCATGGGTAGCAGGTTTTCATGAGAAACTGGCTTCCATAGCCATGCTACAGGAAAGACAGCATTCAGACATATTATGTAATTAAATGAAATACCAACTGATATAATCACTATATACAAGCTGAAAAGGGAAAAGTCTTCCTTTTCTTTTATCTCAGCTCAATAGACTTCAACAGTTATCCCTGACACCATAACCATCTGATACGTCAGCTCAACCCAAATGGTTGTCCATTTATCTACCTCTCTGCCTTCTTCAGAGTAAGAGAGATATTTGTGTTGTGCTGATTATTGCTCTCTTCTGCTCGTCAACACAAAGTAATTTGTGCGAGATGAGGTATTGAACGGTTAAATTGTGCCGCCGGCACGTTTGGCCTGTCATAAAGCATGTCTTGTTTATTGGGGTGGCTCTCTAGGCCAGCACTGTCCACTGCTCTATAATCCAGTGCTAAAAGCTCCCTCCTGGGCCTCCAAACAGCAAAAAAAAAAATGTCTCTGATCGATGCTTGTCACGCGAGTACAAGTTAGACAGAAGTACTGCTGGGATTTCAGACATGCTCAGGTGCTTTTTGAATATGAGCTACATTCCCTGGTCACAACTTCTGTATCTCTTCTTATTTAGTCAGAATATATATATATATATACACATATTGATTGTGGACAAACTGCGGATAAGCACAGAGTCAGCACTCATTTTTATGTGTGAGTGTTATGACAGGACAGGAATGAGAAGTGCCCTAACTAGCAAATAAAGAGGTTTGGAGACAAAGTGCCTCATTGTAATTACAGATGCATTTCAGACGTGTGCGAGCGCAGAAACAGATCCGAGGACGTCCAAATTAATTGATCGCATTATAAAAATTTTCCCTCTGAGAGTAATCAGTCAGAGCTATTGATAATAGGGCCTGGTGCCATTGGCCTTGTGTGTTTATTCATAGTGATATGTTACTTTGCTTTTGCACTGAGTGCCTGAAGCTGGAAAGATGGATGAGGCTCCTGCTACCACAGGCACTGTATGAGCTATTGTGGACAGTATATTGCAAATCTCTCTTTCTCTCACCCTCATTACACTTCATCTTTTTCAGATCTCGGAGCATTCACTGAAGTGATGTCTACAATTATGTCGTCTGCTCAACAAAAACGTGATAAGATATATTTATACATGCTTTAATGTTCTTCACAGATGCCTTTTCCATTCAAGCAAACTACAAGAGAAAGGTTATGAGGATAGAGTTTTCTCTGTCCACTCTATACTGCTTGTGTTTATGTGTTTTATGCAAGCTCATGTCTACTGTCAAGATAGTTTTAAAAAAATGGTTTGATGTCAAATTATCACAAGGATCTAGAAAGGTATCAAGTTCTTCAATGACCATACTACATTTCTATATTTGTTAGTAATAATTTAGAGAATTAGATTGGTTTCACTGAAAAAGGTTTCTTAAAAAGATACTTTTATAATAATGTGTGTGAAAGTGTGATATTTTTTAATCTGTTTTCAAAAGTTACAGATATTAACTGCTCAAATACCTTTAAATACTAAGTAAATTACATATACAAACTTGATTATCTGTACTCAATGTGTTTTTGGTTAGACAGTTTGTCATATTACTGGACAAAATGTATCCTTATGCAGTTTTAAACCTGTGCGGTTGTCTTTCTTCTTCTAACAAAGTTTGCTAAGAATGTTGTATTTCAAACAACACTGAACTATTTACAGGTTTGGAATGACACAGAGTGGAGTAAATGATGACAGAGTCTACATAGGTGATCTGATGGGTGAATCATCTAATGCAGTAATTCTCAACCGGTGGGCCTCAGCGATCCTGCAGGTGGGCTGCGAGATAGCTTGACATCAACTTAAATATTATGCTAGAATTATTTGATTTTGTTATTAAATATGTCAAATTAAAATGATTAAAGTAATGGCATTTCCTGTTTTCTGTGATTGATTACTTTGAATAGTTGTCAGCCTCATTGTTAAATACAGCCATAACTGTGGCTTAAACTTCTAACCGCTGCACGCCAACTAGGTCTACATTGTCAGTTGTATAAAGCAAAGTCGCGCAAATGTAAAGTTAACGATGAATAGAGTTATAATAACCAGCTCAGCATGCCTTACGTCTGCAACTCGTACTGTATCAGAGTCTGTTGATTCACAAACTATGTTGTCCAAATTAATGTCCTGCGAGTGTTTTATAACAGACACTTGCATGTACAGTAGGATATAGCGAGGCTCTGTGGTGTTTCAATGGTGAAAAGCTGTTCACTGTCAGCCAACTCCAATAACATCCAGCTGCAAACCCAACTGCCTTCATATTGGTGCATTTCAACAGATTTAAATAGTTTTTTCCCAGTATTTTAATTTTTTTTGTTTATTTTGTAAAAGACATAAATAGTAGATAAACAGTTTTCAGTCCATTTCAAAGCAGCAGCTGATTTGTTTTTGCCATCTCCTGTTGTCCTGTTATGTTAATCTATTGAAGAAAAGGCCAAAATACTCTGCAGTTGTAAAGAATAACTGGTTAAAAATTTGATCTGTGTGTTTTTAAAAAATATATATAATGTTTTGCTTTTTTTATAAAATGCTGTAGAAAAACAAAAGAATAATAATAGAAGGCAACAAATGTTTTGCTAATAAATAAAGGTTTAAAATAAGCATTTTCTCTACACAATCAGTTTAGGAGAAAATGTCAGACAGGTGGGCCTTTAAAATATTTTCGCAAAAGAAGGTGGGCCTCAAAGTGAAAAAGGTTGAGAACCCCTAATCTAATGGATCTTCTTAGTCCAGTTTACACAACTGAGGATCTGTACAAGACAAACTATTATGTTCTCTACGTACAGAAACAAATAAAAGACAAGAAAGTCTTGAAAATTTACATTTGGATTTTTAGCTACAGGTTGTGTGTGCACAAAATTGTGGCATGTCAAAACATCTGAACGTTGAACAATACATGAAGCCTAAATGGTGTGATGCCAGGTTCAGATTACCTGATATTTTCTTGTCTGCTACAACAGTCACTCTGTTGTTATTGCATACCAGGGGTTTACTGTTTCAAGGGTGAAAAACCTTTGGGTGAACAGAGTAGTACAGCATGTCAGAATTAATAGTATTCATAAAAATGTAGGCAAAACATATTCCAGATGACCTATTAGCAGAGCCAGACAGAATCTGCAGACATCTTTTTTGCTATTTCTGCACAATTTTGTCAGTTTCCGTGTCAACCTATTTCTTAATAAAGTAAATGATTGTGCGTGTTTGTGTGTGTGGAGGTGTATGTGTGGTATTTTGTATTGTATATTTGTTTATTAACTCTTTATATTTCATTAAGCATGTATATTCTTTTTAATAGTTTGACATGTCACTCATTAGCCACGTTTCCACGTTATCCACTATCTCGCCTAAAGCGAGCATGCCAGTGCGAGCCAGGGCCAATCGCGTTTCCACTGTCACTTCCGGAGCCTGATCGGGCCATGGTGGGGCTTCCTCGGGCGAGTGTCCAGCCTTTTTTCGGCCCGCCAAATACCTTGGGCCAAAGAGGGCCAGCTGGGGCTTCGGGGCGTGTATATATATATATATATATGTAACAGAGCAAAGAAATTTTCACGGTATGTCTGAAAATATTTTTTCTTTAGGAAAAGGTCTTATTTGTTTTATTTCGGCTAGAATAAAAGCAGTTTTAAATTTTTTTAACACCATTTTATGGTCAAAATTATTAGCCCCTTTAAGCTATTTTTTTTTCCGATACAGATATGTATATTCTACAGAACAAACCATCGTTATACAATAACTTGCCTATTTACCCTAACCTGCCTAGTTTACCTAATTAACCTAGTTAAGCTTTTAAATGTCACTTTAAGCTGTGTAGAAGTGTCTAGAAAAATATCTAGTCAAATATTATTTACTGTCATCATGGCAAAGATAAAACAAATCCGTTATTAGAAATGAGTTATTAAAATTATTATGTTTAGAAATGTGTTGAAAAAAATCTGCTCTCCGTTAAACAGAAATTGAGGAAACTGCTTTTATTCTAGTTGAAAAAAAAACAAATAAGACTTTCTCCAGAAGAAAAAATATTATCAGACATACTGTGAAAATTTCCTTGCTCTGTTAAACATAATTTGGGAAATATAAAAAAAAAAATTAATTCAAAGGGGGGCTAATAATTCTGACTTCAACTGTGTGTCTGTGTGTATATATATATATATATATAGCAGGTGATAGGCTATTCCATAAAACCCCTTATAGGCTAGGGGTAATTTGTTTGCTTTAAAATCGCCCTTTTGTTTCCCTTTTACATGTAAGGGTGTTGCATAAAATAATAAAGTAGTTTTAAATTAAAAAGTGATATTTCTTTGCTGCGTCCACCTTGATGTTTCAATAACGCATAATAATTTTTACATCATATTAAAGACACAGCCGCCAGTAACCTTCAGTTGTCGAGAGTTTTTGTCAAGTTTAAAAGGTGTGTTTGTGCATGAAACGTGTGCGTTTAGATGCGTGCATGTGTTTGAGAGACAGGGTGAAAGAACGCTCGCTTCACTGCTCCATCGATGCCACGACCGGCTGGGTTATTTTTCATTCTTTCATTATTTTGGACGTAATACAAAATATGAATACAACAAAAAAGACATAAAACTTTACAAATTACGTGTCCACTTTTGTAGGCTTAACACAATAGTGTCATATTAGATCTAGTTAAAATAGCCTAAGCTATATTAAAATCATTTAAAGAATTACAAATATCGGATATAACAATATCACATTAAATAAACCCATATAAAATACACAAAAGCTGAAACAATTTAGGTATATAAAATACAAATAAATTAAACCATTTTAAGCCATTTTTAAACTTTTTATTTTACAAAGACCTATCTGAAAAAAAGATTTTAGATATTTTCTAAAAACAATAAACAATGGAGGAGTTTTAAAATATTATTTATAACGTATTTGGATACGATGATATTAATCAAATTGTGCAAACAGAGCATTTTTGGGCGAGTGACACCATCAGAAACGACCTTTTCTGTCATCCAGTCCTGCAGCACTGCTTTACAAATGGATTGGGGAAAACTGCACATAAAAAAATCTGTTCTATGTCCTCAAACAAGTGTTTATGTTTTATATGATGTGCTAAAATTTACTTTCAGCGATTACTAATACCATAGATCAGGGGTCACCAATCTTGGTCCTGGAGGGCCTGTGTCCCTGCAGGGTTTAGCTCCAACTTGCCTTAACACACCTGCCTGGATGTTTCAAGTATACCTAGTAAGACCTTGATTAGCTTGTTCAGGTGTGTTTGATTAGGGTTGGAGCGAAAATCTGCAGGACACCGGCCCTCCAGGACCAAGTTTGGTGACCCCTGCCATAGATGATATCACAGTGACATGGAATATGTAATACATCCAAAATCCATTCACATTCATACCACACATATTCATACTATATACAATATAATATTTAAAGTAAGTTTTACACCAAAAGTTGTGCTTAACTATATTGTCTGCAATTTTGAACTAATGTACATGCCTGCAAAAGTCACATGCTTAACTATTTTCAGTTGACTGGACCATCAGTTTTTGGACCAATGTGTCCAGTTTAAAAAACAGGTAGATGAATCCAACAGTGCAAAAAGGTGTCAGAGCCCCAGTATAAATCAGTCAACGCCTGTGTCAAACAAAATGCAACAACCCCAACGATCCACGAGCCCAGCGCCGAGGCCTTTCCACCCCCATGTTACGTGATGCATGCAGCCTGATGGATGGTCCCCTTTCCAGGGTAGACACCATGATGAACACAACGCCTGGAGACAAACCATGCCCCCCCCTTCACAGGCCTCTGCTCCTCAGAGCCCCCCGCTTCATTCTGCAGCTTTTATTTATTCACACGCTCACGGCCTGTTTGTTTTTTTAAGCAAAACAAATTGAAAGGAATAAAAGCAAGCGTGAATCGTGCTTTTTATATTCCTCTTTGTGTCAGGATGTTTGGCTCAGGGTTGTGCATCATGCCACATAGGTTATGCATAAGATCCCGGGCTGTAAAGTATGATTAAAAGTGCGAAAGGATACTCATAAAGATATGCAGGTTATTAGAGGGTTTCTTTGGGGTAAAGGGTCCAGGAAATGTCTAAAAGTTACATATGATGAACAAATTAATGTAAATTAAATGCACGCTTTCTACAGAACATCAATCTTGTTTCTGCACTTTATCAATTCCTAACTTACAGACTCTGTGGTGTGGCTATCTGTTTTACATGTAGTGATGTGCCTGAAGCCTTATTTAGAAAGCCACAAGTAATGACCTGATGAAAACAGAAGTTGAATTTATTAAAGAAAAATAAATAAGCAAATTTGTTAAACTGTTCGTCCAACTAGCACAAAGATAAAGTTGTAATGCTAATACAAAACTAAATATTCTTTAGACTGATTATGCAACAAGCAGAGAAAAACAAAGAACATTGATATGTTACTTAACCTTCCTGTCGTGTTCGGGTCAAATCTGACCAATTTACAACTCAAACACTCACAAATATTGTGTTTTAGCCACTAAAACTTTGCTTAGCATCAATTATTTTATTGGATTAGACCATTAGCATCTCGATCCAAAAATGACCAAAATATAACTATAGTGCTAGTTCTGTCTCTGTACCCTCAGTCACTATTCCCTACATATAGTCCAACTGAAAAACTGAATGAAAATTCGAGCACTCAGTACACAGGAAAGGATACAGTTTTGTTTGTGCTTTGCTGGTTGATAAATCATTCAGATGGATTAAATCTTCAATTTCTTTGGTCGGACCCTGTGATAGTTATTTTAGCGAGCTGTCTATTGATAATGAAGCCAAGTATTTTGATTTCTGTCATCTATAGTTCATTTTGTAACACATTTTCAGGCCTATTTGTATTTTCACAGCAGTTATTTTATGTCTAATTTCATGTTAAACACTACTTTAAGACATTGTTTACAGCTAAAGAATGTTAAATAAAAATTTGGTGGTGAAAATTGTTTTTTGTGCTAAAGAGCAGTTAAAACAGACTGGTCGATTTTGTAAGAGGGCAGGATGTGAACACGACAGAAGGGTTAACAGAAAATGTACACAGAACAAGTTACACTTTGAACCAACTTTAAAAAATACTGTAATTTGTTACAGCTACATTTATTAGTTTTTCCCTCAAAGCATATTTTAACTTTGGTTCAAACGTTAACATTTTATTTAATCCAAATCAAAATATTTATTGTGGTCAAGAAAAAAAATTACATTTACAAAAAGTAAAAATATTGTTTAATATATACAGTTGAAGTCAGAATTTTCAGCCCCCTTTGAATTTTTTTCTTCCTTTTTAAATATTTTCCAAATGATGTTTAACAGAGCAAGGAAATTTTCACAGTATGTCTGATAATATTTTTTTCTTCTGGAGAAAGTCTTATTTGTTTTATTTCGGCTAGAATAAAAGCAGTTTTTAATTTTTTAAACACCATTTTAGGGACACAATTATTAGCCCCTTAGGCTATATTTTTTTTCGACTGTCTACAGAACAAACCATTGTTATACAATAACTTGCCTAATTACACTTATAAAAAACTATTTTTTTAGAAATGTGTTGAAAAAAATCTTCTCTCTGTTAAACAGAAATTGGGGAAAAAATAAACAAGCGGTCTAATAATTCAGAGGGGCTAATAATTCTGACTTCAACTGTCATATATTTTTTTACTTTAGTACAAAGTAGAACATTTGGACCAACCTAAAAAAAATTACCGTAATGCAGCTACATTTATAAATTACTGCCAAATTTTAGTTTTGATTTGGGTGAAAATTTTATTTATATTCATCAAAATATTAATTCTGAACAAAGAAAAAAATTACATTGACTCAAAGCAAAATATTGTTTTTATAGACGATGAATTACTTAAAAACACATAAGCAGTACATTTGTTCCATGTAGTCACTGCTTGTTTTAAGTAAAAATACACTTTGAAAAAAATGAATGTTTTTAGGTTTACCTAGGGGGTTAGTTTTTTACTTGAAAGCAAACTGAATAATTTTCACTTGACCCAATATAAAAATGTACTTTGAATAAAAATCACAGTAGATAATACACAATAGTAGTATAATACACAAAAAAATTGTTAGACTAGTTATCCAAAAAGTATATAATATAGTAGGGATGCTCCGATCGATCGGCCAAAGATCGGTATAGGCCGATAATCACATTTCACGACTCAATCGGTACTCGCTGATCTGGCCCATCTCATGAACCAATCGCAAGTGTTTGTTTACGAGTTTACAGCCCGGGTTATACATCCACAGCGCTACAACATGTGAGCAATGTTTTCAAATTGCATTGTCAGTAATTTTTCTTACCATTTTTTTCTGTCTGTTTTACCTATTGTTTTTTTTTTTGTAAAGCTGCTTCTGACCATTACATATATGCAACATCCTTAATTTATTCTCTTAGGTGAGACGAGATCTCATACATAAAGGAAAAATGCGCTTATGCAATGGCAAAGTAATATAAAGCTTGAAGCATCATAATTGGTACAGTACTTGGTATCGGCTGATTACAATGACGAGGAATCGGCACTCAATATTAGCTGCAAAAAACCTGATCAGAGCATCCCTACAATAGTGTTACTTTTAAGACCAAAAAATGTTATATCGATTAGAAAAAGTTCAGACAGTGATATTTTTGAAACTGATAAAAAAATATTTAGTTAGACTGATTATCTAATAAGAACTGTATATAGTGATATTTTAATAATAGGAAAATGTCTGTTATACTTATCATTTGATCATCCTCATTGTCTGAACATTATAAATCAGACCCTTTTGAGTTTTAATTGTCATATTTCAATACATGCTATTGTCACAATCACCAACGATCCAGGCTTGTAGATTGCTGGGAATCGTTCACTTTCACTCAGGGCTACAAATCTGTCACAAAATGGACTACAAATACTGTCATGCACCATATACTCACACTTGTTCTGGTTTTCAGCTGATTGCTAACACAGACAGCTGAAGCTATTCAGAACTAATTACATGGACTTTAAAAGCAGCCCAGACACACACAACAGTTGCTGAGTCTTGTTTATCTGTACTGTGAACATTACGATGCGTTTCCTTTGACTTGCCTTGCCGTGTTTTGACCCTTGCTTTGTTGTTTTGTTTGTTTACGTTGCTTGCTGCCTGCACTGACCATTCGCCTGTTTATTGACCACGACTCTGGATTGCCCACCCGCATACATCTGTTTGTTCCTGTGTTGACCATTGCTTGCCTGACCATTCTCATAATAAATCCTGCATTTGGATCCGCACCTCTGTTGTCAGCGTCCCTTCACATAACAACTATAAACAATCCATTTACCAATACTTTTAGCTCAATAAACTACTAATTAGTTGCTTATTAAGGTAGTAGTTGGGTTTGGTATTGGATAGGATCAGAGATGTAGAATAAGATCGTACTTTATATGAACTGATAAGCAGTAATTATCTTAATAATAGGCAGGTAATAAAAAGTTAATAGTCTGAATTAGTACTTAAACTAAATCTAGATTTTACCTAGACATAAAAATAAGCTAATAAAGAATATTTGTGTTTTTATTATATATATAAAAATTTAATTAATCATTTATTTATAATATATTATTAATGAAGCATTATTTCATGACAAAGCATGTTTGCATAAGGAATATGAAAAATGGAAGAGTTACATCTAAAAGATCTTGTTTTAACCCGTCCACATCTAGTACTGTCCAAATATAGATAGAGATAATGTGTGACTGCAATGGATACAGACACACACACACACACACACACACACACACACACACACACACACACACACATAATGGCTTTGCTGCACATTTCTTCTCTCTGCTGTAGTTGGAGTGTTAGTAAAAAAACTTTCCTTCAGCACCATGGACAGCAACCGTATGATTAAAATCTCCAGCAGATCATTTCCACCTGCTTACCTCGACTAGTCGTCCAAACAAGACAGTCTCTCAAACACCCACTTTAACGACAGTATCAGTTCAATTACACCAGTTGCCTAATCACACATTAGGCTACATAAGGTGAAAGCGCTTTGAAGGCTGGATCTAAACATCAAAGCCTCAGTCATTAAAAAGCAGGATGAAGGAAGAAGCTGCAGTACGTTTCAAAAAGCTCCCCTTCCTCTTCATTAAGAAACACAACACAAGTGCAATCAAATGAAGTTTCGCGACTCTTCTCGACTTGTTCGGTGGCCAAATGCCTCCGTCAGCAGGACAAGAAGAGCACGTGAGTAGAGGAAGCGAGACGAATCCCCCGAGTGTAACTCAATAAAGGCGAAAGTGTCACATTGACAAATGAAGATGGGGCGATATTATTTATAGCCGAGACTATGTTAAACAGCCTGGGTTTGCTCTGTGTACTTTTTACTCCGTTTGGAAAAAACGACCGGGCTAAATCTTCTTCTTGGCGGGCAGTGATAAATAAGGACGGAGGGAGTCACCGGGCAGGCGGCAGAGATGTTGTTGATGCTCATTCATGTTTACCCTCAACCTCAGGCTGCTCCATCACTCCTCCCTCCTCCTTATCTTCGCTCGGGCCCTGCGGAGGGAGGAATTGTGGGAAACAGCCTGACAGAGAGCACTGACTTTAATTTTGTCCAGAGGGGGATCAAGCCTCTCTCTCTTCCCCACCTATTTCTCGATCTCTTTCTCTCGCCCCCGGAACAAACAAATATTTGTCCTCATTATTAATTAAACAGGGCGCCGGGAAGCACAAAGGTAAATTGACGACAAACCGTCCTGGAGCCTAGAACACAAGCGGCAAAGCGCAAACAGTGTGCCGTGGAAAAAAACGACTCGCCGGTTGTGATTTACGAGGCCCGTTGCACGCAGACTCAGGCCTGCACCAGTAAGCTATTCATAAACAAAAGCAGCTAAATAATGAATGTCTCTCTGGCTGTGCGGCCTGCCCATGTGGCGGTTAAATGAATAGGAATTAGTGGGGAGGAGTGGAGTTGGGCCCTGTGTGATGTTGTTTATGTGTACGGGGATATTCATTTATCTCTCCCAGTGTTCGCTGCCATGTGGTGAGGGCTACAGCACGGAGAGTATAAAGTGAGCGCGTGAGCTTCTTCTTCGTTTTTGTCCTCTCTAACAGGCCACTTGTGGAGGTGACGTGATGCCAAGGAGCACATTTGTCTGAAAACTTCAAAGAAAATGTACCAGAGTAGCATGTAAAGTCATCTTTGCAAAGGAGAAGCTGAATCAGTACAATTTTTGTGGAACTTTTTGGAATAAGGTTCTGGATGACAAACATGTATATGTAACGCATGTAAAAATAGCCATGAACTATTTCTATATCATTTACTAAATGTTTATATTATTTATAAAAAATGTTATATCATTTTATGTTTACACAATGATGATTACTGAAAGCTAAAGGTTTTCAAAAGTTTGTATACTAATGACAACTTGACGCTAAAAAATGTTTTACAAAGAGCAATGTCACAAAAAACACTATGTGGATAGTAGTCTGTCATTGTCAAGTATTTGCACCTGCATATAAACTGAACACAAAGTATGCGGGTATGACATTGTTTCACAAAAGTGTACTCTGAGAGACATTAAAACTGTATAGTTTTTAAAAACATGCACTTTGAATCTGTTTTATTATATGTCTATTTTTTCTTTTTGTTTAATGACGATTAATGTTTATGACAGACTTGGGCATTTTGTCAATATCAATGTCAATTTTATTTATATAGCACTGTTAAACACAACCAGACCAGAAAAATATAAAATTATAGTTAAAACTGACAATTTTCATTGACAAAATGCCAAATCAAAGAGGTACATTTTCAACCTAGATTAAAAAACAGACAGGGATGAAACAGATGTAATAGAGAGGGGCAGAGCATTCCACAACCTAGGACCAGCTACTGCAAAGGCACGGTCACCTCTGCATTTCACCCTCGACTTAGGGAAGCATAAGAATCTCTGGTTAGATAACCGAAGAGACCGACCAGGCTGATGCTCAATCAACATGTCTGACAGATAAGAAGGTGCCAGGCCATTTAGAGATTTAAAAATCAGGAGAAGAATTTTAAGTGACTTGATAGTGCACAGGCAACCAGTGCAAAGAGCGTAAAACTGGTGTAATGTGGTCATATTTCTTGGTAAAAGTTTTGCAGCTTTGAACTAATTGTAACTGGGATAAGGTTTTCTGACTAATCCCTAAGTATAATGAGTTCCAATAGTCCAATCTAGTGGTAATAAAAGCATGGATTATTTTTTCCATTTTTTTCTAGATAGAATAGGTTTGACTGTTTTTAAAAGTAGAAGCTGAAAGAAGCAGAATTTGATCACTGCATTTATCTGTTTGCCAAAGCTCAAGCCATCATAATGAATAACACCCAGATTTTTTACCCAAGGCTTCACAGAACAACTTAATTTTACAAGATTAACTATCGGTGCTCTGGAAGAGTTTGACAGGCCAAACAAAATTATTTCAGTCTTACTCTCATTAAAATCTGGAAAGTTCAAAGACAACCAGGTTTTCACATCTGACAAGCATAGCATAAGAGTCTCTAGCCCACTTGAACTTGGTTTTAAAGGCAGGTAGATTTGGGTGTCATCCGCATAACAGTGAAAAGACAGACCATGTTTTCTAAAAATTAGAGAAAGCATATATAAGGAGAAAAGAATAGGGGCTAAAATAGATCCCTGGGCGACACCACATGACAAATGTGCTGCCTCATATGAATGTTCTCCAATAGTGACTTAAAAACTGCGATTGGACAGATAGGATTTAAACCAATCCAGGGCACTTCCTTTTATCCCTACACAATGCTCTAAGCGGGCCAACAAGATGGCATGGTCTACTGTGTCAAATGCAGCACTCAGATCTAACAGCACAAGCACCGCACTGTTCCCAGCATCACCAGTAAGCAAAATATCATTTAAAACCTTAACAAGCGCGGTCTCGGTTAAATTATACTTTTTGAAACCTGACTGAAAGACCTAAAAAAATTTGTGATCATCTAAAAAGCTTTGCAGCTGCTGCAATACCACAATCTTTGTGATGAAAGACAGATATGAAATGGGTCTATAATTGGCTAAAACAGATGGTTTTAAACAAGTTTTAAAAACATCAGGTACATTACCAGTTTTAAAACATTGATTTACTAAGGCTACAATATAAGGACCTACTGTGTCAAAAACTTGTTTTAAAAAATATGGTGGAAGAGCATCAGTGGAAGAACCAGACAGCTTTAACTGACACACAATTTCTTTAAGCTGTATAAAAGAAATTGGTTTAAACTGGCTAAAGACAGTAGAGCAGACCAAACCAACAGAAGGATCAGAAACAGAAGGTGAAATACCAGTCTAATATTACTGATTTTATTAATAAAAAAATCTGGCCTGCAGGCCACATGCAGTCCACTAGACTTCTTTGATCGGCCTGCGTGAAGTATTTATTGAATTAAAATTACTTTCACATATAGCGTCTTTTGCAGGCTCAGTTTCGTTATTTCAACTGTTCAGCTAGGAAATAGGAAGGGATACACATGCGGTACGTTACGCTCACATTTTCCAGTCACCACAAGTTGAAAAAAAATCAAAACATTTCAGAGTGCCGCGAGAGAACCATGAGTCATGTGACAGAAACCATGCAGGCAGCTTCACACTTTGTATGGAATTACACCGTAATAAAGGTAGACCAATTACCTCAGATTAACAATTTAATAAATCCACATAACCACCTCACATTCAACCTGACTTCAGTGCACTTGTTCAGCCCAACACAGGCTAGAATTCTCTTACTGAACATAAAAATAAATAAATAAATAAATAAATAAATAAAATTAACTAAGGTGAAACAATCAAACAAACAACCCTGTAGAATTTATATGAAGTTGATATTGTGATGCTGCCTTTAAATCCTTTTTTTTTGTAAAATTGATTTTTAAACTTTCTTTTTTAAACAAATTAACTACTGGTCTGGCCGGCATTTCTGTGTGGAGTTTGCATGTTCTCCCCGTGTTTGTGTGGGTTTCCTCTGGGTGCTCCGGTTTCCCCCACAGTCCAAAGACATGTGGTACAGGTGAATTGGGTATGCTAAAATTGACCATAGTGTGTGAGTGTTTGTGAATGTGTGTATGGATGTTTCCCAGTGATGGGTTGCGGCTGGAAGGGCATCCGCTGTGTAAAAAATATGCTGAATAAGTTGGTGGTTCATTCCACTGTGGCGACCCTAGATTAATAAAGGGACTAAGCCGAAAAGAAAATGAATGAATAAATTGGTCTGGCCCTCTAAAACTGCCTCAGAGTCTAATGTGGCCATTTGGAAAAATGAATTGCCCACCCCTGGTTTCTGATATAAATATAGCAACAACAAATACTGTATATTCATCATCGTTTTTCACCTACAAATGTTTTTTACCTTACATTTTTTATATTTTTATAGTCTTTGAAATGTATTTTATAACTTCACCAGGGTGTTGATCATGCATATTTGTGATGTCCCTGGATGGTTGTGCCAACATGTTAGAAAATATTGTTGGCTCTTTGATAAATAGCTTTCCTTTTTTGTAGTTTGCTTTAGGTAAATGTGTTTGCTCAAGACATACATGTGATTATATTTTTTAAAGAAATTTGTTTTCAAGAAAACTTATTGTAAAGTTTCCCCAACAGTCTCCTATTAAGACCCCTCACAGCTCAGATTCAGCTTCTTCAAGCCTCCAGGACTCTTAAACTGTTTCTTATGTCCATGATTCAGCTGGATGTTAGGAATGCAAAACGCTGACCTTTCCTCTGTCCAACGGCCCAGCCCTCAGTCAGCACTCGTTTAATGGCACCTGCCATCCTCCACTGGCCGTCCGTGCTTTTGCAGGGGGCATATCTGTCAGCAGTGCTGAATTAGTGATCCGTGTGATCTGATAGCAGAAGAGGCCCACGGCCCACCGCAGCTCCTGATACCAGCCAGAGAATTCTCACCTGAGGCTGAGTGACAGCCAAACAGCAGGGGATGGACAGGCAACCCATGTCATTCATATTCATTCATACGTGAAGACATTCACATGGACATGCGGCAGACACTGGAGAAGGGCCTTGGTCTCACACACTACACATGAACAGGATATCATCCACATGCCCAATGTGACATAACATTCAACCGATTGATGAATCACCAATCTCGACATCTAAAATCAAAGCCTCATCACAGTGATCGTCTGGTTGCAGGATGTACCTTTCAACTCATTAGGACCCTCGCGTTGACCCTAGAGCTTCTTATTGACTCTGAAGTGGAGAGTATGACAGGCGGCAGAAAGAGAACTAGCCCTGAGCCATCCTTTAACCTCCACTGACATTTAACTAAAACCCAATCTCCATCTCTATGAGTGCTAGCTCTGACCCCAAGGGTAAGATTGAGAGAGATCATGAAAGAAGGGAAAATTTTAGATAAATTTATGCTCACCCATGATCATGATCAGTTTGATAAGTAGAGCATCATTTTGAGCACATTTTAAATTGCACAGGTTTTAGGTAAGGAAGCCATAAGGTCATTAAAATAAGTCAAAATTGCATGTTGGCATCAATAATGTATCACAGTCGATGGTATTCTTCCAAACAAGAGCTGTTGGCTCATGGTGATTCAGGTCAGACATAAATATGTTTTCATTTTAGATGGAGTGATGGACCGAATGATGGATGGATGTTGGCTGGACAGACGGACGGATGGATGGATGGATGGATGGCTGCTATGTTGGATGGATAAATGGCTGCTACGTTGGATCTTTGGATGGATGGATGGATGGATGGATGGATGGATGGATGGATGGATGGATGGACGGACGGACGGACGGACGGACGGACGGCTGCTATGTTGGATGGATAAATGGCTGCTACGTTGGATCTTTGGATGGATGGATGGATGGATGGATGGATGGATGGATGGATGGATGGATGGATGGATGGATGGATGGATGGATGGATGGATGGATGGATGGATGGATGGATGGATGGATGGATGGATGGATGGATGGATGGATGGATGGATGGATGGATGGATGGACGGATGGCTGCTATGTTGGATGGATAAATGGTTGCTACGTTGGATCTTTGGATGGATGGATGGATGGATGGATGGATGGATGGATACAAGCTGTTACATAGATGGATGGCTTTTATGTGGGAAGGATGGATAAAATCATTAAAAATTACACTGATAGTCTTAAATTTAAGTTAAAGTTGGTGTGTGTGTGTGTGTGTGTGTGTGTGTGTGTGTGTGTGTGTGTGTGTGTGTGTGTGTGTGTGTGTGTGTGTGTGTGTGTGTGTGTGTGTGTGTTCACACTCATGTCTCTGCAGCAGTTGTAGTAGTAACCAAAGCGAGCTCCATTACCAGGAGAGAGGTCAAGGTCCAACATACTGGGACATCATCATCTCCATCTTATCAGTGTTGTAATAATTTGACGATAAAATAAAATAAATAATAAAAAAGCACCATAATCTCGGCCAGCTGGAATTGGAAACTTATACAAGGGTTAGCGACTGGAGGTGGATGATGCCCTTGGGCCTCCGCTGTGCACTGGCAGCAAGGGAGAGAAAGACTGGAAATGTCCTTCTGTTTGACATATTGCACATCATGTCGCCCCTCTTTTACGGTTCTGCAATCTTTAGCATTTCACAGAAGGGTTTCCGAGTGCAGGTTAACTAGTAGCCAGGGGCTACAGAATTCTGTGTGACAAATGGAACAGTCAATTGGAATGGGGGAGAGCAGAGGCAGGGTGGGGTTTGGAGGGTTACACCATGCAGAAGGGCTGATCTGTAGTTATTGGTGGGGCAGATAAATCTATTCCCCTGTAGATTGTGATGGCTTGATCGAGGTTCGGGGCTTGAGTCCGTGCTCAGGGTCAGAGGTCAAGAGCTAGAGATTGTAAAGGGCCATGAGGGGGAATCAAACAGAGCTGGGCCTTTTTACAACATTTGGTGCTGTGCCCAATACACAGATTACAGACTGGACAGCTTTAGTTCTGTACAGAGGGAATATGACTGAGAAAATAGTGTAACACTTATATTTCATATTAAATGTGGCTTTAAAATGTCAATCATTTGCACTGAAAACAATTTGCAGTGGCATTTCGTAGTGCATGTACTTGTACTGTATTTATGTAAAAAAAAAAAATTGGTTTTGTTTTGTTTACAAAAAATAATTGAGCTACTGAGCATAAAATTTAATAAATTTAATTGATACAAAGTAACAAAGACATTTATAATGTGGCATATAAGTTATAGAAAAGATGGATAGATGGACGGATGGATGGATCGATGCTGTGTTGGATGATGGATGGATGGATGGATGGATGGATGGATGGATGGATGGATGGATGAATGGATGGATGGATGGATGGATGGATGGATGGATGGATGGATGGATGGATGGATGGATGGATGGATGGATGGATGGATGGATGGATGGATGGATGGATGGATGGATGGATGGATGGATCAATGCTGTGTTGGATGATGGACAAATGGATGAATGCTGTGTTGGATGATGGATCGATGCTGTGTTGGATGATGAATGGATGGATGGATGGATGCTATGTTGGCTGGATGGATAGATGGTAAATTGGATGGATGAATGGATGGATGGATGGATGGATGGATGGATGGATGGATGGATGGATGGATGGATGGATGGATGGATGGATGGATGGATGGATCAATGCTGTGTTGGATGCTAGACGAAGTTCTGTACAGAAGGAATATGACTGGGAAAATAGTGGTAAAACTTATATTCAATTCAATTCAATAGTTTCTTTATGGGCATGACAAATGTTACAAATGTATTGCCAAAGCAATTATAGAGTTAACATAAAAAGTAACATACATATATAATAAAAAACACAGTACACACAATAGATAGTAGTAGTGGTAAAAATAAAAAAAAATAATAATAATAAAAATAACACTTATATTTCATAATATATGTGGCTTAAGATGTCAATCATTTGCACTGAAAACAATTTGCAGTGCCACTTCTTAGTGCATGTACTGTATTTATTTAAAAAATGTTTTGTTTTTTGTTTACAGATCATATTTGATCTACTGAGCTTAACATTTAATAAATTTAATTGATACAAAGTGACAAAGACAGTCATAATGTGACTTACAAGTTATAGAAAAGATTTCACAAAAAATACTGCTTTGAAAATTGATATTAGTTTATTAGTAAATTAGAATGATTTTTTAGGAATGTCATTGCTGGAGTAATTACTTCAAAAACAAAAAAATACCTATTATATATTATAATAATGTATTATTTTAATGTCATAATAATAATAATAATAACATTATTTTTAAATTGTAATAATAACATTTTACAATATTTATTTTTTGATCCATTAAATGCAGCCTTGGTGAGATAATTACTCAAAGTAGTAACAAACATACATGCAATAAATTATACATTATATCAATATATTATTATAGGTTAGTAGTAGCAGAAGTGGTACCAGTAAGAAGAATATTGTCCCCATATGGCTTTATTTTTCTTTTCCTTTTTTTGGCCTATGTATCCAAGACTGCACAATTTGACTTCTGCACTAAAATTGCAGACTGAATGTGTGTTCAAATATTTTAAACGTTCAGTGTTAAACGAGTCCTTAAATGTCAATCATCTGCACCGCCACTGATGTGAAACTCCATTTGTAAGTTCATCTATAACGTCCTAATATGACAAGGAAGACCCGGTGAAGAATCCCTGGAGTTTTGCCCTTTCACAAAATTGAGCACATTTAACAACCCTGTTAAAAGTCTCTGAAATACATCAGCTGAAGGACTCGTCTTTTCTCCTGTCACCTTTCACTCTCAGAGGAAGCAAGTTTTCCAACCTCCCCATCTCATTTTTCATCTTCACACACACACACACACACACACACACTCGCAAATGCTCCTTCCATCACCCCTACGTTTCCCAGCTATACAAATGCATTTGTTCAATACCTCCTGCAAACAGATTAGAGGCTTCTTATCTGAGGCAGGAGTACGTGATAATGGCTTTCACCAGATCCCTCCACTGTCACAGATTAAAATGGCTCTGGCTGAAGCGTATTAGCAATCACTTTTTTCCTTCTACATTTTTTTTGTTTCTGCTTGCCATTGGATTTCCTGTCCAATCTATTGTAGCAGGACCCTAAAGATACAAGGAGAAGTCAGTTTCAATCTGATAGGTGATTGTTTTTTTTGTGTGTGTGTTTTTTTTTTTTTTTTTTGCCGTCTCCCTGTTGCTGATTCCCTGGTCTGCCATCGATCGATGCTTCGCCTGGCTGCTCGTCACCTTGGTGCGTGTATGAGTGTGTAACGGTGTCAGTATGCAAGTGTGTGCGAATGTGCACACAAATGCTCGCCTCCTAGACTTCCTTTAAACTTGATACAAAGTGATTGATCTTTGGGTCCAGTGAACAAAGGCAGACAAGTAGGCCTTCCAGAGAGGCACAATACGCTTTGCAACGCCGCTACAGAGGCTCAATTACAGGGGTAACCTGTGCTCCTTATTGGATCACACACCATGGCTGCATCAGAGCTCTGCACTTCCTGCTCTCCACTAACAGAGACTCCAGTTTGCTTAATGTACTATAACTGGGATCAGACTGCTGGGATTGCAGCTCGAGTAGGTTAACCCAGTAGCTTACTGCACAATCCATTAATAACTCTCGTCTTTACTGGCTTCACAGATACACCTGTCCAACTAGAGTACTGACGCATGTAGTGCACCTTACATTGAATCAGGGGCGATCCTAGGATTTTCAGTTTAGTAGGGCTCGGTCCCCTATGAGGGTAAAATAATATTTATTATTTTATTTTATTTATTTATTTGCTGTGGTAACTCCTGATAAACGAGGGACAAAGCCGAAGGAAATGAATGAATGAACAAACTTAAACAGTGCATCCGGAAAGTATTCATAGCGCTTTACTTTTTGCACAATTTTTATGTTACAGCCGTATTCCAAAATAAATTAAATTTGTTTATTTATTAAAAATTTTATACACAATACCCCATTATGACAATGTGAAAAAAAAATTTTTTTTTAAATTTTGCAAATTTACTACAAAATAAAAAAACATAAGTATTCACAGATCATTCTTGAGATGTTTCAGCAGCTTAATCGGAGTTCGCCTGTGGGAAATTCAGTTGATTGGACTTGATTTGAAAAGGCATACACCTGTCTATATAAGGTCCTAGGGTTGACAGTGCATGTCAAAACACAAACCAAGCATGAAGACAAAAGGAATTTTCTGTAGACCTCTGAGACAGGATTGTCTCGAGGCACAAGGCTGGGGAAGGTTACAGAAAGATTTCTGCTGCTCTGAAAGTTCTAATGAGCACAGTGGCCTCCGTCATGCGTAAGGGGAAGATGTTTGGAACCACCAGGACTCTTGCTAGAGCTGATCGGCCATCTAAGCTGAGTGATCGGGGGAGAAGGGCCTTAGAGGGAGGTGATCAATATCCCAATGGTCACTCTGTCTGAGCTCCAGCATTCTTCTGTGGAGAGAGGAAAACCTTACAGGAGGACAACCATCTGTGCAGCAATCCACCAATCAGGCCTGTATGGTAGAGGGGCCAGACAGAAGCCACTCCCCACCTGGAATTTGCCAAAAGGCATCTGAAGGATTATCAGACCATAAGAAATAAAATTCTCTGGTCTGATGAGACTAAAATTGAACTCTTTGGAGCGAATGCCAGGCGTTACGTTTAAAGAAAATCAGGCTAATACCATCCCTACAGTGAAGCATGGTGGCGGCAGCATCACGCTGCGGGGATGTTTTTCAGCAGCAGGAACTGGAAGACTAGTTAGGATAGAGGGAAAGATGAATGCAGCAATGTACAGAGACATCCTGAATGAAAACCTGCTTCAGAGTGCAGGTGAATGTCCTTGAGTGGCCCAGCCAGAGCCCAGACCTAAATCCTATTGAATATCTCTGGAGAGATCTGAAAATGGCTGTACACTGTCGCTTCCCATCCAACCTGATAGAGAAATACTGCATAGAGGAATGGGCAAAAATTCCCAAAGACAGGCCAAGCCTGTGGCATCATATTCAAAAAGACTTGAGGCTGTAGTTGCTCCCAAAGGTGCATCAACAAAGTATTGAGCAAAGGCTGTGAATTCTTATGTACATGTGATTTTCATTGAACATGGACCTTCAGCATGCACTGGGGAGGTTTGCTGCAGAGTGTGACGCGGCTGGGATGAGAATCAGCACCTCCAAGTCCGAGGCTAGGTGCTCCACCGGAAAAAGGTGGTTTGGCATCTCCAGGTTGGAGGAAAGTTCTTACCCCAGGTAGAAGAGTTCAAGTATCTTGGGGTTTTGGTCACGATTGAGGGAACGATGGAACGTGAGATTGACAGGCGGATTGGTGCAGCGGCAGCAGTATTGCGGTCAATGTACCGGTCCATTGTGGTAAAGAAGGAGCTGAGCCAAAAGGCAAAGCTTTTGATTTACCGGTCAATCTACGTTCCTACTCTCACCTATGGTCATGAGCTTTGGGTCATTGACCGAAAGGACAAGATCTCGAATACATGCGGCCGAAATGGGTTTCCTTCGCAGGGAGGAGCTCGGAGTAGAGCCGCTGCTCTTCCACATCAAGAGAAGTCAGCTGAGGTGGCTCGGGCATCTGTTTCGGATGCCTCCTGGACGCCTATCTAGGGAGGTGTTCCAGGCATGTCCCACAGGGAGGACCCAGGACATGCTGGAGGGACTATGTCTCTCGGCTGGCCTAGGAACACCTCGGGATCCCACCGGAGGAGCTGGAGGAAGTGTCTGGGGAGAGGGAAGTGTGTTGTTCTCTCCTAAGACTGCTGCCCCGCGACCCGGTCCCGGAAAAGCTTTTTTATTTTGAATAAATTTGCAACATTTTAAAAAAGGCACACACGAGCCGTAAATGCATGCAAAATACACATGAAGTTATCAAAACATACTTGATTTTTTTTTTATCCTACATACGAAAGAGAAAAGAGCAGGAAGAAAAACTCAGTCATGAAGAAATTCTCATTTTAATTGATGGATACAATTAAAACAAACACTCCTTGATAGAAAATTAAACTCTTCTTTCACAAACCGAAACAAATGTGAGATTTGAGAGGAAAATAAGGCTGTGAGTAGAGGGAGATCATTCTTCAATATGATCGCAAGCTCCTCAGTGTAAACTAATCCCACCGTCATCTCTTTTCTACTGTTATACATGGGGGGGGGGGGGATGCTGCTGTAAATATTTAGTTGGAGCGTAGTGTTTAAACTAAGTTCACTGGTGCAACACAAAAATATTTAGTAATGTTTAAGTTGTAACTTAGTGTCCCATTAAGTCACAACTATAGACGAATTACAAACCTACGTGACACATGACGTCACACGGGTCCCCGGTTGCAAAAAAGACCGGCTGCAATAGCAAACATGTCGTGTTGTGCGGTAGGATGCCACATTTGAAAGTCCAAAAATAGAAAACTTAACTTTTACCATACACCACACTGCTTTAATGCCAATTGCAGACGTCTTTGGCTAAAAGGAAGCTGAATGAAATGACGACCTATAATTAGAAATGCTGGACTCTGCAGTTCTCATGTTATATCAGGTAAGTTCACGCTATGCTGAATCATACACATTACTTGTTTTTGATTGCAGCAATGATTTCAGCATAAACAGTTAAATATGGTTAATTAAACTGCGGACACTGAATGCTAAGAATGAAACGTGAAAGTGTAAGTTATTAAAGTTGGTTTTATATTCACACATTCATTCAGAGACAACTTGTGACACACTGCCTATATTGTTTCCCACTGCACTTCGAATATTCGGTCTGATATAACCTGCAAGTGTGACTTGAAAACAACACTAACACTGTTTTTTAGACTGTGAACAATGTTGTATTTGATAGTCATTGGCTGCTAATATGATTTCGCTATTTAGAGTTTATGTTTTACATTTATGAAATTATAATATTAAGAAGAAAATTTGAATGTGCAAATATAAAACCAACTTTACCTTTACTGTATGTGTAAGTTCACATACCCTGCCGTACAGGTGTAGTTCGCTGTCAGAATACAGTAGTTCTGCTTGTTGATGACCCAGGCTTTGTATAACATTAGCTCCGTCTTTTATTCCTTGTCTTCAGTTAGGCAGAACCTCGGTTTTTAGCACTACATAGTTTTGAATCTGGTAATCATGGAACATTATTTCTTGCACACGACCACACAGAACAAAATTGTTGGCATCCAAAGACTTGTAGGCCTTTAACTTCTCTCTTGTAAAATCCCTTGAAGCTTCAATGAGATTATATATTTCGGGCTGGATGCTTGGCCATTTTGTCTTATCCAATATCCATTGGGAGGGTGCTATCGCAAATGGACCTGTCAGACAAACGCTGCTCACTTTAACGTTAATTTGGCCAAATCACTGTGCTTATCACTGGGTGACAAGCTGTTATAATACGCTGAAAGCAATATGTAAATAATATATATAATATGTAATCAATATATCTTATTTCTAAGACAACAACAAACTCTGTACCGCATCGGCTGTCATTTCCTCACTGTAAATGCTCGCGCTCCCAGTTTTTTTCTGCCACCTCCCTGCGCACGCATCCTGAATGTTTACAAACATGGGAATTCGTCTATAGGCTACGTTTTAACTTACGCACCACTGGTGCAACCGGCCTCTGTTTACTATTCAAGCTCAGATTTTTACTTTTTTTATTTCTACATTCGAGTACAACCCCCTTTCTATACTCAAGTACATGGTAAATATAAAAATACATGTAAAATACCTTTCACATATTAATTGACATACAGTATTTCATGATCTAGGTCATTATTAAATTCGGTCCCACTTTATATTGTCGCTTATACCTGTGAACTTACATGGTAACTAGATGTGTAAGTAGTATGTAACTACAGTGTATGTACACACTGGTACAGAGTATTTACTTGTGTATTACTGGTGTAACTACACTCATGTAACAACCAACTGAATAGTATGTGTAAGTACAAATGTGTAACAGGACATTGGTAACAACACTAGGAAAGTACACATCTGTAACAAGAATTATGTAAGTGCATTGTGTAACAACAATATGTACTTGCAGATGTTTTTCCACTTCCACACCTGTTTGCAGATCATGCACTTGTGAACACTGTATGGCAGAACTAATGCTGCATTAGAAGGTTTCACCTTGTGATACAAGTGTACTTCCATGGTAAATCCACAGGATCCACTTAATATAAAGTGTAAAATGGTCACAAATGACTGTTCATACATTCATTCATTTTCTTTTTGGCTTAGATGGGTTGCAGCTGGAAGGGCATTCACTGTGTAAAACATATGCTGGAGAAGTTGGCGGTTCATTCCGCTGTGGCGACCCCAGATTAATAAAGGGACTAGGCCGAAACGAAAACGAATTTTATTTTAAACTTTATATTGTGGACCGTTCCTGTGGAGTTACCATGTAACTACACTGTTATTAAAGTGTTGCATAGAAGATATTTCTACAAGTTACACAGTAATTTGTGACCATTTTACTCTTTATATTAAGTGGACAGTTCCTGTGGAGTTCACAAGGTGAAACCTTCTAATGCAGCATTAGTTCTGTCATACAGTGTTCAGAAGTGCATGATCTGCAAACAGGTGTGGAAGTGGAAAAACATCTGCAAGTACATATTGTTGTTACACAATGCACTTACATAATTCTTGTTACAGATGTGTACTTTCCTACTGTTGTTACCAATGTCCTGTTACACATTTGTACTTACACATACTATTCAGTGGGTTGTTACTTGAGTGTAGTTACACCAGTAATACAAAAGTAAATACTATGTAAACGTGTGTACATACACTGTAGTTACATACTACTTACACATCTAATTACCATGTAAGTTCACAGGTATAAGCGACAATATAAAGTGGGACCCTGGGGGTGCCACAGCAGAATGAACTGCCAAATTATCCAGCATATGTTTTATGCAGTGGATGCCCTTCCAGCTGCAACCCATCACTGGGAAACTCTACACTAAGGACAATTTAGCTTAACCAATTCCCCTACAGCACATGTACAGGACTGTGGGGGAAACCGGAGCACCCGGAGGAAACCCATGCCAACACGGGGAGAACATGCAGCCGAGGCTCTAACCAGCGACCTTCTCGCTGTAAGGCGACAACATTACCCACTGTGCCACCGTGCCACCACAGTCATATAGCGTAAATGACATGATTTTATGGCCTGGCAAATTCTGAATAAAGCACATGAAACTCTTTGTCAAAAACATGGACATAGGAAGACATTACTTTCATTGCTTTCAGAGCAACTCTCTCTCTCTCTCCATGTCCATGCAGCATGTGTCTGTTTTATTGCTTAGTCTTCATTCCTTCATTCATGTAGTTCACTTCTTTATCCTGGCTGAGGCAGACCACATGTTATTTCAGTCTGAGAAGAATCAATCATGTTTTATAGTTTAAAGGTAAAGAAAAGGAGAGTCTGTGAGTTTTGTTTATTTGCTAGTTTATTCATGTTTATTTCCCATTTCTTGTTTGTATGCTTCTAAAATATATTGTTTTACAAGAGGTGGTTTCAAAGACCTGGCTAAATAGTTTGTTGATTGATGGAAGGTCGTAGCAGTTTTTCTGAGGCTTTTTAAATATTATATCGACATCGGAATTTTATTGTATTGACCGAAATTAAGACATAAACGATCATATAAACTTTGGGCTTATTATGAGAGCACACAAATAAAGGCAGAGTCTTTAAATATTTGAAAATGTATTGCTAATATCTGTAAAGGACCAAAAGTTACAGGGTACCTTAAGGGTATGTGATTGCAGCAGCTTCCACACTCCACATGCACACACTTAAATAGCGCAAAGTTTTCTAGTTTAACAATAGATTGAGCAGCCATGTAAAGTTTCTATTTGAGGCAATGAATGATAGGTGAGTGTTTGCATATCTTGCCCGATGTACTGTTACCACACAGACCAGCTGTTAATGATCTGTCATTCACGGACAGCATGATTCGCTTCACCATATCCTGTATATTTCAACAAAAAAAATTCTACGATTAAGCAAATAATAAAAATTTTGGTTGTCCAAGCCTCTTCTCTTCAGCTAATCGGGTATTTTGGAACAACCCTACATATTTTTATTGAACATACTGAACACTGAAGTCTCCATGAGCTTCTTTTACTTTTACTTTTTCCCAAAAAACTTCGACAATGATTGAAGTTTGATTATAATATTTGAAGATGTTTTTTTTTTTTTTCCGCTGATCTACTACTACATTACTTTCTGTTGGTTCTGATTGGTTCTGTGGGTTTAGACACCTCTGAAGCCACTGTCACAGTGTGGTGTATCAATCCAGCTTAAGCTGTGCAGAGGTTCTGTCCAATATGTAACAGCAAAATATGTCATGTGGACTGGCCAGCTCAGGAAAAAAACAGTGCTGGAAATAACAAAAAAGGGAAATGACACACCTCCACACTAAATTGATCTGGTTGACCTTTAGACCTTTGCTTTGACACTTCCTACTCCCCCGGCTCAGCTGGGAACATCTGAAACACTTACAGATTCCTCTTAACATTACTGGCCCCCTTTCAGACACTCTTTCTGATGTGTTTTTAATTCTGGATGTTTTTAGTCTTTAATGTGCATTCCAAAGACAATCCAGCCAATGCATAGAAGCACATATATCACATGAGAGCTTGTTAACTGAAACATTTCCTTTATTTACTAAATTTATAAACACTGGATAAAAAATAAAAGGTGTATCCTGCTGTTACTTATGGTCCTTTTTTCCGTTTTTTTCATTCCCTTTATTAAATTGTTAATTATTTATATTTTAAATTCAATAATTTCTAAATATAAAAAAGGAGCACTATTTATTAATTTTGTATTTTATGTCATTATTATTAATTTAATTTATTTTTTTGTTTATTTAATTACAATTTAATAAAATTTTTATTTTTCATTTTAATTTTTGATGTAGTGGACAGGATTCAAATTCTATGAATGATGATATTATCTTATTACTTAATGTAAATGTCTGATACATTTTTGCATTAAAAACATTCAGTAAAAATATATTTGAAAAAAAGAATCATTGTTTGTGGAAAGAAATAAGAGAAACAAGATTAAGTATAATTTTTATAAAAGTTTATAATTTAAGCATATCTATTCATTCATTTGGGCTTAGTCCCTTTATTAATCTGGGGAATGAACCGCAGCAGATGACGTTCCAGCTGCAACCCATTATTGGTAAACACCCATACACACTCAATCTCACACATACACTACGGGCAATTTTAGCTTACCCAATTCATCACAGCACATGTTTTTGGACTTGTGGGGGATAGCACCCGGAGGAAACCCACGTGAACACGGGGAGAACATGCAAACTCCACACAGAAATGCCAACTGACCCAGCCGGGGTTCGAACCAGTGACCTTCTTGCCGTGAGGCGATCGTGCTACCCACTGCGCCGGTGCATCTCCCTATATCTGAGTATGATTCAGTAAAATAAAATAATTCAATTGTGAGCAAACAGCAAGAACGCAGTGTCTGTTATCTTCTTTATATTTAAAGAAAATAAATGAAAATGAAAAGCCAACAGTATAGCACTTTAATGACTGAGTTTGTCAAAGTGATGCATGTAATTTTGTTCAGTGTAACTGTATTACATGCACAACAAAATAAAAGTCTGAAGTAAGCTTTTTTTAAGTCTCTCATGCTCACTAATGATGCACGTACAAAATCAACAATAAAATAAAAATCTAAAATAAAAAATATATAGTAAAAACAACAAAATTGTGAAATATTAATTTTTTTTTTAATTGTCAATGAGTACGTTTACAGGGACACCAATAATTAGATTTTAATACAATTAAGACAATACTCTAATTAGGAGTCTACCATGTAAACAGTGATTTTTGATTAATTTAATCAGATTAAGGTCATAATCAAACTAAACAAAAATGGAATTAAGACATGTGGAGTATGCTGATTTTAGTCGCATTATTGAAGTGCAGTACAGACATGTAAACACTGAAATCAAACTATTAACATCGTGTAGGATTTTCGCCGCAATTTGCAACAGGATATTATATACTCACACGGCTGTTTGACACTATTCTCTGCACCTACCGAGTCAGTGAAGGATCACAGACACACACACACAACGTGAAATGCAGAGTTTTTTTCCCCATATGGCGTGCGGTATCAAATTGCATTAAAACTACAGTCTTCCAGCAGTTCATACTCGTATCCAATATCTCGTTTTCACGGGGGGCATGCATGAAATGTCCCTGAATGAAAGTGAAAGTGCCAAACTGCAGTTAAAGTCCACAAATTAAAAATGAAACGCCCAAAATTACATGAAACTCCGGAGGAAACGTGGGTTGCGTGGTTACGCAATGACGTTAATCGAATTATGTGCTATAACATGTAAAAACGGGATCATGAAAAAAACGTTCAAAAAGCAACTCCCGTAAAACCTTAATCATATTATTGTCTTATTTAGATTAAGGCAAATAATTCGATTACTGATGTCAATGTAAACGTAGTCATAATCAATCCTGAATTACCTGCCATCTTTAATATCACTATCCTTCAGAAATCATTGTAATGTTCTAATCTGGTGCTCAAGAAACACTTGTGCTAGGTACCACTTTTGAACAATTATGCATCGTTGATAAAGTTTCACAGCAATCAACTACTGCTGAATGTGAAAATGCAGTGCAATTATATTTTTAACATGGTCACACACAAATGCGAACACTAAAAAAAACACACCAGGTGCAAACAGGCCCTTTAGTGTCCCACTCCTAAAGGTTGCGTAACTTTATATAAGATGTGATTCAGAAGTCACCAAGGAGTAAGCAGAGCTCCGGGTCATGCCAGTACATTAGCAAACCGCCACATCCTTCACGCACATTCCTCAGCCATGTCATCGACAGGAATTTACAGCATGCAAATGAAGCCCGAGACGTGCGCGAGCGGCTCGGAGATGAGATATACATATTTAATGAGATAAAATGAAAGGTGGAAAAAGGAGGTGGGGAAGAAGAAGGGGTTAGGGCTTCCAGATCCTCTCGTTTGCTTGTTTTTATAGACTGCTCCCTTACAAGCAAGCAAATGTCACAGCTGCTGTTAATCCTGCTACATCTGGACTAATGAGGCAGCAATACACATAGTCGTGAGTGCGTGGGTTTGCCGAAAAAAAAGAGAGATGCTAAAGCACTTGTGTATATTTGCACATGACTTTGTGTGTGCGCGTGTGTTTCTCAGCGGTTGCTGCCACTGGAAGGTCCCTCATTTCCCTCGGGAGAGACGTTCACTGGCTTGGTTTTATTTTATCTGCGGTGAGAGTGATTATAGAGACGGTCTCTTAATGAAATCCTTCCACAAAAGTGTGTTAGGACAGTCATCGTCAACACAGCAGGGCATTGTCTTAATCAGAGAATGGACCCGACATGGAGATCCCTACAAAATACACTAACTAGATTTCTCTGTACTCGACTCTGTCTCTCTTGCCGCTACCCCGAATGCAGGTTTTGGCTTATTGATTCATTGTGTTTGCTCGTTAAGGGTGCCTGTGTGTGGGAGACGTTGGAGAGTAGTGGATGTGACAGAATGCGTGGTGGATTTGAAATGTATGTTTAGTGACATTTAAATTAACTGTTTGGTTTTTTGTATGTGTACAATCTGCTTTTAATTGGAATAGTGACTCAACAATTAGAAACATTGGAGACATCATTCAATGGAAAGTTTATAATTTTTCTGACATCATAAAAATAGTGAAATTATTACATAACACACACTTTTTATGTATGTACACAGTTGAAGTCAGTATTATTAGGCCCCCTTTGAATTTTTTTTCTTTTTTTAAATATTTCACAAATGATGTTTAACAAAGCAAGGAAATTTTCACAGTATGTCTGATAATATTTTTTCTTCTGGAGAAAGTCTTATTTGTTTTATTTTGGCTAGAATAAAAATTTTTAAAAGCCATTTTAAGGTCAAAATTATTAGCCCCTTCAAGCAATTTTTTTCGATAGTCTACAAAACAAACCATCGTTATACAATAATTTGTCTAATTGCCCTAACCTGCCTATAGTTAACCTAATTAATAGAGGTGTGAACCTACACTGGTCTCACGGTTCGGTTACGATTATCATGCCATCGATTCGGTTCAATTCGATATCTCGGTGCATCACGGTGCATTGACGATTCTTTCCATACAGTTTTATATTTTCTTCACAGCACAGCAATTATTGTATTAAAATGTATAAATATATTTATTTACTTTTTGTAAAACAATTTTGTCCTTTAATACCAACAGTCAGAATAAAGGTAAAGTTGGTTTTATATTCACACATTCGTTCATTTAGAAGTCTCTATATTGTTTATCATGTTACTTTGAATATTCGATTGGAATTAGCATACAAGTAACAAACAACATTAACACTATCAAATTGACTGTGAACAATGTTGTACTTTGATAGTCATTGGCTGCTAATATGATTTCCCTATTTAGAATTTGCAAATAATACTTTTCTGAAATTATATTATTAAGGAGAATGTCTGAATATCCCAATATAAAACCAACTTTACCTCTATCTTCAGATACAGTATATAAACTAAGCAACACGAGCATTTATAGCAAATAAACAAATATAAATATCCCGCTCACTTTCTGAGCCTTGTCTACCAACTACCAAGTTCTTTCTTACACCCCTTTGATTGGTCACGCGCTCAACAGAAAGGGCTGCGATTGGCTCTTACACGCTGGTGCTCTTCACAGCTGCGCTCATGGGCCACAGTGAGAGAGAAATGGAGTTTACTTTCATTCTCTTAATAGCCGTGAAATAGGGGCTTTTGCTGTAAGTGTCAGTGAAACAGTGTTCAGCAAACACACACGCAGTGAAATTGTGCACAGTTTCAGAGTTTTTACGTAGTTAGAGCGTTGTAAATACTTGCGCTCGCCTCCCTCGCCATAGTAAGCTACGGCGACATAGCGCATGTGAGATCAATGACGTCATAATAACCGGTTATGATTATTACTGAACCGATACCGAATTGTCCGCGTCTGCATCACGGTGCACCGAAGAAACGATTAATTTTGACACCCCTACTAATTAACCTAGTTAAGCCTTTAAATGTCACTTTAAGCTGTATAGAAGTGTCTTGAAAAATATCTAGTCAAATATTATTTACTGTCATCATGACAAAGATAAAAGATATCAGTTATTAGAAATGAGTTATTAAAACTATTATGTTTAGAAACAGCAACGCAGTGGCGCAGTAGGTAGTGCTGTTGCCTCACAGCAAGATTGTCGCTGGGTTGCAGGTTCGAACCTCAGCTGGGCTGGGTCAGTTGGCGTTTCTGTGTGGAGTTTGCATGTTCTCCCTGCGTTCGCGTGGGTTTCCTCCGGGTGCTCCAGTTTCCCCCACAGTCCAAAGACATGCAGTACAGGTGAATTGGGTAAGCTAAATTGTCCGTAGTGTACGAGTGTGAATGAGTGTATGTGGAAATTCCCAGAGATGGGTTGCGGCTGGAAGGGCATCCGCTGCGTAAAATCGTGCTGGATAAGTTGGTGGTTCATTCCACTGTGGCGACCCCGCAAGGGACAAAGCCGACAAGAAAATAAATGAATGAATGAATGTTTAGAAACGTGTTGAAAAAATCTTCTCTCAGTAAAACAGAAATTAGGAAAAAAATAAATAAACAGAGGGGCTAATAATTTAGGGGGGCTAATAATTCTGACTTTAACTGTATACAGTACGTAGGTTAAAGATTAAAGGTTTTTTGAGTGTCTAAATAATACAAGTGTAATTCACACCTACAGAGGTGTTTTTTTTTACTCTACAATGCACGAGAAAACACCTTTTATTTTACGGCAAAAATTCAAGTAAAGTGTATGTAATTAAATCAGTTTGCTTATGGATCCATTTCATGCATGTTGTGAAAGACTATTTCCAAACAAAAATGACTATTTTATACTTTTTTTTAAATATATTTTAAGTAAATAGTTTGCTTAACTTCAATTAATGATGAGTATCAGTATAATTTTGAGTCTAATACAGCCCTTTTTTTATTGAAATCCAAAACATTTTGCCAAAAAAATAAACATGGCTGCCATTAAAAGTCAGTATTAAACTAGTTCTTTTTTATCTTGTCAGGCATATTTAGAAATAAAAGCTTTAGTGAGAGTTCTGCCAGGAAGACTGATATGTCACGTCATTCATAATAATTATCTTGTCAGCCTATAACAACCAAGCGTGCTCCATATAAGCCCATCTAAACAAACTGTTTCGCTGTACTCAGGTGATGTTGCTGATGTTTCTCTCCATCCTCCCCACCACCACCAGCCTCATCTCCACCAGGGGGTTGGCGTCGCCCTGCCTTCATCTTCAGGCAGGATCTGCCAGCACATCCAGAGTTCTGCACCATAGACGGGGCTTACGCCAAAGGACTTTATGAAAGACATTAACAAACTTACATTTATCCAAACAATTCACAATAAGTGTTAAAATGTTTATCTGCCTTATAAAAAAAGTATTTCTGGTAGAACTACAATGATATGATAACATATCTACAGGGTTCCCACTCTATATATACTGTATGTTTCTTTATTTTACCAGATAAAAAACATTGAGATCAAGCTCTCATTTACAAGGGTGACCTGGCCAAGAGGTCTGCAACATATGACAAAAATAATAATAATAATAAAAATAATAATAATTAAAACGTAAAGATAATATAAAAATAAAGTTTAGTCATTCAGCTATACCACATTACCGTATGTTAAAACACATACATTGAGAAATGGACTGCTGTTGTTTGTTATAAAGAATAGAGCGAAATAATTTGATTGGGATGAGCTCAGACAATTTTAGTTCAGACTGAAGAGTATTCAAGGATGACTAAAGGCTTGCTTCCCTAGTTCAAACCTGAGGAATAGACAAATGATAACTTTCAATTGAATGTATAGGGCATACTGGCTTTTTGACCTATAAAGAAGGGAACATAGGTTTAAAGGCACCAGACCCAGAAGAGCCTATAGACCAGAGTCATCCAGTGAGTGTACCTTCTTACATTCAGAGAAGACCACTCAGCTTTGTCATACAGTTCACAATGGTGAGTTAGTCTAGACAGCCTGTAACAAACCTCAGAGCGCTATGATAAACAGAGTTTTAAGGCTGAAGACATTTGGTTGAGGCATTTAAATATAAAACATCACCATAGTCAAGCAATGGTAAAAATGTTATAGACACCAAATGTTTACGAGCTTTAAGAGAAAAGCAGGATCCATTTCAACAGTGAAACCCAAGCTTAACTCTTAACTCTTTTCTTAAGACTTTTTAAAATCATTAATAATTTTAAATCAAGCTTTGTTATTCACACCCTCAGCATAGCACCAAGAAAGTCCTTATTGTACTTACTGTAACATTTAACTTACAGTTAATGTTTACATCAAAATGTCAGTAATGAGGTTTTAAATGTGTCTTTTTCAAAAATGTAGACTGTTTTAAACAGTCATGTTTAAAAAATTGTAATACAATTCAATACTGAAAATATTCAAATGCAGTTTCTGAAATATTGATAAAATGTGCACTATTTGTCTCAGCTCTTGTATAAGATTTAATGTAAGACTCTTAAGAATGTCTTAGTTTTTTCATTCAGTTTTTGAAAGCAGCCCAGTACAATTGTTAAAATAACACATAAAGTAGTAAGTTGTTAAAATAAAACTAAAGAGCATTGATAGTACATACAAAGAAAGAAGCCTAAATAAGCCTATCATGATTGTCAATGATGAGAGACATACTGTATCCAACACCTTCCAATTGTTACCATCAAGTCGTCACTCCCAGGTGTGTAAGAAATAGGAAAAAATTATAATTTATACCCCAAGCAATTAGGTTTTTAAATTCCTCCTCCCTCAGTTGATGGCTAGTAGACTGGATATTTATTTAGAGTACGGATTCCATGTTTTTAAATTATATATATATATATATATATATATATATATATATATATATATATATATATATATATATATATATATATATATATATATATATATATATATATATATATATATATATATATATATATATATATATATATATATATATATATACAGTATATAAGCCAAATGTGAACTTTCAGAAGTCTCTGTAAGTGTATACTGCAAATGAAATTTCCCTACGGGGACAAATAAAGTTAACTAACTAACATAAACTTTAAATTCAAGCACTTTCAAGGACCCATGTTTGTTTATAAGCACTTTCCAGGTCTTGGAAAGTACTGAATGTCTGGATTTTAAGTACGTTCAAGAAGGAACCCTGTAGCTATATCTATTTCTGTATATATTTGTGTATATTACCTTCAAATAACAAAACTCACAAAACAAAACTGTTTATAACTTTTATTCAATAATACAAAAAAATAATTCATTGTATGATTCTAATAATAATTTATGTGGACCATTTTGATAGATGTAAACAATAACAATGCTCCCAACATATTTCCTGTTTTACATGTTTTTATTTCTATAACTTCTGAGAATCCCAAAAGCTCCACATATTGCTAAATAATCTTATGATAGCTGTTTTAACATCGAGTTATGATTGAATTCCCTCTTTTAACAGTTACGAAATAGTTTGACAACAAGCAGGAAATGTTCATGAACCAGTGACATCAACACACTGAAATGGTCTATAGGTTATAATTATCGAATTTCTGATTTTAGCATCTTTAGGAACATATTTACTGGTTTAGCTATACTTGTGAGGGCCAAGGTGTGTGTTTAATGTATGAATGTTTTTGATGAATGAATTGTCTGCTCCTGCAGTCGGTGTCTCAGTGCAGGTCAGTTTAGTTTACATTGAGTTCTGTGCTGTAATTGTAGAACAGTGTTGGTGTGCTGCTTCAGAGCTGCTAGAATCCTTTGAAATGAAGAGAGCCTACACCTGCTACGAGTTTAAATCACTAGAAAATTGCTTCTTGCAAGCTTGATTGTGTTGGTAAATGAAAGCGTCTGCGACTTTGGTGTCCCTGTGTGTATGAGAGTGTGTTTGTGCACAGTTGAAAGCTTTCCTTTATTTCCATGATTTTCTGATAAAGTAAAATCCCACAACCATAAGATGCTGCAAGTACTGTGATATGAAATCTTCTATCATAAGTGAACGTCTTTCCTTTTACAAACTTTTATACTGCAATTTCTATATAATAAAGTCACTTATGCTACTAGCTGCAGGTACGCCATAAAAAAAAACATTTGTACAACTTGTAGATTAACAGTACTAAATACGGATTATGTGAGTATGCTTTTAAACAAAACATTTCTGATTTTCTAACTACAAATTTGCCATTCCTTGTAGATGTTTCTAACTTTCACTAGCAATTGTACACCGATTCTGTTTTTCAGTAAATCCCCTCAAAATCACACATAAACCTCAACCCTACACTGTAAAAACATATGCTGGCTTCCACACAACTGATTTGTCTTGGGACAACATAAAGGGATTAAATTAAGTTATTATTATTTAAAAAAAAAAGTTTTTTATTTTCAAATTTAACTGGATTGAACATAAAACAATTAAGTCTAAATTAACAAGTCCTAATTAACAATTAATTTTAATTAAAAAAAATTTGTCATAGTTTTCATCACTAACAAGTTTTACTGACGAAAACTAGATAAAACTAAATAAAAATTAAGTGATGATGACTACAACTATAACAAAAATATACTGACATTTTTGTTGACTAATAAAAACGAGACAAGAATGTGATTGGGGGACATTTTTTGGAAAATATCCAATCAGAATTAATCTTGTGTGATGCATGACACACACACACACACACACACACACACACACACACATTTGACTGATCCACAGTAGACGCGGGATGCGATTACATCATCATAAGAGTAGAGTAGATTTAGTCGGCTAAAATCTTAATGAAATTTAGTCCACTAAAACTAGACTAAAACTAAAATGATTCAGAAGACTAAAAGTTGACCAAAACCAAAATGCAATTTCAGTCAAAAGATTCAAGATTTAAACTACAACTAAATCAAAATTTGCTGTCAAAATTAACACTGGCGTTAACACTGTAAAAATGCTGGGTTCCATACAATTCCTTCATGTTGTCCCAAAACAAATTAGGTTAACTTACTGTATTTTCACTTTAAGGTGCCTTAAATTTTGCGCCTGATAATCTGATGCGCCTTATGTGTGAGTTCCAAAATCTGTAAAATGTTGTTGTGTGATTTTGGTACACAGGGACGTAATACATGCACTACGTACGCTGGCAGCGATTAACAAAAGAACTCCAACTGCTGGACATTGGTGTAACGGGGCTTTCTAAAAGAAGTTGTGAGCGGCGTGGGAGTGATAGATGACAGATGGCAAACACACCTTTACTAAGACTGGCAGGCAGTGCCAGGCGAGTTGCGCCACCATATGTGAATGGATTGCGGATGCCTAGGCTAAGGTATCTGTTTTCCGAGCTTTTGTGAAAGCCGGTATTTTTGCTGAACAGCCATGTGGTAACAAGACTGACTCCAACAATGATAAGAGGGAACCCGGCAATGATGAGAGGGAACCCTGTTCAATTCAGACACCGAAGATGAGGATCTTGATGGATTTGTGGAAGACGACTGATTTTAAAATAATTTAAGCGTATTGTTAAATAGTAAAATAAACTTCAACTAAACTCACTGTTTTGCATCCGTTACCTTTTTTGTAGACTGTAAACTACTGGTCAAAAGTTTGGGGTCAGTAGGATTTTTAAATGTTTTAAAATAAGCTTATCCTTCTCATCAGGCTGCATTTATTTCAACAAAAATACAGTACAAATTGTAAAATTGTGAAATGTTTCTGCAGTGTAAAATAACTGTTCAAAAGCAGTTCATAATTTAATTTAATAATTTATTCCAGTGATTTAAAGATGAATTTTCAGCTTCATTACTCCAGTCTTTAGAGTCACATGATCTTTCAAAAATCATTCTAATATTAATTATTATTGTTATTATTATTATTATTATTATTATTATTAAGAGTAGTAATAAAAGCAATAATGACTGGAGTAATAATATCATTTGAAACTACATACAATAAGTAATAAGTAAACATTTAATAAATAAGTATTCAACAACTTAACAATTTTTTTTTTACATTTAATAAATGCCGCCTTGATGAACACAATAATTTTATTTAAATTATTAAATAAAATTAATATTAAAAAAAACTGAACACAAACTTTGTATGTATTAGCATGTCTTATAATACGGTGCACCTTATGTATTGGTTAAGTACGGAAATAGACCCCGTAATTGAGCCTGCATCTTATAATTCGGTGCCCCTTATGGTGCAGTAAATACGGTAATTGTTGTAAGTATATTGAACATAAAACAATTAAGTTGTCCCCAAAAAGCTCAAGAATTATGTTGTTTAGGCACATTTTAAATATGTACTACAAATAGCAAACGTCATTTTTTGAGTATATGAACACATGCCGATAAACAACTACATTTTAATAAGGTTGCATAAAACCAGCAGAATCACACGGTGCTGGGTTTTCCCCATAAATTATTGAGCAGCCTACACATGCCACACAGCTGCAAAATGATAAATCATCCTTGAATCAAATAGAAACATCTCCATATGAGCATAATGAAAAAAAAAAAAACAGGGAGGTAACATTTCCATGGGGCGACGGGACAGAGCTTGTACTGGGGATGGGGTTCTAGTGCCCTGGGCTGGCGGCATCTACCCCATTACTCTATTGTGCTGTCCTGGCCTGGCCTGTCTCTGTCAGCATACCATTATTATGAATAGTGAGCATAATGCGTTGCCATGAATAGGATTGTCTGCCTGATTGTGATGTATAGTTTTTCATTACTGCTTCCCAGCCTCTGCCATTAGGCATGTGGAAAACTCTATTTATCCCCTAATTTGTAAAAATCCCCTCCCTGTCTGATAGCAATCAGAGGACTGTAATTGTCTGTGGAGCAGTGACGGCTACGGCTTGATGAAGAGCTATGTGCGCCGAAGAGCAGGCCGCCACCGCTGGCCAGGCCGATCGCCCCTGTACAGCAGGAGCAAACCCCCGCGTACAACCCCGCACCTCATCCCTGCACGCAATTAATAACCATTTGCAAATGGCAGACATGTAACAACCCTCCCGTCTCCGTCTTCCAGCATCTTCCGCTCTCTCTCTCTCTCACACACAGTCAAAGGCGGACGGGTGAAAAGGTGCGACGGCAATGAACGGACAGGCAGGAGAAATGAAGATGTGGCTAGGTGGCGTGTTAATTAATGCAAATGTAGCATGGAGCGATAACTTCATCCACAGACTGAGCTCTGCTGTTGCTACAGTCTGTCGCAGGTTTGCTCTTTGTGTAGTAAACTCTGCGCTTCATTTCTACTGATGAGACAGATAAACGAAAGTCATTGTTGTAATTTCGGAAGACCACCTCCTCCATCCACCGCCATTGTAATTCTTCTCATTTGCGGTCTTAATATATGCGTGTGCATTATTTTAGGCAAATTTGAGAGTTTTGCATGTTAATCGGGTTATTTTAATTTATGATACACCATTATGCAGATAATACCGAATTACTTCTTGATTGAGGACCACTAGTGAAGCCCCTACCCCCTCTTAAATAAAAAAATAGTATACACACACACAGTAGCTGCACTCCATGTAGTTAACGATCTTTGTATTTTAGAAGAGCCTTTTTTAAGTAGACGTCCGTCTTGATAAACACTTTATGCATATCAGCTTCCACTTGTGGCCCGGCAGTGAGAATAATGGCTGTCTAATTGACTCATTTAGGGGCCTTTTGCCTACAGGAGGACTTTGCATTAAATGTTTGATCGGCCTAATTTCCAAACACATCATTAGGGCCCATCTCTGGCCTCTTAATAACAACTTTATGAGGCTGCTTTAAAAGTCTTGCTCTTTTTTTCTCTGCTTTTATTTTTGGCCCCTCTCTCGTTTCACCAAGTCGCTGGTCATAATTAAGTCAAATATTTCAAAATATGGTAATGCGGAACCTGTTTGAATAAGTGTCTTCCATTTCCATAATTCTATTATAGTGTAGAGCACACTAATTGGTTGAGAGTGTGGCTATAGCTCGGTGGAAATGTTGCAGTAATTACAATCAGAGTGGTCCACCATGAGTTTATGTAAACACACTACCTCTCTCCTCTTAAGGAGTGGACAAAACGTAAACTGCAAAAAGGATATGATATACTGTGGTGTTTTAGATGGTACGCATTACTCCGGTACACATCATAGTGATACACGCTACTGAATAAAAACACATTACTCAAGAGAGCCTATGCTATTGACTATAAAAGAAAGGAGCAGAAAACAAAAGGAAAAAAACAACACTAAATAAAATTGTGATAACATTTATGTGTGGTTATAATAATAATAGAAATATATTGTAATATTAACAGAAAAATTAATTGATTTATTATGCTTTTGTGAATTTATATGTACATCCATTTATTTTATAGTTTCAAAAGTAAAACAGGACGGCACGGTTGCTCAGTCGTTAGCACTGTTGCTTCACAGTAGGAAGGTCGCTCGTTCGAGTCCCGGCTGGGTCAGATGACATTTCTATGTGGAGTTTGCGTGTTCTCCCTGTGGGTTTCCTTTGGGTGTTCCAGTTTCCCCCACAGTCCAAAGACATGCGCTATAAGTGAACTGGATAAACAAAATTGGTCATAGTGTTTGTGAGTTTGTGTGTGAATGGGTGTTTCCCAGTACTGATATGCTAAAAAAACATATGCTGGAATAGTTGGCGGAATGAACCGCCAACTATTCCAGCATATGTTTTTTTAGCATATCAGTACTCTTTGGACTGATAAATAAGGGCGAAGGAAAAGGAATGAATGAAGAAAAGTAAAATATTAATATTAAGTTGTATTCTTTTGCACATCACATTTAAAAAAAGAAATGTTTCATTTGAGGTTTTTTCATTTATCTTTGTTTTCAATGATATTTTCTGTTCTTTAATTGTACAAGCACACAAACATGCACACACTCACTTCCAGTGTTGCCAGATTGGGCGGTTTCCCAGCCAATTGGGTGGTTTTGAATTTGATTGTGTGGGTAAAAAAATGGCATAGGCGGGTTGACAAAATTTGGGCGGTTTTGAAACGTAAATTTTATATGCAACTTATTTAACAAAACATTACTGTGTGCTCCTACTCCGTTCAGTTAGTAGTGACCAGTGGATAGTGCAAACCACAAGGCCTTACCTGCAAGAGGAGGTGAAGGAAAGTTGTTTCAAAATCTGACTCCCCGGACAAATCTGTCTCCTTTTCGCGTGCACGCGCATCATGCAGCGCCTGCAGATAAACTTACAGCGGTTTATCATGACACTTTTATCCATAGTTCTTTTCGCAACTAACTTCAAGAACAAACATAAAAGCGTTGTCTGATTTGCAAGCAGCACCTAATTATGTTCAAAAGAATTTAAAACGGCAAATGGGATAAACTTATACCCCATTTTGAAAGTAAAACATACTCTAATAGGTAGTGTAATCTACATAACAAGTGCAGTGGATGGGTGAAAGGTGGGAAGTGTTTCGATGTGATCCGGTTATGTTGTGGTTCTGTGACAGCTGGTGTTGGTTGCTGTATGGTTTAAAAAATATGTAACAATTAAACTAACTAGGTTAATTTCGATTGAAATCAATTAAAATAAAAAAATATTAATCTAATATTTTGGGCAGTCTTTTGTGCATTTGGGCAGGTTTTGGACAACTTTTGGGCTGGAAAAAGTCAGCTATATCTGGCAACACTGCTCACTTCTGTGTTGATTACAGTGTTTCAGCAGATCATGCTGTTGACATCCTGTCTGCCTTCCGTCCACAATGTCAGTTCATAATGAGGAACTCATAATACTTAAATATGAGCAGGACTGATGTGTGCTCTAAATATTCCATATTGGTGATGTGACAAACTAATAAACAAAAGAATTATAATGTACAACAAATATGTAACAACATTTTGTTTACAAGCTTAACTAGGTTAGATATTTCTATGAAATGCTTCAGTTGAAGACAAAAATACAGAAAGTTGATAGAGACATTTAGATCTTTAAATAGACAAGAAACACAGGGTAAAAGTGTATATATTCAAAGCATTAAAAAAAAAAAAATCACAATATTTCCTATAATATTTTTTCTTCTGGAGAAAGTCTTATTTGTTTTGTTTTGGCTAGAATAAAAGTAGGTTTTGATTTTTTTTAAAAAACCATTTTAAGGTCAATATTATTAGCCCCCTTATGCAGTATTTGTTTTTTAATGTCTACAGAACAAATCATTGTTAAACAATAATTTGCCTAATTACCTTAACTCGCCTAGTTAACCTAATCAACGTAGTTAAGCCTTTAAACTGCACTTTAAGCTGAATAGTGTCTTGAAAAAAATCTAGTAAAATATTATTTACTGTCATCATGACAAAGGCAATATAAATTAGAAATTAGTTATTAAAACTATTATGTTCAGAAGTGTAACCAGGCTCATTTTGAAAACGTACTCCTACATATAGGAGATACTTTTTTGCACTTTTTGTTTCCAGAATCCCCCATAGGCCGCTGTGTATGCTTTTTGAGATCTCAAATTTCTCTCACGAGTGCCATTCACACCTGCCGTTCTTGCGTAAATCCACCAGAGGCTACTGTTGACTGACTGACTGACCGATCTCCCCATCTCCCCTCTCCCTAAACCTAACCAATAGGGGAATTACCAACCTACATCCCACATGACGCCACACGGGTTCAACAGTGCATACTGGTTGCAAAAAAAGACCGGTTGCAAGAGCAAACATGTTGTTTTATGCGCTAGGATGCCAAATTCAAAACTCCAAAAATAGAAAACTTAAATTTTACCATATACCACACTGCTTTAAAAGCCAACCGCAGATGTCTTTGGCTAACAGCCATCAGAAGAACTGAATGGAGTGAGGACCTAATTAAAAATGCTCGACTCTGCAGTTCTCATTTTATATCTGGTAAGTTCACGCTATGCAAAATCATACACACACTGGATGCTTGCCCATTTTGTCTTATCCAATATCCATTGGGAGGGTTCTATCGCAAAAGGACCTGTCAGACGAACGCCGCTCACTTTAACGTTAATTTTGCCGAATAACTGTGTCACTGGGTGACAAGCTGTTATAATACGCTGAAAGCATTATGTAAATAATATATACAATATGTAATCAATATAACTTATCTTTAACACAACAACAAACTTTGTACCGCATCGGATGTCATTCCCTCACTGTAAATGCAAGTGCTCCCATTTTTTTTCTGCAACCTCGCTGCACGCGCATCCTGAATGTTTACAAACCAGTAAGGGAGGGCTAATAATTAGGGGTAATAATTAGGAGGGCTAATAATTTATGACACAAATGTTACAGATATTTCTAACTTTTTTATTTATCAGTTTATTCCTTTTATTTAATTTTTGAATTTATTAAGGTTCAGCCAGTCCTCCTAAACATTCTTGTCCATGTTTAGCTGAGAGGGCATGTTTTGTCATCTCTCCTGAGCAGACAGATTGCATTACAGAGAAATATAGGTCTTCCATTTAATCCCTATGCGAAAGGAGAGAAAAGCAGCCCGAAGTCATACCACATTACAATCGAGCGTAATTTTAAATCTTCAGCATTCCTGATTTGTCTGTTGTTACAGTCTAACGGTGTCAAACACTTTAAGTGAGACAGCAAGAAACAGTGAGAAAACAATGTGAACACTTGTGTCTCCAGCATCTGTAATTAACCTTGATGCTTACTGCTGTTGTTTCCATTGATTTTTTTGTTTCACATGTGGGTGAAAATTGCACTTTAAGTTACCCTGAGTGTTTAAATTAATAATGAAACCACAAGAGTGCCCTCCTCTGACTTTCAATTAAAACGATCAAGCTTATCGGATCAATGGGGGAGAGAGAAGAGAAGAGAAGAGAAGAGAAGAGAAGAGAAGAGAAGAGAAGAGAAGAGAAGAGAAGAGAAGAGAAGAGAAGAGATTACATGGGTTAAGATGTGAAAAGATGAAATGAGATGAGAAAAGAGGAGATGAGATTAAAGGAGAGAAGAGGAGAGAAAAGATAGGATACAATGAGAGGAATGGTGAGGAGAGGAGAGATGAGATGAGGAAAGGTGAGATGAGAGCAGAGGAAAGACAAGATGAGATAAGGCCAGATGAGAGGAGAATAAAGAAGAGATGAGAAAATATGAGATGTGACATGTGAGAGCAAAGAAAAGATGAGATGATATGAGAAAAGATGAGATAAAATTTGAGGAATGGAGAGCAGAGAGATGAAAGGAGAAAAGATAGGACAGAACGGGACAGGACGAGACGAGACAAGAAGAGAAGAAAGGCAAAAAAACAAGAGGAATGGAGAGAACATGAGAAGAGGAAAGACAAAAGGAAAAATGAAAAGCAAAAGATGAGAGGAGAGGAAATGAGATGAGAGCAAAGGAGAGATTACATGAGATAAGATGAGAAAAGATGAGGAGATGACAAAAGACTAGATAAGAGAAGAAGAAAGATGAGATGAGAAAATATGAGATGAGAGCAAAGGAAAGATGAGATGATATGAAAAAAGGTAAGATGAGATGACGTGAGAGCAGAGGAGAAAACAGAGGGAAGAGATATGAGATAAGATGAGACAAGATTAGGGGAGAAGAAAAGATAAGATGAGAGGGGAGAGGAGAGATGAGATGAGATAATATTAGATGAATGGAGAGCAAAGAGAAGAGAAGAGAAGAGAGAGAAGAGAAGAGAAGAGAAGAGAAGAGAAGAGAAGAGAAGAGAAGAGAAGAGAAGAGAAGAGAAGAGAAGAATGGAGAGATGAGATGAGAAAAATGAGATGGGATGGGATGAGAGGAAAGAAGTAAAAAGATGAGATGAGTGCAAAAAAAGGACGAGATGAGATAAAAAAATATGAGATAAGAGATGTGAGCAGAGGAGAGAAGAGAGAAGAAGAAAGGAGATATGAGAAAAGAAGAGATTAGATGAGAGGGGAGAGAGATTCAATTAGATGAATGGAGAGCAGAGAGATGAGATAAGAGGAGAAAAGATGAGGTGAGACGAGACGAGATGAGATTAGGTACGAGACAAGATGGGAGATTATATATAATGAGAGGAATGGCGAGCAGAAAGATAAGAGAAAGCTGAGACAGGATGAAGATGGGATTGGATCAGTTGAGATGAGATGAGCTCATATGAGCTGAGCTGAGCTGAGCTGAGCTGAGAAGAGAAGAGAAGAGAAGAGAAGAGAAGAGAAGAGAAGAGAAGAGAAGAGAAGAGAAGAGAAGAGAAGAGAAGAGAAGAGAAGAGAAGAGAAGAGAAGAGAAGAAATGAATAATGGACAAGAAAAGAGAATAAAGAAACAAGTAAAAAAACAGAGGAGAGTAAAGATGAGAGGAGCCAGGAGAAGAGGAGACAAGACAAAAAATGATGAGAAATGATGAGAGAAGAGATGACAGAAGATAAGATAAAAGGAGACAAGACCTGAGAAGCTGATGATGAGTGAAGGCAGTAGGAGACAATTAGAGGAGAGAAGCCTAAAGACAAGAGAGACAAGAAACAGAGAAGTGATGAGCCAAGACCAGATACATCAAGGGGAAATGAGAGGAGACAAGACAGAGGAGAAATGAAGAGAGGATAAGAGATGATCAGAAGGGAGACAAGAGTAGAGGAGGAGAGGAGAATTTATAAAATAAGCAGAAGTTAGGAGAATACAAAGGATGACGAGATAGAACCAGAGGTCCTGAGATGAATTTGAGATGAGAGCAGAAAATAGTAGAGAAGAAAAGTTGTGAAGAGGTGAGATGAGAGGAGAGGAAGTGAGTGTAATTGCACTGCTGAGCTGGACGTGGTCGGCACGAGACAGCAGGAAGTCAGGAACATAAACAAGCATGTTCCAGAGGAAGCAGGTGCTGTAGGTCTGTATCTGTTGGTGTTTGGAGCTGTAGATCCCCCAATCAGATGCTCATCAGGCAGATGCATCCGGGTCTCATGGTCAACACACCAACAGTCAGCAGTGCCGCCCACATGCTGGCAACACAAACAATTGGGCAAACTGACTGACCTGTCAGGTCACAAAGGTGAGAAGCCAATAGAATGATCACATTTCAGACAACACTGTCTATTCTGCTCTTACTGGGCTCACAAGACAACTCTGCACTCATATTTCACAAATATACTGGATAATGGTTTGTTACAAACCTCTCGTACTAAAGCAAGATTCCATTCAAATTTGTATGAATGCTTCTAGAAATGTTATGTTATGCTACAGTAGTTTGACATTTTCACACTTCTCAAGATTCCATAATGGGAATACAAAAATAACACCAATGCTGCATTTACTTGTACATGTAGTACAGCAATATAGTAAAATATATCACATTAAAAAGCTTATTAAACAACATTTAACTATTTTTTAAATATTTCATTTTTTTGTAGGATGTATAATTAAATGTATCCTTGCTAATGCATTCTGAATGAATTCATTCTAATGTGTAATAATTAATCAACTAAAGAAAAAAACAACAAAAAACACATTTTTACAATCTAGGCACAAAGTCTAAAGTGCTTTTGCCATTTTAAGGACGTAACAATACGCTTTGAGCCCTGGCACATGGTCTAACAGAGTTGTGCTTATTCTATTAATGATTTATGGGTGTGTTTTGAGAATAATGTACATTAAACCAATCAGAGTCTCATCTGTCATTCCTTTTAAGAGTCAGTTGCGTCGCGACATGGCGCATTTGCTATTTACATGACGGACTTTTTAAATAGAAAAACTGAATGCTTCACTAGTAAGAAAACAGTTAAACAGAGCATCTGCAGCGTGATGATAAAGAATGAGCCTCCTCCATTCAGCCTCTTTACTTTCTCTTTACTTTATTTTTCTCTTTACTCCTTTACTTTGGTGGATAAGGAAACACTGAAAACTCACTCAACTGAAGACATCCATTAGCCTCATATTTAATTTAGTTTAAGCACAAAGATTTGTTTCTAAACTATTTCTGAATTCAGTTCTAATTTCCAGCAAAAGAATAAATGAACAATAATAACACAGTGTGGTCAAAAACTGAGTTATATCCAAACACACGTCCTATTCTTATGCCCCATATGGTGATGCATACATCTCCAAAACCCAACAGGTGGACAAATCTAAACTTGTGTTTACTAAAAACAAATATAAATATGCACATAATAAATAATACTGCTACTAATAATAATATTATACAAATGCAAATTGTCATGAATTAACTCAAAAAGCACCTCAAGATGAAGAAGGCAAGGAGGTAGTGGTTTTTATATTTATATAAAACAATTTTTTGTAACATTTTAATCTTTAAATTCTTTCATATGTAAAGATGTTTGTGTATTGCTGAACATCCTGTGTGTATTAAGCAATGTGTAAGCATTTTGGACCTGCATAGGCAGAACTAACGCTCTCTGTGCTGGACTTTAAATCAGCTTTTAGTTGGTCAATGGCGCAGTCTATTTCAGTTCTTCAAAATAGCAACACGACAACAATGAGCCTTAACGCACCTTTATTTTAGACCAGCATGCCCATGAGTCCACAAAGTGGCGCAAACGAATCTGCTATTTAAACAACGTGGCGCACAACATGAAAATTAGGGTTGCCCTGGTCTGAAAATAGCAACAAATTGCGCCATACACGTCTTGCGCCTTATTGCGTCAGGTGTACGATAGGGCCCATTATTTTAAGATAACACATGGAAGCACTGATATTTCAGAAAACTTTGTTGTGTTTTAATTTTTCCTCACCCTTTTTGCCAGGAATTTCCCTTAAGCTAAGCTTTAACTGTGAGGTAATATTGCCAACCTGGGCGAAAGACAGAGTGCACTGTTATCTATGCACTTTCAAAAACATTTACCCCTAACCCTATTCCTCACAGTGACGTCACTTGCTCTATTGAGTGCATGTGTCTGAGAGTGCATGTGCAAGTCTGCAGCCAGACACTATTGGACCTGGGGCGAGTGATCTCATTGGCAGGCAGGTGAAAACAAGGGGAGGATCCAGTCAATTGTCAGGCCAATGTCAGAGGGTGAAAGTGCAGTGAGGTGACTCAGCGTTAGCCTAGGTAATGGCTTCCTCTTCCTGCTGTCCCGGTGCGTCCTGCTTCACGAACACACCCACAGTTTGCGCCATGTGGAACCAAGCCTACAAAAACAGCAACAACACGCAGGGAAGGGCAGCAGGTGGGGATGGGGCTTCGCAACTCTGCGTCAGAGCTCGTATTGTCTGACTCTCTGACCGCAAAGCCGGAGGATGTTTGTGAGTGAGAAGAGTGTTTCTAGCTCCCCTCCGTCTCATTAAAAAATACCCTCATGGGAAAGTCCTTCATACTTAAGTCATTTCCCCTCGGTGAAGTAAATAATGAGAACTGCTTGGAACATTACTGTGATTCAAAATGGTGCAAATCACACTTATCAAGTCATCTGGATTCAAAACAACAAATTGTGGAACACAGCCAGAGGCAGTGGAAGCACGACAACGTGTTCAATCAATGCTAAGTTGATGCAACAGTGAATCTCAACAACAATATTTAGCTTTTCATGGTCCAGTATGTAATGGAATTAATTCATATCCCATTTATTTAGTCTTGCGATCCTCCCCCGATTGCTCAGATTCTGACAGAAATAATTGGCACAGGCTTGCTGAGCTGCTTGATTGCTTGGCTTATTTAGTTATGGGTGAGTGACACCTGCTGGTGGTTAACTTTAGCAATGCATCAAAAAGCATCTTCAACCGTGGTGAAAAGCAGTAATGCAAGGCCATTAAAACCATTTTTGCGGCTGTGTGCTGAGGATAGCGCTTATGACACTATGGAAATGCAACAGTCTACTGCAATTCACCATGCAGGGCTCAACAATACAGTAGTTTTCTAAACGGGGACCAATTTGAGAGAGTTTCCAAAAATATATATATATTTGCTCTTATGTGATAGAGCAATACACTCTTGTAGTAAATTTCATCCATTTGTCCCTAAGATGATGTTGTCTAACTGGGTCATAAACTGGACCAAATGATTGCACATATGGACTATTTTAATCATGTTTTGCTTCATTTTTTCAAATTTGTTGTTCAGCTGTTACTTGATTGATTAACTTAACGAGGAAGCAGATCTTAAAATCATTTTTCAAATCATGTTTTGACCCCTACACAAATTTTTATTCTGAGACTGTATTATATCTGTCAAATGAATCCTCGATGAAGTAGTCCAGTAACTGTTTGACTCACTGTATCAATAAACAATGAGAAGGAGCTCTGGCTACAATATGACTCTGCGAGAAGCATGCCGTTTTCTGATCTTATCAGCAAGACTGTTAAAGGTTACATAATACAGCTTTAAAATTATAGTTAATTAATGCTAGGAGCAAATAACATTTTATTATAAATAATAATAAAACAATTTCTAGCAAAAAATTGAGATGTTACAAACACTTATGTATAGAATATATTATGTATATTTATAAAAAGTAATTATGACAACACAATAAAATAAGCAATTATGTATTACAGTATTTCTACCAAAAAATATATAAAAACAACTACAAATCTATTAAAAAAATCCATCAATATATTATTAAAATACATAATATGACTATATATTATTTTCTTTTTAATACAAAAAGCAAAACTACTAGCTAGAGTGGTCCAGAAGAAAAATATCCTTCCCTTTCAGCACTACTTATCACTAAATATCACATAAAGTAGAACTGGACTGACACAGTTTCAATTTACTATAATGTTCTAAGTTAAGCTGCTTTGACACAATCAACATCGTAAAAGAAATAAGTCAAACTAAACCTATTATAATAACTTTTTCCCACTCATAATTGGAAGGAACAACAAAAACACTAAGGGCCCTATTATGCACCCGCGGCGCAATAAGGCGGGAGACATGTTTGGCGCAATTTTTTGCTATTTTTAGACCAGCGCAACCCTAGTTTTCACGTTTTGCACCATACTGTTTAAATAGATAAATACAAAAAAATCATTTGTGCCACTTTGTGGACTCATGGGCGCGCTGGTCTAAAATAGAGGTGTGTTAAAACACGTTGGTGCGTTGCTATTTTGAAGAACTGAAATAGACTGCGCCATTGACTATCCAAAAGCAGGTCTAAAGTCCAGCGCAAGGCGCATTAGTTATGTGCCTATGTGGGTTCAAACGCGTACACATTGCTTAATATACACAAGATGCAATACACAAATATCTTTACAATTAAAGAATTTAAATGTTACAAAATGTATTATTTTATACATAAATTATTTATTATAAAAACTATATTTTATACACATTAATTTTTTTCATTTCATTCATGACAATTTGCATTTGTATAATGTCATTATTATTAGCAGTATTATTTATTATATGCATATTTATATTTGTTTTAATAAAAACAAGTTTAGATTTGTCCACCTGTCGGGTTTTGGAGTCGTATGCATCCCCATATGGGGCATAAGAATAGGACGTGTGATTGGATATAACTCCACTTCCACTTCGTTATTATTGTTAATTTATTAGTTTGTTGGAAATTAGAACTGAATTTAGAAATAGTTTTGAAACAAATCTTTGCGTTTAACAAATGAAATTAAATTTGTAGGCTAATGGATGTCTACAGTGGAGTGAGTTTCCACCGTTTTCTTATCCAAGAAATTAAAGGAGTAAAGAGTAAAAGTAAAGAGAAAGAGAAAGTAAAGAGGCCAAATGGAGGAGGCTCGTTCTTTATCCTCGCACTACAGATGGTCTGTTTAACTGTTCACTAGTAAAGCATTCAGCTTTTCCACACAAAGTCCGTCATGTAAATAGCAAATGTGCCATGGTGTGACGCAACTGACTCTTAAAGGGAATGGGAGATGAGACTCTGATTGGTTTAATGCATGTTATGCTCAAAACACACCCATAACTCATTAAGAGAATAAGCACAACCCTGTTAGATCATGTGCCAGGGCACAAAGCGTATTTTTCCATCCTGAAAATAACAAAAGTGGATTCGGACAGGCCCTTAATGCTTTTGTGCCATGCACTTTAGACTTCACGCCAAGATCATTAAAATAGAGCCCCGAGTCTTCAAACGAAGTGGAACAAAAGCATTTTAAAGTTGTGTTTAAATCACAACCACAAGGAACACCAGAATGCAGCTGCACAAAATTTACTAATTTGATCTAAACCCTAACGTAAGCAGTGGCGTCCTGGGAGGCAGACGTTGGACGGAGTGTGGCTCTGTAAGAACTTGCGGTGAGTGGATTACACATGCAGCTCTCCTAAGCCCAGACAGCCCGAGCTGCATTAAGTACAGTTAAATTTCAGCCACTAAATGAGATCTTTTGCTCTGGGAAATGGGGGATATGGGTACATACAGGGATGGAGAAGGTGAACAAAAGCATCAGTGGGGAGAATAGAAAAGGCAGAGAGTGCAACATAAAAAAAGGGAGGACTGTTTTCCTGGTCACTCCGCCTTTCTGACATACCGGCTGAACACAAATATCATTCATTAACAGTAATCTGCCATTTTAACACTGATGTATGGTCCCTAAACACCAAGCCACTGGTTCACATCCCTGGCTATAAAACACAGGGACAGTTTAAATATGGACCTGCTGGTCCAGGGATGACTGGCTATTCGTCTCTAGCCCCCCCTTCCTCCCTTCATCCCTCCAGCAGAGCTCAGGTGCCGCACCATCACCCAAATGAACACATTTCCAGAGACCAGCACCTCTGATGGCTCTATGATCTCTGACAGGTCAACAGCTGGAGTGAAAGAGAAGAAAAAAAAACTAGAAAGATAGATAAAACCCTTAACAAATCATCAAGTTGAACTGCTCCCTTAAAATCATGGCATGATCATAAAGCAATAGAACGCATTCAATGATTGTTAAAGGGGCAGTTCGCCCAAAATTCTGTCATCATTTACTCAGCCTTCAATTGTTCCATCACTGTTGGACTTTTTTTTTTTATGTTAAACACAAAAAACATATTTTGAAGAAAGCTTGAAACATGTAACCATTGACTTTCATAGTATTTGTTTTTTTCCTACTTCTCAGTATAAAGAAACTCATAAAGGCTTGGAACCACTTGAGTGTGAGTATAATAGTGAGTAACTTTTAATTTTTGGGTGAATTATGCCTTTAAGATGTATATATTTAATGTTTATACGGAAGCTTAAATAGTGGCAAGAGGAATGATTCATCTTTATAAATAGAATAGAATAGAATAGAATAGAATAGAATAGAATAGAATAGAATCATTAAGCCCACATTTCCATCGAATTATGGCCCACCAAGAAGACAGTGACTAAACTGGCAGACCTCTGTAATCAGCTCTGTTTAATGCTCAGTTGATTAAAGCAAGTTAATGAACACTGTTACTTGAGTACAAATAACGTGAAAAGAATGATCACAACCTACTTGTTTACACCAAACTTTAAAGTGACTCAACATTCAGACATTAAGCCAGAGCAAAACGTCTGTTGAAAAGGATGTACAGTAGTCAACATTTCAAGTGGATCAAAAAATATTTTTTAAATAGTTCTAAGACAAGAGTGGGTGTTTATTAATAGATTTTAGGCAACCTTGAAGAAAGGTTTTGATCCATTTCAAATGTTGACTACTGTATAGGAAAATTTACAACCACACAACAAATAAAGCCCAGTAGCATAATTCTTGTCATGCTAACATTGTCATCTTGGTGACAACCTGGTGTTAAGATTGCTATTTTGAAAATAATAGCTGTCTACAATTTTTTGTAAAAAAAAATAAATAAATAAAATTGTACAAATGTAACCTGAGGAAGTTTAAAATTATCTTAAAACACCTTGTGACAAAGTCTCACAGCAAATAAAAATTGTGACTATTTGAAAAAGATGCAATTATAATTGTAAAATGAAACAAGATAAAAGCCACAGTATAAAGTTCAATAAAACAATAATAAAATATAAGAAAGTTGAAATTGTGATATACAAAAGTCACTTTGAAATGCATTAAGATTCAGCAGTGAAAAAATAAGTAACAGTTTGAAAAAAGAATGTTTATTTAAACAATTTTTTAAAATAAAACCTTTAATTGTTTTATCAGGGTTTTTAAAAATACCACTCACTGCCTTTGGGCCTATTACCTAATTTAATCAGGGGTCACCACAGCGGAATGAACCATTTTATGCAGCAGACGTCCTTAAAAATCTTTAAACCCTAATCTTACCGTAAATTTATTATCCAATTTTTTTATATTGTCAGAACTGCTATGAAACTTATATGACTAAAAATCTATACCAGCACCAACTCTATACGAGCAATGCACTTTGAATGAAGCAAAAAGAATTCTGAGCAATCCAAATGATGTACTTGTACCCATGTTATGATCTCCTATCCTCTAGCAGAAGATACAGAACTCCTTGATGCAAGCGGGATAGGCTCAAAAACACTTTTATTCCAGTGTTAATCAGACTGATAAACACTAATCAGTAATGTATATGTTTTTATGTGTTTATGTTTTTTTATTATTCTTTACTGTATCACGCTACATTGTAAAAGTGAAAACTTAAACAAATTACTTTGACTTGTTACAATTAAATGAATTAAGTTTGACAAACTTAATTTATAACAGTTTTCAGTAATAAATTAAGTTATATGAATAAATTATTTTATGGCGAGTTCAGACTGCATAGTTTTAGCCCTGATTTTGACTCGACGAGTCAAAATCGGTGGCAAATCACAGGAAACTCGGTGCTCGTTCACGTGAGTGACAATCACACAATATGAACTATCATAGACGCGATCTGGGAGAATCACAGATGAGTCGCCGACGCCCCTGAGATATTTGACATGTTAAATATCTGGAGCTGTCGGCGATTCAAATAATGCTGTGTGAAATGTGCTCTGATTGAAAATAACATTGGCGATTTCCTACAGTCAATGGGAGATCAGCATCCACTATGGGTAACTGCAGGCAAGCGGGAGGTTGGGAAAGAAGTCAAAAGCACTTATTTTCAGTTTATTTGGACCCAAGAAATGGAAGAAAAACTATGGAAATTTGTCAGGAGAACCTGTGTCTATTTGACGTGTCATCTGAGCAATATCACAACCGGGTCAAAAAAGAAAAAAAGTTGAAAACTTTCAAAAAGCCAGGTGAGCAAAAGTAAATTTTCTACCCCACTGAAGGCGTCTTTTTCATTATGTAGTTAATAACTAAATATATACGACTTGACCTCGCATTGTTTCCATGTATCTTCTCGCGTATGTTTGGTTGTGAGACGTATTTTGGACAAAGTTGTCGGCGATTCTTCCTATTGTAAAGTCATGCAGTGTGAAACCCCCTGTCGCCGATCCATCTTGCAGTGTAAACAAAGCAGTGACGAAACGCTAGCCCAGATACTCATGCAGTGTGAAAACGTCTGTGACACGACTACTTTGAAAATCGTGCAGTCTGAACTCCACATTAGTTTTAATAATTTATTCATGTCAAGTACAAGTATTGTTCGCTTTTAATAGTGAACAATACTACTTGTACTTGTCACAAAACAAAAGTATTATTGTTATTATATTAACATGGGAAGGAAACTATTTGTACTGTAATAAAAGTATTTTTACTATTCTTACTACTGTATATTAACAATTTTTTGAATGATTTGCACTCTATGTACTGTTCCATACTTGTTTTCTTAAATTACTAAAACTTAATACACCTAAAAGACCTAAACATAATTTATTACTGAAAACAGTCATAAATCAAGTTTGTCCAACTTAATTTATTTAATTGTAACAAGTCGAAGTCATTTGTTTAGGTTTTCACTTTTCACAGTGTATGCCCCCAAAAAACGAGGAGACAGTTCTAACTACTGAGCCACCATGCCACCCTAGGTTTTTAAGAATAATGAAAATAAATCTTTTCATATATGACAATATTTATAATTGATTTCAATATTTTCAAATCATTTAAAATGGAAACACCTGCTCATGGGTCTAGAAAACGCTTGTCTATGGTGTAATTTAGATAATTATCTAATTATTCAAATAAAACATCCAAATAGCCAGCAGGAAAGAGCAAGATGTGCAATTTTGCTTAAATATATTCAACATCACTGTCTATGTATATGCTTATATATGGAAACTCAAACCGCATATGTTATCCTTTTAAACACAACAGTATGTGCCATCCTAATATTTATCACCTAGGGTTGATAGAATTTGCTAGCACAACATTCACACTTTCTCCTTTCTGCAGAAGTCTTTGGGTATCTTACACAACACCAAAAAAAAAAAGATTAATGCAGCTATTAGTTCATTTTCCCCATTTGAACCTGCATAATAAAGAATTCAAGTTTGCACAGCAAGGACCCTTGTGTTAAAGACGACGCCACAGACTGTGAATTACACCAAAACCCAGCGCCAAGCCCAGCTCAACTAATGCAGACATAAAGCTTTCCTCTGCAAATGAATAACTGCATATCTTAATCAAGTTAGCATCCAGTTATTTCAGCTGGCAAATAAATATTTCTATAATGTTATACATGGGGCTCTCTCCCATCAGGGCCAGGCTATTAAAGTGATTACATTAGAGTCCCAGATAGTGTGAGAGATGGACCCGCGGTGACTTTTATGTGCCGGTGGGCCACAACATACAATTACAATAGCAAAAAAAAGTCATTTGGAGAGATCGCAGTAATATGAGAATGGACACGGTGAGCTGACCTCTCTGTCCTCTCATTTCAATGCAGCCATTTTGTTTCATGCACTGAGGATCCATGGTGGCTCAGGGGGTAGTTTGTCCTCATTAGAGCGCCTCTGAATGGGTGCGCGGCACGGGCGCGTGTCCGACACAATCTGATAACACAGCCGAGGAGTGGGGAAAATCAATCTGCTGTCGGAGTGACGGAGGGAAGTGTGAGGAGAGATGGTTTCCGTGCCACAAGAGCGGAGGAAAGGGTAGGAAACTGGGTTTGAGTGAGGGGGGAAAGTGAGTCATGTTGTTGGCACTCGAAATAGCGATGATGATGATGATTTTGAAGCGGAAATGTGCTGACACTTTAAAGACGTAATATATAGAGGTTATAGACAGACAGACACACAGAGTTTCACTGCTGGAAAGTCACTGTGATATTTTAATCTGAATAAAGAGGCTGGTTGAATTGGAAGCTTCACTGTTAAGCTTATCATTTAAAGTCATCATGACCCCATTTTTAAGGTGATTTTATGAGTTGTTACCTACCAGGAATTGTGGAGTGTGTCACTTGCAGCTCTTATTTTTCTGTTACTACAATTGAACTTTTTGGGGCTGCTAAGTTTTTTATTCATATATTTTAAGTCATGTTAATCAAAAAAAAAATTTCATTATGTCAGCCTTTGGTTTCATACAATCCTTTATAAAATCGTAATATACACTAATTTGGTGCTCAAGAATATTTTAAATGTTGAAACCATTGCAGTGCTTATTTTGTTTGTGGATATGTTGTTATATACAGTTGAAGTCAGAATTATTAGCCCCTTTTTGATTTTATTTTCTTTTTAAAATATTTCCCAAATTATGTTTAACAAAGCAAGGACATTTTCACAGTATGTCAGATATTTTTTTTCTTCTGGAGAAAGTCTTATTTGTTTTATTTTGGCTAGAATAAAAGCAGTTTTTATTTTTTTTAAAACACTTTACGATCTAAATTATTAGCCCCTTTAAGCTATATTTTTTCTCGATAGTCTACAGAACAAACCATCATTATACAATAACTTGCCTAATTACCCTAATCTGCCTAGTTAACCTAATTAACCTAGTTAAGCCTTTAAATGTCACTTAAAGTATAGAAGTGTCTTAAAAAATATCTAGTCAAATATTATTTACTGTCATCATGGCAAAGATAAAATAAATCAGTTATTATAAATGAGTTATTAAAACTATTATGTTTAGAAAAGTATTGAAGAATCTCTCGGTTAAACAGAAATTGGGGAAAAAATTATCAGGAGGGATAATAATTCAGGGGGGCTAATAATTCTGACTTCAGCTGTATACTGTATGGGACATTCTTCCAGAAACTTACATTTTCACTAATAAAAAAAATGTGACAGGTCCTGACCTTTAAGCTTGTCGTCCTCAAACAAATCATACAAAACAAGCATAAAATCATACAATCCAATGATAGAATGCATCCTTGATCACTGTCAGCTTCTCCTCTATCAAATGATGTCACATCCGAGTCATAGCCTTAAACCTGCGTAGCACACATTTTATGTTAAATTTAATGCAAATGTGACAGGACTGACCGAAACAATGGGACAATTGTTAATTGATTTGTATTACATATACAGTATGTGCAGTATTTATTTGAAGAATTTATTTATAATTTTACGATTTTAATCAATTGATGTGAATGATAGCAACTTAAACTTGCTATTTCTGAAGTTTTTTTTTAAATAACAGTTTTAGCATAACAAAACTATTAAAGCTGTGAGTTCAATTGGGCTGAGGACAAGGACATCGACAGGGTTTGTACATTTGTGTTTTTTAATAAAGAAAAAATTCTACGAACCAAATGGTTGACATATTCCTTTACAGAACAACTCACAGAAATCAACCATCAGTCCATTTTAGACATTTTTGGAATGAAATATTTTTACTCACTATATTTATGTTTTTATTTCAGGGACAGATAATGTATGTTTCTGGTAGAATGTCCCATACAGCTATGGAAACTTTTTGGAGACCACTTGAAAATTCTTAGTTTCTCTGTATTTTTATTAGAAACATGTTTGTGTAAAATGTTAATAGAGCTTCTCTGTCCCTACACACCTTCTCGTTCGCTCAGGACAGCCAACAAGCTCCTTCTGGGTGTGCCCAGGACCAATGGAAAGCTCAGAGGGGATCGGGCTTTTGCTGTGGCCGCACCTAAATTGTAGAATGGGCTGCCTCTGTATATTAGACAAGCCTCTTCCATTTCTGTTTTTAAAACTCTTCTTAAAACCCACTTGTTCAATTTGGCTTTTAGCACAGTGCGAGATGTTGACATTTTATGCTTATTTATTTGTATTTTAAAGTGTGAGCTACGCTTTGTTTTACTCTTTATTGTCAGCACTTTGGTCAACTGTGTTGTTTTAAAGTGCATTATAAATAAAATTGAATTGAAAAAAATGTATTTGTCTATAATATATTCTATAAATGTCTGATAAACTTTCTTCCTAATTTCAAATAACAATAGTGCCATTTACAGCATCTATTTATTATTTAAAGGAAATGAGAATTGGTCAGATTAAGAAATGTTTTTGTGAAAATCAGGGTTAATCAAACCCATCTCTTTCTCAACTCTTCTGAAGTTAGGACATTGGTATTGTGTTATATGAAAATGTTCATCTAAAAACATGGCAATCATGTTATTTTTGGCAAAACAAATGCTATAAATATAATTTCATAAATTTTTCAAACATATTTAAAAAAGAAAAGAAACATATGCCTTTGCTAAATAAAACAATTAGTTTCTTTAGAAAAAGAAAACACATTGTTAGTGTACGGCACAAATCCAATCGGTTGTCTAACAGTAACTGTGCCATTATTAAACTATTTGCATTTTACTCAAATAAACATGACAGTCATCATATTCAAATATGCCACTGCCACATGTGTTAGCCGTAGGTGCAAAATAGTGGCCATGTTAATTCCTGCAAAGCCTGAACCTCTTTGTTCAGATTTTGTCTCCTTCCACATTAAATTTATGAAAATTGTGTTTCTAATATTCCTTGAGCCTGGCCCATAACGGCCTTATTAAATCAATTGGGTATGATTACGCTGGATAAAAAAAAGAGGGGGGAAAAAATCAATGCCAGCCTGTAATTGCATATTACAACGTTATTTTCCGCATTGATATTGATAATATGTATGTTTACATTTCACATGATTAAAATCAATGTTGTAAAGTGAGTTATGACAGCTCCCGTTGATGAGTCACATTTATGGAGCGTGGTTAATAGGGTAGTTGATGCTTCACATAGAGTGCCATCATTTATCTCCATATAGAAGGCTTCCAGGACCAGAGCGAGGTGCTTCCTCTGTTTCTGGAGCTATAGCTGTAGACTTTCTTGTTTTTTTGCTTTCCATAGATTATTTTTTGATATATCGATTTTTACTTGAAAAATGTGGTTGTTTTGAGCTTTTCTTTTGTTGTTGTTTCATGTCAGAAGTGCAACGTCAAAATGGTGCAATTTATCGATTTTTACTTGAAAAATTTACCAAATTGAAAAAATGGTGTGCTCATGAAAATAACAGATTTTTGTTAGAATACATACAGTTTTCTAAATGCATTCTTAACCCTAGTGTGCTGTTGGGGATGTTTTCAACCACTCTGGGGTGATTGGTGCTTAATTTGGCCACAACTTTCTCTGTGTTTCAGCAAACGGAATATTATTGCTTATTTTGACACATGGTTTGAGAAAATCATTTGGAATTTTTCACATACTCAAATTTTTGTCAAATTTACTACCCTTTCGTTATGTTCGAGGCTGTTTTTGCCCCAGTGACTTCCATTATAGGCATGGGCCGGTATAAGATTCTGGTATGATAACCTTGGATAAAAATATTACGGTTTCACAGTATTGTGATTACTGCTCTAAAATATATTCTTTTTAAATGTCTGGGTAAAAAAACTAAAACTTTTTTCCCCTTTGAACACAATATATTTTATTTTAAGAAATGTTTCAAATATTTAGTAACAGTAAACATGTCCGACTAAATAATTCAAATGTGCTGTCTTCATTAGTTCCAAAAACACGGATTTCTTAACAATTTAAAATGGCATCTTTGGATATATTTTCTGCTGGAGATACTGTTGTCCTAAAAAAATTAAAAAAAATAAATAAATAAATAAAACGTAAATAAAAAAAATCGTACACATACCTTGGGAACGGTACAGCAGAAAATTTTGACGGTTTTAAAACCTTGATCTTTCAAAACCGCAGTATACCTTAAAAACGGCTATCGTATCATGCCTATTCCATTAACCACATTTTTTCCTTGCAATGCCATGACACCATATAATAAGTAAAATTTTATCTCTTCCCAACAGGGAAGACATGGCAATGAGGCAAAACAGCCACCAACATAACGAAAGGGTAGTAAATTTGAACAATACACAAGGGTTAAATGTAAAGTGTTTAAAAACATTATTCTTTTTATTCAAGCATGAACTGCCTGTAGGGGCTGGACTATCTTTTTGGCCAATAACAAAGTGAATGTTCAGAAAAATATATATATTTTTCCTATTATTTACACAATTGTGTTTTGGCCAGCCAGTGGTGCAGAAATTAGACATCAACCTACCGGTAATTAGATTCACAAATCATTCAAATAATAGGATTTTTTTTAAGTTACAGAGCCGTTTTGCATTCAACTGGAAAACAAGGTAAACAGAAAACTCAAAAAGTTATTTACAACGTAAGTGCATTATCATTTGACGAGTGGTGTACAATTTTAGAACTGTCCCAATTTAATCTTGAAAATTTCTCCACTTTTGTATATTTGCCTCTGATTCAATCTTCTATTACAGGCCAGAATTTGCACTTCCATTCCTGCTGGAGTGACGTGCCCATCACCCAAATGAGATTGGACTACTCTGAAGGATGGATGCCCCTCTCCAAACTGTTTTTCCCCCTCTAAATAGCTGCGGCACTTTGCGCTGCCACTCGAAGAGCGTTTTGTTGCTGCTCGGCACCTATGACGGCCTCACTCCTAATTGTGTTAGGGGGCTCTTTGGATTATGTCATTTTACTTTGGGATGCAATGTTTGCTGCGTGTTCCCCGTATCAGGTGCCTCTCCTGCAGTTTGTGTGTGTAACCAGATCCCCCTCAGGGACGCTCTGCAGTAAAACACAAGACAGATGTGGGGATACGTTTGGGGACACATACATGCTGTAACATGTACATCCACTTTACTATTTGCGCTGGTATTGTGATAATGAAAACAGCCAAAAGTCAACTATAGAAGCAGGTGAATTTCTAAATTACCATATTTTCTGGAATACCACATTTTCCTGTGATTTATAGAATTTAATTAGCATCCAAGGGTGTCACGGTGGTGCAGTGGGTAGCACGATCGCCTCACAGTAAGAAGGTCGCTGGTTCAAGCCTTGGCTGGGTGAGTTGGCATTTCTGTGTGGAGTTTGCATGTTCTCCCCATGTTTGCGTGGGTTTCCTCCGGGTGCTCCGATTTCCCCCACAAGTCCAAAGACATGTGGAATAGGTGAATTGGGTAAGCTAAATTGTCCGTAGTGTGTGTATGTGGATGTTTCCCAGTGATGGGTTGCAGCTGGAAGGGCATCCGCTGCGTAAAACATATGCTGGATAAGTTGGCGTTTCATTCAGCTGTGGCGACTAGATTAATAAAGGGACTAAGCCGAAAAGAAAATGAATGAGTGAATGAATTAGCATCCAAATGTGTGCAAAGTACACAAACCTTCCACTTTAGATAAATTGGTGGTTGTTTTTAGTTTTTCATGTTGTTGTTTCATTTCAGAGGTGCAACATCAAAATGGTGCTAATTGTAACAGGTAACGTATTTTCTGGGAAGCATGCAATATAAATATATTATATTATTAAAAATAGCAAAGGAAATTTTATTTTAATAGCAGTCATTTTAATTTAATAATAAATTTAATGAGGATATTTAGTTTATTTTAATGTTTACTTTCAGTTCTGATGTAAATTGTATTGCTATAAGCACTAAATGAAATAGAAATTATACTTAAAAATTAAAACTTTAAAAGTAAATACTTTAAAACTCATTTTATGAAGTATATTTTCTGAACTGAAAAAGACCAAACCGCTAAAAACTAATTGTTAAAAAAAAACATAAGCATAAAATCACACTCAAAGAAATATTTTTGCTCCTTGTTTAAACTACTTATTTATAATGAGCTGAATCAACAAAATTATTTAGTTTTTTGGGGGAAATAACGTAATTGTTTTATGTTCAATCAACTTACATTTGTAAAAACAATTACGTTAACTTAATCGATTTGTGTTGGGACAACATAAAGGAATTGTGTGGAAGCCTGCATCTTTTACAGTGCAGACTCACTTTATTGTTAGATGACAGTTCTGTGCAAGGAAGTAAAGCACTTTCTCTTTTGCTGTCAGTCCATTTTCCGCTATTAAAGATTTTTGGTAGATTAGGTAAATGCGTAAGAAAGCCACTTTAAAGATCAGGATTGGGATGATGTGAGGAGAAGAGGACCGACACACCCCACCCCCAGGTCTCGGTCTGCTCTGCCGGTGAAGCTTTAACTTTAATTAAAAGTTTCCTCCCTGTAGGTGACCTACATCCCGCTGCAAGGTGACTGACAAAGAGAGAGAACTGATTATAAAAAAAGGAAAGTGAGAATAAATGATGGAAGTGTGGCAGAGGGGGAGAAAGCAAGAAGGAAAGTTATGACAAAATTGAACATTTTGAAAATAGTGAATACAACACTATTATATATTATATAATTATGTGTTATATTATGCTATGATATTATATAGACCATGGTGGCAGACTGGGTAGCAATCACCTCACACCAAGAAGGTCGCTGGTTCGAGCCTCGGCTGGGTCAGTTGGCATTTCTGTGTGGAGTTTGCATGTTCTCCCCGTGTTCGGGTGGGTTTCCTCTGGGTGCTCTGGTTAATTGGGTAAGCTAAATTGTCCGTTGTGTATGTGTGTGAATAAGTGTGTATGGATGTTTCCCAGTGATGGGTTGCAGCTGAAAGGGCATCCGCTGCGTAAAACATATGCTGGATAAGTTGGCGGTTCATTCCGCTGTGGCAACCCCAGATTAATAAAGGGACTAAGCCGAAAAGAAAATGAATGAATGAATGATATAGACCATTTGTGGTGATGTCATTGGCCCATGAACATTCTCTGCTTGTTGTCAAACTATTTCATAACAATAACAAGAGGCAATTCAATAAAACTTAAATGTTAAAACAGCCATCATAACATTATTTATCAATATGTGGCTCTTTCTGGATTCTCAGAAGCTATAGAAATGAAAAATAAAAAATAGGAAATACATTGGGACCATTGTTTTTGTTTACATCCCTCAAAAATGCCTATACAGTACCATACCTACACATACAAATCAAGTTTATACCAGCAAGCATATACAAGGAAAAATTGTTCAAAGATTGCAGTGTCAGTATAAACATCCATGTGATATTACTGGCAAATTACAACAATCTAGCTATAAATTCTGACAGGTACAGTTCTGCATTTATGCCGCCACTGATCTACAGAGAAAAGTCAAATTACGACAGGAGTAATTGAATTAAAGTTTATAGTCAAGTGGAAAACCCAATACAGTAAAATTAATTTATATAAATGCTTTATAAGTAGTAAAAAGCTAATAAGAAACTACACAAAAAATATGTGTTTGTTCTTTGTTCAGACTACTTTAAAATGAGCAGAAACAACACCGCTTGAGTGTTTTTTGGGGGGACAACTTAATTGTTTTATGCTCAATCCACTTAAATTTAAAACAACTGAAAGTTGAACTTAATTTGATGGTGTTGTCTCAACACAAATAAATTGTGTGGAATCCACCAAGATTAGTTAAACAAGAATTGGTTCCCTTACTAATTTTGCTTTTCAAAAGAGTGCTTGAAAGTGCTGATTCATCCCTAAAATTAAACAAGATATTATGGGTGAGTCTTTGAACTGTTCACGCAAACAGATTTTCAAATAAATTAAATAATAATTAGTATCTATTTTAAATAATTAATTCAACATGCATCATCATCAGAATCTCCAGTAAATTACATTTATTTTATTAGTATTACTACTTTGTTTAGTAGTCTATTCAGAATCATGTGAAAATCATGATCTCTACTTTTACAAAAATAAAATCACAAATCTCAATTTATCCAGAATCATGGAGCTCCAGGAAAACCCAAAAGAGCTTTTTTTTCCATCCATCAATCATGCCGATAGACAAAGTTATCTCAAAAGAGAGAGGTTCATTATAGAGGACATCTTTCAACTATTCTTTTATCAGTAAGTGCCGAACCACTATGTCAGCGCTGATCATAAATCACTGAGTCATGATTACAAGACAGCAAGCATCTGTCTGCGAACACTTCCCCCTGGCAAATGATAATTGAGAATCCGACTCTCAGGACGTGGCACCAGGTTACACCTCCCTGAGCTCACCTTACGGAGAACCCAGATCTACAGGGGCTCCCCTGATCTCCAGCAAGGCCCATCGGGAGAAAGAGATGAGAGAGACTGAAGCGCGGGGGGGTCCGGTGGGTGACTCGAGGACGAGAGAGCTCTCTGTTTCACTTAGTGTCTGTCTCCTGGGCCGGTTCGCAGCTGAGCCCTCCTCTGACTGGGACTTTATCTGCGTTCAATCACGCCGCAGCTCCAGCAGGCCAGATCGTTGGCCACCCCGGGCTCCCGGACAGTGAAATATGGCCACAATTAGCCCCGGACACAGTTCAATGATGATAAAGAGCATTCGCACCTTTTACGCCATGATTAAAAGGCCTGTCCGCTCAGCCGCTGATAGAGAGAACTAATTTCACATTATTATTATTATTATTAGCATTCCTTGATTGTAATCCACTCACCCGTTCCTCGCTCTCTCTTCCCATCCCTTTCGTTCGTAGCATCCAAGCCTCGGATAGATGCCGAGGGGCTCTTTATCATTTACACATCAGCGGCTGTGCATTGCTCCCCTGTCTGCCCCATTTGTTTCGCCTCTCTTTTCTATGTATACCTATACCACTCTATCTTTATTCACATCTATCAGCGCATACGCGGGGCAGCCCGTCTGCCCGCGGCCGCTTCTCTGGTGCCAAACAAACAAGACACCTGCGGAGAATATTACACAGTTCTGTCAGCGGAGACCCTCCGATGTCATCCGCGCAGATATGAACCCCACTACCATGGAACGGATACACAGTGGAGAAGAAAAAAGCAGGCGCAAAGTCACTCCTCACCCGAAAAGAGTTGATAAATGGAGGGGCCATAATGAAATGGAGACATCAAGGAGCATGAAAAGAGAGGACGAGAGAAAGAAAAGGGAGGGGGGGGCGTAATCCTGCGGGAACACAACTGTCTGAGGAGAGAAGGGGAAAAGAACAGGGGAGTGGGAAAGAAAGAGAGAGAGAGAGTAAGAAAGAGGCAGAGGAATAAGAAGGATCGCCTTTCGTCCGTGTTCCATCAAGGGAGAAATTACACATTTACTAAGGTTTTTTCTTAGGACGACGGCCCCCATAGATCAAACCACTGGATGTACGAGCCAATTTTCAACATGAAATATAGACACCAAGAATCAATTTCACCTGTGTTCTCTCCCCCTTTCTCCTCACACCAGCGGCCGGACCCATGGATCAGCCCATGGTTTATGTCTTCCTGCTCTCGCGTACACTGTCCAATACACCTCCATTACCAATGTCGAGCGTGTGTAAGATATAAGTATATTAAATAGACTTATTTAAATAAATCATGCTACCTGGCTCTGTAATTGAGTCTGGAATTCTTCCGGAGGTAAAAAACCTTGCTTTTTATCCTTTTACCAGACTGTCATGGGACACTAAATTCCAGTATTATGGGAATAACCAAGCAAAGCAAACGTATGAAAATGAAATGAAGCCAAAACTATAAATCAATAAGAATATATTAAAATTGGGTTTCGTTTAGAATATAAGCTGAATTTGCATAAGCACAAGAATTATATTGTGTTTATAAATAACGTTGCAGTGTCGTATGTACGTTCCCGAAGGAAAAGTTAATTACGACACTCCCAGCACATATCCAGATATTATCAAGGGAGGGCAAGCTTGTGATTATTCTCATGCTTTGTTGTGAATGCAGCAGTGGATTTTACGAGGTGTGTTAATGTTTTTAAGTGTTCACATGCGCACCGAGAGATGCTTACACAGCTGTGATTTCTGCACCTGGAGATCAGGACGTGACTTTCCATTCCACTTCCACTTTACTAAGGCATCTATCCAGCGGATATTTTGTGTCCACTGGGTTCTTCAATGGCTAATTTAGAACAAAGAATATAACAATAATAATAACAATAATCATATTTTTATTATTATTATTTTATATAAAGCACATTTCTCAAGCTGAAAGCACAACAGAACAACTAAGATCAGATTTGTCCGCAAATTAACTAAATTAATTAAAGGTGCAGTATGTAAGTTTGACACCCAGTGATTGAACTAGGTATTGCACGCCTGGTTCAAAACACATGCAAGCGCAGGTTGCCAGATTGACGACACCAGGAGCAAGCCTGACTTTTAAACCTAAAGGCTAATGTAAGTCGTGTTCTAAATAAAAGCAACAACAAGCGATAGAAGGAATATTTTCTGTATTAAAAGGAGTTTTTGTCCTAACCAACACCTGAAAGTTGTATTTTAGAAACAGCTTCTATTTCTTGCAGCTGAACAGCAAGATAAACTGACAATGAAGACCTCATGTACATAACAATAGTAATTAATAATAGTAATAATGTGAGTTTAAATGCCATTGTAGATTACATTTATTGCTATACTACTGAAAGCAGCAGCAGATAGTTCACCTCAGATCTTCAAACTAAAATAAACTGTTTGAAATTATCTGTGACTCAGTGCAAGCCAACAAATATCAGTGATTCAACATGTACATTTAATAATGTTAAAAAGAGCTTTAATATATATTAATTAGATTATAAACCTTACCATTTTTTGGTGTTGTTAGGACACAAGGTTACAATGTATACTAATGTTTACATTCATAATATTGATATTATTTGCTAATTAATAATCACCTCTGAATCTGTGTCTCATTTCGGAGTCTGCTACTGTCCACTGGAGGTCGCATTTCGGTTGCAGACACACTTAGTGAGCCTTCCTGACTGAATGAATCAAGTTTTTTTTTCCACCCAGGCAATCTGGGGAGCTGAAATATAATTGGCTAAACTGCTACTGGGTGGGTTAAATGACCAAAACAAAGACAGACATTCCGGCTTGTACAGTAACAAACACGTCAGCATTGTTTTTCAGATAAACAAGAATGCTTACTTAGCATGTTTCTTAAATATATACATATTATGGTTTTTCTATGCTTTTGAAGAGTCAAAAATTTACATACAGCACCTTTAAAATAATAAAACTGCATTTTATTTTGCAGCGCTTTTCTCAAACCCAAAGAGCATCAATACCACAACAACAATAACAATTATAATGCATTATATTAAACAAATAAAATCATTTAAAATAAATAACCATAATAAATGAATAAAAAGAATCAGATTAAAAAAAAAAAAAAAAGATGTTGACAACTTAATATTAAGAATAAAATGCTGCCATTTAATCTTGTTTTTATGTACAGCTGTTTTATAAATATATATTTTTAATCCATAATAAATTATTATATGTATTAATCCTGGACAAATTCCAGTTAACACAAGTGGCCCAAAAATATCATCTTAATAATTTAAAATGCCTTTGAATAGATTTCAAATTCTAATTTAGCCAGTAATGGCAAAGCTGAAATTTAATCCGTCTTCAGTGTCTCATGAAATCATTCCAACAAGCTGATCTGGTGCTCAAAAACATTGCATGTTATTTTCAATGCTAAAAACAACACTGCTTAACAAAAAACGGAAGGCAAGGGTTTCTCTGTGCATGTGTCAAGTCTTCTGAAAGCTGTCTCCACTGAAGTTCACCTACAGTCATTGTCTCTGTCGGAACACAATTACTCCACGTCCAGGAAAGGGGCCCCAGCGATAAGCAGTGGGAGGGTCTTCATGTAAAATTCACTTAGGTGCCATATTTTTCCTCCTGGACAAGATTAATTGTATTATAACTCGTTTCGGGGAAGAATAATGGCAGGGCCGCCGTTCTTCTCAAACACTCCGCTCACGGGTATTTCTTAATCCATCCTGCAGAATTGAGGTTAAGAGGGATCTCCTGGAGGTTATCTGACTCCCCTACAAGAGCCAGCAGAGATTGATGGGCTAAAGAGACTGAGATGCAATGGTCATATTCATATGGTAATGCCCCATTGTCACAAGCAGCGCATGGTTTTCTTAATCTCGGCTGTAGTGAAATTGAGCAGCGTGTTTTATCATGCACTGCAATGATGCGGCAGGAGATGTCACAAAGCAGCGCATGTCCCGAATTAGACGCATTTTGTAGAACATGGATTATTTCCAGTGGAAATCCAAGAAGTAAAATGATAACTCAATCTGTGACTCTTTTGGTGTGTGTTTTTATCTACAGTATAAATCCCAGTTTGTAAAGAGATTCTCCAGCTGAACAAAAAAAAAGATATTTTAAAAAGCTGTCTGTCGTGGATTATAGATACAGTCTCTTGATTCTGTCACATTTTTTTCTTAAGTCCGTCAACAGCGTTTGTATAACTGAGCAAATATTATCAGATTCAAGTCTTTGTAGAGTATTGTGCAATGCATAAATGCCAAACTATTCATTGGATGATCATGACTAATAACGTTGAGTTTCAATAACTCGCTCTATCTCCAGGATTCATCTGCTCCACTGCAGCCATGATCTGTTCAATGTGGATTTTTTCAAAATAGTTTTGACTGAGATATAAAGTATAATGCTCTCTTAATCATGTCATTGTTAACATAAAACAATGAATGCAAAAATACATAAAGCTTAAAGCCAAATTATGCAGCAAAATTATGCTACTGTAATGCAAAAACAGTTGCTTAATATTTAAGTAATTCATTCATTCGTTCATTTTCTTTTCGGCTTAACCCCTCTAATAATCTGGGGTCGCCACAGCGGAATGAACCGCCAACTTATCCAGCATATGTTTTACGCAGAGGATGCCCTTCCAGCTGCAACCGATCACTGGGAAACACCCATACACTCTCACATTCACAACATACACTACGGACAATTTAGCTTACCCAATTCACCTATAGTGCATGTCTTTGGACTGTGGGGGAAACCGGAGCACCCGGAGGAAACCCACGCCAACACGGGGAGAACATGCAAACTCTACACAGCAATGCCAACTGACCCAGCCGATGCTCGAACCAGCGACCATCTTACTGTGAGGTGACAGCGCACAACAAGCATGCACCGAAAGAGATGTCTTGCAAGATCTCATATTTATGGGTTTTAACGATCAAATACACACTTATCAGTCAAAAAGCCAGTTTGAAAACGAAGTCAGTTATGTTTTATGCAAAAATAAACAACTAGAAAATGATGGAATCACTATATGAGATCTGCACATTCAGTCTTACAGTTGTAGGGTTTTAATAAGGTTCAGGATTTATTTTTGTGTACACTGTTTTAAATATTAATTAGTTTTGTAACATGGGTTGGGGCATAATTTATGAAGTTTTAATTTCGGGGTTAGATATTTCTTTAAAATTTTGTTAGTAAGCAGTCATAGACACTGCCTAGTGATAAATAAACATTAACATACACACTATATTTTCAGCATCAAAAGTTGTAATTAATAAATAAAGACCGGCGAGCTAGAAAGCATTTCCATCCTGATCTCACCAGAAAACGTAACCATTTCATGATTTGTCAGTTAAGTGCCTAACGCCCCAATTTTGATTTGCCAACAGGTCTTGAGAAATTGCTGACAAATGCCTGAAATCACAGGCAAATTGGTGCTCGTTCACATGAGTAACAATTACACAGTGTGAACTATTAAAGACACGATCTGAGAGAATCGCAGATTGAGTCACCGACACCCGTGATATATTTGGCATGCTAAATATCTGTACCTGTCTGCGATTCAAATCATGCCGTGTGAAATGTGTTCTGATTGAAAATAACATCAGCGATTGAGGCCAATGAGAGAGCAGCAATTACTAGTGTGGGTATCTGCAGGCCAGCGGGAGGTTAGGGGAGAAGTCAAAAGGGTCTTTTTGGTCTATTTGGACCCAAGAAATTAAGAAGAAACAAGTGGAAATTTGGCAGGAGCAACCGTGTCTGTTTGATGTGTCATCGGAGCAATATCACAACTGGGTCGAAAAAGATAAAAAGTTGAAGAGAAATTGCTAATTCCCTTCAAAACCTAGGTGAGCAAAATAAGTAAATTTTCTTCCCCACTAAAGGCTTCTTTCTCATTATGTAGTTAATAACAAAATATATACTACGTACTTGCCTTGTTTCCATGTCACTTCTCGCATGTGTTTGGTTGTGAGACGTAGTTTGCGAACCGAAACAAAGTTGTCTGAAATTCTCCTATTGTAAAGTCATGCAGTGTGAAACCCCCTGTCGCCGATCCATCTTGCAGTGTAAACAAAGCAGCAACAAAACGCTACTCCAGATAGTCATGCAGTGTGAAAACATCTGTGACACGACTACTTTGAAAATTGTGCAGTCTGAACTCGGCATAACTCGATTTTAAAAAGAAGGCGTGGCACCCAACCCTTCCCCTAAACCCAGCCATCATTGGGGGATAAGCAAATCATACAAAATTTTATAAATGAGATTGTACGAATTCATATGAAATGAATTGCCCCTAAATCAAAAAGTTACGAAGTGTTGTGAGATTGTATTAGCATTTCTGGTAAAACACAGTAAAGTCTAGATCGGATATGTGGCTGGTTGGAAGTTCTATATGCACATCAATTTTTTTATGACACTGTATAACAATATTTTTACAGTACTGTGACAATTGGGTTTAGGGTTGGGGTGGGGGTAGGCGTTAAAAAATACAATTTATTGGGTAATTTAATAGTTAGCATAAATAATGCTCGGTACAACTACTGTTTTTACGTTACTGTGACGGTTGGGTTTAGGGTTGGAGTGGGGGTAGACGTTAATAACATACATTCATTCATTCATTTTCTTTTCGGCTTAGTCCCTTTATTAATCCGGGGTCGCCACAGCGAAATGAACCGCCAACTTATCCAGCACATGTTTTACGCAGTGGATGCCCTTCCAGCTGCAACCCATCTCTGGGAAACATCCATACACACTCATTCCCACTCATACACTACGGACAATTTAGCCTACCTAATTCACCTGTACCACATGTCTTTGGACTGTGGGGAAAACCGGAGCACCAGGAGGAAACCCACGCGAACGCAGAGAGAACATGCAAACTCCACACAAAAACCCCAACTGACCCAGCCGAGGTCGAACCAGCGACCTTCTTGCTGTGAGGCGACAGCACTACCTACTGCGCCACTGCATCGCCCCTAATAAAATACAATAAATGGGAAATTTTGTAAATAATATAATTCTTGTTAACCTCCGGCCGCAACCATATCCGATCTAGCAACAACCGTAAAACACACATGCTACTGCTAATTATCAGATTTTTTTAAACAGTATACGTACTCTTTAAATTCATGCAGGTGCTTCAAGTTTATTTAACTTTTGTACCATTACACAGTCGCATTTCCCACCCCTCTCCCACCATTATTTCCTATTCTCCCGCTGTCCCTATAAATAAAAGTGGCGAAAGGCCAAAAATAATATTTTGCACTCTGATTAAGCCGAGTGGATCCGGTGACTGCAGCAAACCATCCGACCAACAGCTTGTTCCCCGCAGTGGCATGCGGACAGATATATCCGTAGGAGGATTTGATTAAGTTGGATGCAGTGTTTTTGACTGCTGGTCACTCTTTCAGCATCCATTGAATTTCTGTATCCAAGTGCTTGTGCGTGCATTTTTCTCCATATCATCTGCACACCGCCCAGGTCGCTAATCAATAGGCATATTAATCATTCGGGAGAGAGAGAAAAAAAAAGTGACAAACCAATTATTAATCTGCCCTGTCAAGTCCAATACAGTAATGAATTTACTAAAAATGGTCTTCACTTCATCCATTCATTAACTGCTGATGGGTGGCAGACTTCACAATGTCACTGGATTTTCTCTAGTATTGATGCCGGCCTGGCAGCTAATTTACAACCTTGCCTCTTGTGCAGAGCCCTAGTCTGCACTAATAAAATGGAGCTTGATAATCGTTAAGGGGCCTGTCGGACAGCAGGCATGGCTCCGTCTGCCTGCACCAAACCCGCCGAGCACAACACCGTCTCCGAAAAACTAACAGGTGTGTACACAAAATGTGGATGCGCCTATTACCAGCTTTGTGTGTGTTCTTGTGTGTGTAGGTTTACTCTCTACAGCGGCAGTAGTTGACAGAAAGGCAGGTTGCACTCTGGGAAGAGAGAGCCACTCACTGTCATTTCTGAAGCAGGGCAGCCATCTCACTGTCTGCTCGCACACACATACAGTACACATACACCTACAGCAGCCTATTAAGTTCGCAGCAGACGATACACAACTCAGCGGACCCACAACTGTCACTATAGGAGGCACAGACTTCCCTTAATCATTTACTTACAGTATGTCTTCATCAGCCTTTATTGATGGGTGTTTTACACCCCACTAAACCTATTGACTACTTAGAGATCAAAGACAGATGATGCATTGAGAAATCATTTACTGGGTGCAACTCTTCCTCGTAAGTTCAATTAACGATCATTCTACGAGTCAAGTAGTTTGTGATTCTATCTCCGTGGATGTAGTGATTGGAAAATTTCTCAAACATGATTTGTTTTAGCTATAGGCGTCAAATTCCAGTCGGCACTGCCACAACGCAGCTCTGGTGGGCACCCGGAATAAGATCATGTACTATTTATACACTTACTGTTGTCGAGAGCTGAACCCTCTTCTCAGTCCCACAACCCCAAATTTGCATACAAATGAAGTTCTAAATGGGCTCAATGACATAATTGACTTGCAATTAGAAATATTCCAGAGCTGGTCACTTTGCAGTGGACAGAGCACGAGCAAAATGAGGGGAAAAAAGGCCTGTTTAGCATATTAATGAAGCTCATTAGCTGTCACTTCACCGAGCTGACAAGAGGACTTATATATATGCAATGGCCCCACAGCTTAATTTGAAATGTGAGTTCTCAACACTAATTGTTTTTGAGCATGTTTCTTTAGATCATTGCGGAAATTGTGTCATTTTGGCAGCTGTGGGAGACGACTGCGGGCAATACAGACTGGACGCATCAAATCTAATATCAGAATGTTTCTTTAATTCAATTGGCATTCAAATGCGCAAGACGGGATGTACAAACATGAAGAAATTATGAGGGAAGACAGCTCTTTGTGCCCTGTAGATGTGTGTGTTCAATTGAAGTGGCACAAAATAACAAAATAGAAAGAATTGTGGTAATGCCATGGCAAAGTGATAGTAACAGATGGTACTTGTAGAAACAGATGATACCAGATAATTGTACTAAATGGTTGTTATATTGAAATATCACAGTATTTAAAGAGATATGATTATTTTCCAGATTTTTATTTGTCAGGGCAAGTTTTAAATGTTAGTTAAATATTTAGGGTATGTCATTACTGAGGATATGAGTGATGATAATGATATGTACAGGGAACGTTGAAGGTTATATGCTCAAGCAAATATGCTGGTGAGAAAGTTTTATATGTGTTCGGTGCAGGTTAAGGTAAACCTCTTTAGAACATTTTGCAGTCGTTTATATACAGCTCTTTTGTGGAAGAATTTAAAAAAAAGAGTCTCCATATTGTTGTGTAAAATGATTGAGGATTCTGCTTAAAAAACCTAAATCGTGCAGTGCAAGTGATTCATTCTGTAAAGTAAGAGTTCGATTATTTTTTGCTTTGATAAAAAATTTGATCTAGTTTATCTGTTGATTGGAGAATTCTCAGAATAGAATTTTAATGTTGTTGATTAATCCTAGGCTGTTATCAGTCACTAGGTATTGCATAACTGTCTTTTTTATGTATATTGTGTGGTTTGTATTGTTCTGTTTGTCTTTTGTTGCTATTGGACCTAGAAATGAAATAAACTATATGGATTACAAGTTAAAATGTTTAAAATAATTCATTAATTTTCCTTCGGCTTAGTCCCTTTATTCATCAGGGGTCGCCACAGCAAAATGAACCGTTAATTTATCCAGCATGTGTTTTACACAGCGGATGCCCAACCCAGCTCCGGGAAACACCCATACACTCTCGCATTCACACACAAACTATGGCCAATTTAGCTTATTCAATTCACCTATACTGCATGTCTTTAGACTGTGGGGGAAACCAGAAAATGCAAACTCCTCACAGAAATGTCAACTTGCCCAGCCAGGACTCAAACCAGCGACCTTCTTGCTGTGAGGCGACAGTGCTAACCATTGTTCCACCTTGCCACCCTATTGGTATAACCAGTTTTTTTTATGTATATTCTGGGGTTTGTATTGTTCTGTTTGTCTTTTGTTGCCATTGGACCTGTCCGATAATAAAATAAATTATATGATTACAATTTAAAATGTTTAAAATAATTAAAACATAATAATATTGTCCGAAATATAATAAGCACCTTAAAATATTTTCATTTAAAATGTGTAGTTTTTCAAATGACCACTTTGATTTGACAATCTACAATTTAAAGTATTTATATTTCTATAATTATATTTTCAGTACATGTACATTTATGAAACTGAAGTCTTCAATCTACAATTTTTAACAGATTTCTAAACATAATAATTTTAATAACTCTTTTCTAATAACTGATTTATTTTATCTTTGCCATGATGACAGTAAATAATATTTTCCTAAACATTTTTCAAGGCACTTCTATACAGCTTAAAGTGACATTTAAAGGCTTAACTAGGTTAATTAGGTTAACTAGGCAGGTTAGGGTAATTTGACAAGTTATTGATAATGATGGTTTGTTCTGTAGACTATCGGAAACAAACTTTTCAAACTTTTTTTATCTACTTTTTTTATCTAAGCTTTTCACTCATCATAGCACACGTGCTGCTGATGATGTGACAATAAAAGTGATTTGATTTGAAAAAAATATATAGCTTAAAGTGGCTAATAATTCTGACCTTAAAATGTTTTTTAAAGAATTAAAATTATTCTAGCCGAAATAAAACAAATAAGACTTTCTCCAGAAGAAAAAATATTATCAGACATGCTGTGAAAATTTCCTTGCTCTGTTAAACATAATTTGGGAATTATTTAAAAAAGAAAAAAAATTCAAAGGGGGGCTAATAATTCTGACTTCAACTGTATATTTATGAAAATGAAGTCTACAATTAAAGGTATTTATATTTCTATAATTGTATTTTCTGTACATGTGTATATTTATGAAACTGAAGTGCTGTGAAAAACTGACACCAGAGGAATATTTTAAAACGTATTAGAAATTTATTTTATTTTATTTTTTTACCGTATTCTCAATTAAACATGTCGCACACATGGAAGACTCCCTATACCTTCTATAGAGGAAAAAAATACATAGTTAGAAACATAAATTGACTGATATTTCTGTCATAGGACCAGTGAATGCTGAGCAAATAAAATCTAAACCACTGGCACAACAGTAAACAAAAAAAATGGTAAGCATTTTTTTGCGTGTGTGTGAGTGCACCAGCATTACCTTACCACAGTTTTTACACAAATGAATCAAAGGGCGAACTGGATAGAGCAGTCAAGATGTAACATCTGTGGTCGAAAGAGCGAGCTTGAAATAGTCTGAGATGCAGAGCCATCTTCGCTCGGTAAGTGACGGGCCACTGCAGCTCTCCACTGTAAGGAAGGGTGGAAGGAATGAAGCCAGGCTGCCTAATTATCCGCTGGTGTAGTTTGTGCCAGCCTCGGCATGTGTGTGTGTGATGTGTGTGTGTGTTTGCGCGTGTGCCGAGGAGGTTGGTGGTTATCGCGTAGACAGCTTTAGCACCCCCACATTGTAAACACGGGCCCCAGTCGCTTCCCCCGGCTTGTTAACATCATCTGCGTCACTCAGCACACCGTTACTGTCAGGTCCTTGCTGCGCCTGCCGCAATCAGCATTAACCATGTCAGCCCCTTAATGGGCCCGCCATAAAACCAGCTGACAGGCCAGCCAGCGTCGATCTGCGCCTAAGACAAACTGCCTTCCCGCCCTGCACACACACACACACGTACACACACATATACTGTAGACACAAGCCGCGTACACAGTCTAGTTAGCTCAAATACACACAGCCACACACACAAATAGTGTCTCATCACTCGCCATCTCCCCAGCCTGCCAGACTCACTAGTGCGATGGAGGTTGTGCTATGAGATTATAATAACAATAACAGGGCCACCCAGATCCATTCTGCTGTCAACAAGTGGAGAAAAGCCACTTGATAACGCTGCTCTTTCTAAGCTGCCATTTTTCTACCATTCACTGACCCTCCACTGGGTCTGTAACTGCACTCTGCAAAATATTACTCTATCATATCTATGAAACTCTGCTCTTTTTTTGTGAACACACAGATTTTTCTGTTTTCGCTTTTCTGTGAGCGCTAGATGTGCTGCATTGTCGTCGGTACAGCAGTTGATGTCATTATCCTATTGAAACAGAGACGCTCTTGTTGTTTGTTTTACACTTCATGTGAGTGATATGCACTTGTGCGCGCGCATGTTGGCGTTGTGGAAAATCAAATGGCCTAGTGTTTTAGATGACTGAAACCCGCAGTGTGGTTATTATACAAATTGGTGGCTTGTACTTTGGAAGGCCTTGCGAGGTGAACTGCAAAGCGCACATTTCACATATTGGTCTTGTCTATATATTGGATGCACGCTGGATCAAATAAGACAAAGTGCCTCTTGCAAGGTTAAGCGCAACTTCAGGAGAGATCTGTACAGGGAAACAAAGTTATTATGCTGTCACAGCTTTTTGGAATTAGACCATGATCTAACGGTAATATAAAGTACAATATTATTACAGTAATAGCAGAGATCATGCAGGATCAACACTCAAAAATAATGAAATTTGCTGCTTGTTCAATTAAGATAATTAAAATGAGCCAATGTAACAGTTATTAAATATTTCACTGCATGTGATCAATTTATATTTGAAAATTTAAAGTCAGCTTGCTCCATTTGTATACGACCAAACTTACAATGGAAATTTACAATAACTCTGAGTAATCAATGTTTTGTAAAAATATGAAGACATTTATTATGAATGTAGATTATTCTTGGATTAATAAAGTCTTTGCAGGAGACCCAAGCTCAAATCTCGCCGAGTGCTCCTCATTTTCATTGCATTTAAAATAAGCTATGTATAATGTATGTGTGAATGAGAAGCACTGTCATTGTTGTATATAAAGTCCTTTTTTCACAAATTCTTTGTTATTTGTTTGCTTCTTTTCTATTTTACATTTTAGATTTTTACATTCTAGGTTACATTTTAATTTTGCTAAACTCTGTTAATTTTATCATTTTTTCATTTCTAAAATATTATTATTATTACTGAGGAATAAATTCTACTTTATAAAAGTTTTAGGCTTATTTTTCTGTCAAATAAAAACAAACTTTTTGAAGACACTTGAGATTCTGTGACTATAATAAGTGTTTTACAACAAAACTGTAAATGATTATTAGAGACTCAAACTATCTCTGAAGACAAAGTTTGGTTATATCTAGTACACAAAACCATGTCAATCATTTAAACAGACTTGCAAAACATGCATACCAATAGTCTTTTTGAAACTGCAGTGAGTCCACATGGCAATTTAATTAGATGTGCAGGTTTAAAGCAGGTCTAAAATTTGTCAAATCTCATGACATTGCACATAAAAGTGTAAATTTCATCCATGATTATAGTGCATCACAGAAATCATAAAGCCTTATATAAAGGTAACTATATTTGTGCTGATAAGTTTATGGATTTTTCTTGTGCTAACCATTTATTTCACTGCATATGATCAATTTATATTTGAAAAATTAAAGTCTGCTTGCTCCATTTGTATATGACTAAACTATATTTGCTGTTTGGAAATTTACTATAACTATGAATAATCAATGTTTTGTAAAAATATGAATAAATCTATTATGTTTATTATTCTTATGAATTAAAATAGTTTTTGCAGGAGACCCAAGCTCAAATCTCACTGAGTGCTCCTCATTTTCATTGTATGAAAAACAAGAAAATATTTTAATAATGCTATCTAAAATGTATGTGTGAATGAGAAGCACCGTTAGGCAACGTTTGGTTATATCTAGTACACAAAACCATGTCATACATTTAAAGAGACTTGCAAAACATGCAACCCAATAGTCTTTTTGAAACTGTCCACATGGCAATTTGATAAGATGTGCAGGTTTAAAGCAGGTCTAAAATTTGTCAAATTTCATGACATTAAACAAAACAGTGTAAATTCCATTTTAGGACAGGATTTCATGATTCCATTCATGCATTGTGCATCATATGATCATATGTGCATCCATGATTTGTGTTTATATAAAAGGTAACTATATTTATTGATTTTTGTGCTAAACACAATTCTATACAGGCTAACAAACAGTATCAGCGATCTATGACATCAGCTGACAGCATCGGCTCAAAGAGAATGACAGCCCAATAAAAAAAAAAAAATTAAAAAAACATCCAAAAATCACTCGTCTGAATTCAGATGCTTGACATTCAGATTTTCACATGACTTCACTCCAACAAAACTCTGTATCCTGGAGCACAGCTCCTTCTGCAGATCATTCAGGTTGAAGACACTCTCACGTACAGTGCCATCCATCGGGACATAAAAGCAAGGGGACGCATGAGCATGTCAGATGCTGGCCTTTACGTAAACGGCTCTTGGGGCACAAAGGCTAACTACCTCCTCGCCCCAAGCCGACGGCTGCTTTTTCGGACGGCGCTCTGAGACGATGCCTCTCCAGGTAGACCGAAATGGCCACCACTGCGAATGCGCTTGACCTTTCCCTCCCTGCTCTAATCTGATTGTGCCTCCTTTATGTAATCAGCCGCTAAAGGTCACTGAGCTATTTAACATGGGAACCCTTTAGCTATGGAATTTGCCTTGCAGTAAATTACCTTTATTATGTTTCACTCACATGTCACCCATGCAAAAAGCTACTTAACTCCTTGGGTGTCAAGAGTCTTACAAGCGATAATGTTAATGGTTAATCGTTACTGTAACACTGTCCCATTCGAGGGTAAATCATTTGATATATCGGTAAATGGAATTAAGTGACAAGGATTTTACATGAGGGCTACCCTGACTCGCAGGTAAGTGCCAATGACCGGTCGGGCAAATTTAATGGCACCTGTGAACATAATTGTGTGTGTGTGTAAATGTGAAGTACATTTGAGGCATACAAAGTAAACTCTATGCAGGTGCAGAACATGAAACAACTGAAAATATCAATTGAAATCAGAGATCGAGCACCGCATGGCTTGATATTTATAACTGTTGCATTGAAGCAAAGTGTAGACGGTCAGCTAATATCAAATTCCTACATGGACAACTGTCAGATATGTAAATATGACAGTTAAAATAATAGGCTCAGTGTGTCATTCAGCACTGGCCGACTGACAACTCTGGAAAAAATGATGGATTTATCATTAATTTAGCAGTTCCGTGAATCGTGTTTTTCAGTTTGACGGTTGTATATGGAGAGTCAATTATGACAGAGATCTATAAAAGTAAATAAAAAAAATAAATAAATAAAAAAAACAGCTCCAATACAGGATTTGAGGATGAGAAAATAACACGGAACCGCAGAATGGCCATGTACTGGAGAGGTCTAGAGAAGGTTTAAACAATTATTCAAATTAATTCAAACTATATTTTTGCATAATACAGAATATAAATATTTATAGAATAATATACTGTATACAAGAATACTTTCCAAGAAAGGTATTGTGATGTTAATTATATACAGTTGAAGTCAAAATTATTAGCCCTCCTGAATTATTAGCCCCCTGTATATTTCTTTCCTTAATTTTTGTCAAAAAAAGAGTTTAACACATTTCTAAACATAATAGTTTTAGAAACTCATCTCTAATAACTGATTTCTTTTATCTTTGCCATGATGACAGTAAATAACATTTTACTAGATATTTTTCATGATACTAGTATTCAGCTTAAAGTGACATTTAAAGGCTTTACTAGGTTAATTAGTCAAGTTTGGGTGATTAGGCAAGTCGTTGTATAAAAGTGATCTGTTCTGTAGACAATCTAAAAAAAAAAGTCCTTAAAACTGATTTTATTCAAGCCAATATAAAACAAATAAGACTTTCTCCAGAAGAAAAAATATAATAGGAAATACTGTGATAATTTCTTCGCTCTGTTAAACATCATTTGGGAAATATTTGAAAAAGAAAAAAAAGGTCATAGGAGGGCTAATTATTTTGACTCCAACAGTATGTATGTATGTATGTATGTATGTATGTATGTATGTATGTATGTATGTATGTATGTATGTATGTATATATATATATATGTATATATATATATATATATATATATATATATATATATATATATATGTATATGTATATATATATATATATATATATATATATATATATATATATATATATATATATATATATATATATATATATATATATATATATATATATATATAAAACAGTGAAAGAGTACCTAGTTCAGCTCTTTGAGAATCACAGTGCTCACACATTCACTTACAAAAGTACACAAGTAGTGAGATAATGAAATCTTGCAACTGAACGTTTAAACTAAAAATAACTATAAAAAAAAATGCACATGGAGTTTGCAGCATCAACTGTGAACCAAGCTGCGCTGAGCCTCTGAAAACACCATATAAAATTAAATTGAAAGTGAAACAGACAGATTAAACTGTGGTAGGCCACAACACAATAACAAAATGATTCAACTGTCTTTAAGGTGTAGCATAGTCTGAAAAAGAATAAGCAAGCGACCAGTAGTTCTGTGGGCAAAAATGCCTATGATTCTGTTAAATAACATTTTCGAAGACATAACATGTCAAACATTGGAACGGTTTACATAGGCTAGCAAAATTGGAGGATAGAAGATAGGAAATTTTGACTGGTCTGACAAGTCTCGAATTATGCTGCAATATTTGGACCATGGGTCAAAATCTCTGAGGCACTTCGTTAAATCTATTCCAAAAATGAATAAAAAAGCAAAAAGGTCAGACACGGTTTTAGTATGGTGAATAATGGATTGTGGTGAGTTTGTTTGTGTGTATATATATATATATATATATATATATATATATATATATATATATACTGTATATTTACGGTATATATATATATATATATATATAATATTTTTTGAAATTGCTGCAAATTTATTAAAAATAAAAAAGCTGAAAAAAAATAAAATAAAATAAAAATTAATAAAAAAATAATCACAGGTACATAAGTATTCACAGCCTTTGTCGTGAAGCTCTAAATTGAGCTCAGGTACATTCTGTTTTCACTGATCATTCTTGAGACGTTTTAGCAGCTTAATTGGAGTTCACCTGTGGTAAATTCAGTTGATTGGACATGCATGTCAAAGCACAAACCAAGCACAAAGACAAAGGAATTGTCTGTAGACCTCCAAGACAGCCTTGACACAAGGCTGTGGAAGGTTACAGAAAAATTTCTGCCGATCTGAAAGTTCCATTGAGCACAGTGGCCTCCATCATCCATAAGTGGAAGATGTTTGGAACCACCAGCACTCTTCCTAGAGCAGGCTGGCTATCTAAGCTGAGTGATCGGGGGAGAAGGGCCTTAGTCAGGGAGGTGATCAATAATCCAAAGGTCACTCTTTCTGAGCTCCAGCGTTCTTCTGTGGAGAGAGGAGAACCTTACAGGAGGACAACCATCTGTGTAGCAATCTACCAATCCACCAAGTGGCCAGACGGAAGCCACTCCTCACCTGGAATTTGCCAAAAGGCATCTGAAGGACTCTCAGACCATAAGAAACAAAATTCTCTGGTCTGATGAGACTAAAATTAAACTCTTTGGAGTAAATGCCAGGCGTTACGTTTGGAGAAAACCAGGCACCGCTCAACACCAGGCTAATATCATCCCTACAGTGAAGCATGGTGGTGGCAGCATCATGCTGTGGGGATGTTTATTAGCAGCAGGAACTGGAAGACTAGTCAGAATAAAGGGAAAGATGAATGAAGCAATATACAGAGACATCCTGAATGAAAACCTGCTTCAGAGTGCTCTTCACCTCAGACTAGGGCAACGGTTTGTCTTCCAGCAGGACAATGACCCAAAGCACACCGCCAAAATATCAATGGAGTGGCTTCACAACAACTCGGTGAATGTCCTTAAGGGGCCCAGCCAGAGCCCAGACCTAAATCCTATTGAACATCTCTGGAGAGATCTGAAAATGGCTGTACATTGTCGCTTCCCATCCAACCTGATAGAGCTTGAGAGGTACTGCAAAGAGAAATGGGCAAAAAATCCCAAAAACAGGTGTGCCAAGCTTGTGGCATCATATTCAAAAATACTTGAGGCTGTAATTGCTGCCAAAGAATCAACAAAGTATTGAGCAAAGGCTGTGAATACTGATGTACATGTGATCTTTTTTTCACATTGTCATTATGGGGTATTGTGTGTAGAATTTTGAGGAAATAAATTAATTTAATCCATTTTGGAATAAGGCTGTAACATAAAAAAATGTGGAAAAAGTGAAGCGCTATGAATACTTTCCGGATGCACTGTAGATGCTGAAAATATTTACATATTCAAAAGTAATTTTTATGAACATCAATTTACGACATCTTGCACAAAACTTTTCAGACATTGACTACATGCCTACACTCAAAAAATGACATTTGCTGTTTGTTCAACCTATTTATTTAAAATGAGCTGAATCAACACAATTCTTGAGGTTTTTGGGAGGACAACTTGATTGATTTATGTTTAATTTACCTAAATTTGTAAGAACTAATAAGTTAACTTAATTTCTTCGTGTTTTCCCAACACAAATCAATTGTGTGGAACCCAGCATTTCTTTAGTGTATGAATCTCAAACATAGCTTCACAGCATAGGTTTTCAGAGAAGTCACAAATAAAGATTTAATTTGTGTCCTTCAGATTTCCTTTTCATTTCCACCGCAGGGGAACAAACTCTTCCATTTCCTCCACATACACTCACTGTCCTCAAATGGAAGCATGAAACTGTAAGGCTCTTAAACCCCCACGCTATAACACAGCATGGTCCTGAAAAGGGTCCAAATGAGATAATTCATGTCTGTTTGCTCTAAATGGGAAAGCATCGTTTTCTAATAGAATCATATTTCACCCAGACTAAAAGCTTCCTCAGGAACAATTAAAGATAACGAATGAGCATTGCCTTATTCAAACTGATCCCTCCACATATGCACCCATAACTCTAGACCAATTGTAAAATTGCCTCTTTGCGAATGTGCTGCTACGTTTAATATGATGTTACAGTCTCTTTCATTAATCAACTGCTAATGAGATTGAAGCCTTACTGTTGACCAGAGCGAAGTCCTGCTTACTCAGGTTGTGATAGCCATTTTTGCAAAGAAACACTTTTCATTTGAGCAGGCTCTAAAAGAGAACAAATACACAAGTACTTGGAAATATCTAATTGCAATTTTTTGACAGATATTCCAATTGCAATTTGATTTGTGATTTAATTTTGTAGTCAAGCTTCAAATCTGTAAGCCATGACAACAATTCTGTGACAGCTCCTAAAAATTGCCTGTTTTTATTTGGTGTCTGTGAGTTTGAAACCCAAATATTCCCATATTACCAATGCTGTTTCTTATTTTTATTTTTTTTTTTTATTGTTATTTTTTTTTTTTATTTCCGCATAGTTTGGTTGCGCAATTTTTGATTGGGCAGAACAAAAGTGTGCTCACTCAGTTGGCTAGTAAGATTGTCACACACAGACGGCAGTCACACATTAGCTCTGAGCGGGGAAAATTAAATAATACATATTTATTTAATATCACAGCCTCTCAGCGTTTCAAATTTCGCTTAATCGCACAGCCCTAATAAGTACTAACTCAAAAAGGCAGTTTCACTGTAAATTGTCAATAATTGCTTCATTTTTGTTATCATTTCAACAGATCTATACTTTAAACAGATAAGGTTGCGTCAGAAACACATGAGCAACAGACATTAGCAAAGGCAGAGCTTTATAGAGAGACTTTTTACCTGTTTCATTTCTTTTAAGCAGGCTCTATTTTATTTAAATAACCAGCTAAAACAGTAAACTACAATAATGCAAAACAAAGCAAGAAACGCAAGTACTACATCTGAATAAAAGCAATAAGAAACCTCTGTAAATCCATATGGTAGGTTTCATCGCCTAACTCCTTTTAGTAAACTTCATTAAATACAAGATGAAAGTAGTACAAGGAGATAATTCCCAGTAAGACAAGTGGTACAAATTAGCATTAAAAAGATAATGGGTGTACTTTATCTTATAGCAATATTAGAATGCACTCTTTTCCTCTACTGTAATATTCTTAAAACATATTCATGCTTATACGGTACCAATTACACCCCTCTATCCGATTAAAAGTGATGTAACAGTGCTGAAAATGTCATTCCTCTGCAGTACTTAGAACTATTCTTTCAGAGTTGTGTCAGTTAAATGAAAGACACCCAGTGCTGCAGGGCTGACCAGTCTTATGCTATTACCGAATCTAAGATGTAGTCTATTTTCTGACAGAGTTTGAAATTTGTGTGCAATAAAACTTTTACTTTTCCCGAAAGAAAAAAAAAACTCTGGGAAAAGTTTAGAAAACTGCTCCTTTACAGAAGCCAAAAAGCCTCCCTAAATGGATTGAGGATATGAAATGAGTGCTTTAATCTGCCGATTACTTCATCGCAGCCAGGGGTCAGGTAAATACTGTTCAGATCACCTAATGTGGCGGTAATATTTTGTAGATCATGTTTCTATTATTTAAATGACATTGTGCGAGGGAGGGAATCACACTGGCACATGGAAAGGGTGAGCAGTAGAGGGAAATGATTTAATGTAATGGGAGGAATAAAGCGTCATTAGTGCAAATTAACTATTGTCAGCCGAGGTGATCTTGTTGGGTGCTAATGCCATTGGCAGCCGCTGAAGGTGGCAATTTATGCACAGGGGGTGGGGTGAAGTGAAGTGCACATCGGCATGCATTTAGCGCCCAATGGCAGCCGCGGTCACAGTCGTTCCATTGGGTTTTGTCTCCCAGAGTTTAAGTAGTGCCAAGATGAAGAATGCCCATGTTTAATTCACGCCGTTTATGTTTAACTTCAGGCCAGGAATGGGTCCGCAGTCCATTAATTAGTACCAAACGACCATTCAAAACAAGATCTGCCTTGTACAGGTCGCCGATTTGCCCAGGTTTCAGAGGCTGCGCTTTTTACCTCCATCACCTGCCAAGCACCTTGACTGTAAAAAGTTCTGCACAATTCAAAGTCAGCTTCTGTGAGAGTCTTTCTCATGTTGCCAAATACTGTTACCTTTAAAGATGTACTTTGTATCTTTTGTTGTGGTTTGGGCACTTCATGTATCAGAACACACTATTCAAATGTAAAATGTTTTAAAAGGTAAAACATTGAAGGATAGCTCAAACTAAAATAAAAATAAAAAAAGATAATATATTCTCCTTTAGGACATCCAAAAACATTTTCTTTAAGAACAGAAGATTTAGGGGTGAAATCATGTTCTTTGGTGAGTCATCCCTGCAGGCACAGGACGTCAACATGATGTCATATTGACGATGCATCCCAACGTACCCTAACGTTGTGTGGTACATTGTTTGGAAATAAAAATCGTGTTGACGTCGGAATCCAATGTCAGGCCGACGTCAATGTCCAACATCCAACCTAAAGTCATCCTAAAATCAACCGTCTAATCAAGTTACACCTTGACATTATGTGGACGTAACCACTATGACATCTATGAGACGTTGGATTTTGGTCACTTTCCAACACAAGCTAAAATCAACCAAATATCAACATAATTTGACATCATTATTGGACATCAAAATAACGTTGTCCTTGGACGCTGGCTGGACATTGAATTTCGGTCACCTGACGTCATGACCTAAGTCTAACCTAATATTAATGTCTTATGATGTTGTGTGCCTGCTAGGATTAAAAACAGTGCTTACCAGTATGAGTCTCAACATAAAAACATATACAGGCAAAATTATTAAGAATTATCCTAAATTATTTGTTATTTAAGTCATGTACACAATTTCAATCTGGTAAACTGATTCAAAGACTCCCAACTACAGTATAAATCTTCATGCACCACATTTTCCACACAGTCATAAATAAGCTCAGGACCAATAGCTGAGGCTGTGGATTATTATTTAGGCTATATTGTAAATAATGTATACAATTTATTTCACAAAATGATTGTTTTGCTTAATGAAATCTCTATTTATCGTCTAGAATCCAGCTTTTTTAACAATTACAGCTCTACTTGCTTTTTTTTATTGTTTTCTTTCTTTCTGTCTTTCTTTGACTCTCAAAATGCCAGTATTCATGGACTTTTATTTTATGAATCACCAAGTACTGCAGTATCTGTTAAAAACATTCTTGTTTTAGTAAAGAGAAAGGTACCTAGGCTACATATTGGATTGCCTGAACAAATTAACAGCAGCTTTTCATATATTGGTGAGCTATCTGCATAACGCGAACAAAAAAATAAACCTAGGAGTCTGTTTTAAAGGGAATTAATAAAATACAGACCTTAATTTTCAAGACCTGAGACATATCAGCAAACCTTTACCTGAGACTTAATGCCAGTTCTGATCACCTGGGTTGTCCAAAAGAACTATTATGACCGCCCCTTTAAAAAAAAAAACATAAAATTTATTTTAAGACGTTGCCAAATAGCACAAACAACTGAATAGGAAACTCTTAAAAGAATATTTATTTCCGTGAACTGCCCTTAGGTGTGTATGATTATTTCTATAGCCAACTGAAGTTTTAAACCGCCCAAATATGTTAATTACGCGTTGTTCCTCGGCTGTTACAATAAATTTTTCGAAAAATGTCAAACTGTCCATTTAAACAAGGGAAAAGTATGACAGCAGTCGAAACTAATATCATTGTACAGACACAAATCCGCTTTCTTGCAGGACTAAAGCCAAGTTCCTATCTTTTGTCATTTCAATAATTAAGATGTGATTGGTTGTGTGTAATTGCTACAAATTGGAGTTCATGCCAAGAAATTGCTGATTACCTCATCATGTCCCAAACGCAGTTCAATATCCGTTTAGAAAATGTCTTCCATAAAACCTTTTGCTACAAGAACTACCGCACAATGATAAAACATAGCCAGTTTGGTGTTAGCTTAAGGCCGCACTCAAGGCCGCACTCGACGAAATTTCTTGAATACAAGCACTAACGACGTAATATTGCCCTCTTGCGTCATTACGTTGTTCAAATTATTGCGTCGAAGAGTTCTCCGTTGCATCGCATTGTACCCACCTCTGTAGCGCGAGGTGCTTTTTTAGAGCAGTAAGCGAAATTGCTTACTTTACTAACGGGTCTCGGGGCAACTGCAGAAAGAAAAAGGAAGGTTCAACTCTAGATGTCTAGATTATATCCCACCTGTTTAATAATAGGGCATCTTTAAAGACACTTTTGACTAACATTCAAAACACATCATGTAGGCTAGCCCATTTGTACTGTAGCTATTTTAAACAGTGACTATGAGTATACTTCAAATATATGTCTTTATATTATTTAAAATAAACATGGCTACTTTATTTTAAGGTTTTCACTATTAACAAACTATTAGGTGTGACTTTTAGCTCAGTATTCTTCTAATTTTCTGCTTATTAATAGTTATTGGGGTAGTTGGGTTTAGGTATTGGATTAAACTTGTATAAAATAATGCAAAATATATTCATATAAGTAATAATAAACAGCCATAATCTTAATAAAAGGCAGGTAAATAAGCCACTAGTTAAGAGTGAGATTTGCTCCCTATTAAATTGTTGCCAAAAATATATATTTCTAAAAATATATCCTATAATGTAAAGTCAGGGGCGGATTTAGAAATTTTGGGGCCCTAAGCAATTTCAGCCATGGGGCCCAAAATTTCTAAAATGCACCATTTGTAGTTTAATATTCAATTCAATTCACCTTTATTTGTATAGCGCTTGTACAATGTAGATTGTGTCAAAGCAGCTTCACATATAAGATTATAGTAAATTAAAACGGTGTAAATTCAGTTTTCAGAGTTTAAGTTCAGTTCAGTTCAGTTTAGCTAAGTTCAGTGTGGGTTAATAATCACTACTGAGAGTCCAAACACTGAAGAGCAATTCCATTGATGTGCAGCTCTACAGATCCCGAACCATGCAAGCCAGTGGAGACAGCGGCGAGGAAAAAACTTCACCAATTGGCGAAAGTGAAGAATTAAAAAACCTCGAGAGAAACCAGGCTCAGTTGGGCACGACCATTTCTCCTATGGCCAAACGTCAATATATATTTTATTTATATTTGTATATATTTTTTTCTTACTGTATTCATACATTTTATCTTAATGCAAAATAATAACACATAAAGCATCTTGTAACATCTTGTAAAACTTTTGAAATTATTTGTTTTCTTAAAAAACACAACACATCTGTTGTGTAAAATATATGCTGGAATAGTTGGTGGTTCATGTGGCAACCTTTGAAATAGATTTTACGCAAGTACAACAAAAAAAATAGCACATGAACTACTTAGTTTGTATATCTAAACCTTTACTTTGACTGCTGGACTGGTCCATAATTGAGGGTGCGGGACACATTTACACAGATTTAATAATTATGTTCAAATAAAAAATTTTAGACCCTCACCATACAAAATATGATAGAAAATGATGTTATATATAATTTATACGTATAAATTATACTACTAGGTATTTATTTGGGGGCCCACAGATTTCCTGGGGCCCTAAGCAGCTGCTTACCTTGCTTATTGGTTAAATCCGCCTCTGTGTAAAGAGACCTTCTGGAGTTAATAAAATGAAAGACTGACCAAATTCTAAAACATATAATTCTGAAAACTGAAATTCATGTACAGATCCTCTTGACCATGTCTGCATGCCTAAATGTATTGAGTTGGTGCCATGTGATTGGCTGATTAGAAATTTGCGTTATCGAGCAGTTGGACAGGTGTACCTAATAAAGTGGCCAGTGACTGTACATAATTAGGGTGGCACGGTGGCTCAGTGGTTCGCACTGTCACCTCACAGCAAAAAGGTCGCTGGTTCGACTCCCGGCAGGGCCAGTTGGCATTTCTGTGTGGAGTTTCCATGTTCTTCCTGTGTCCGTGTGGGTTTTCTCCGGGTGCTCCAATATCCCTCACAGTCCAAGACATGCATTATAGGTGATTTGAATAAACTAATTTGCCTGTAGTGTGTGTGTGTGTGTGTGTGTGTGTGTGTGTGTGTGTGAGAGAATGAGTGTGTATGGGTGTTTACCAGTGCTGGGCTGTGGCTGGAAGGGCATCCGCTGTGTAAAACATATGCTGGAATAGTTGGTGGTTCATTCTACCGTGGAAACCTCTGAAATAGAGACTATGCGAAATGAATGAGTATATATTATTATAGATTTCAAAAAAAATAATCTCCACTAGTGGTCTAAATCCTGTTGACCATTTGTGTACAGTAGGCTATATAATTACTAGTAAAAACATGAAGGGTTTATTGTTATTAATAACATTTATATGACTTAGACAAAATAGCAGCAAGGAGAAACACCATCATCTCTGCTGTGCAGTGAACAACTAGTCACGTGTGTGGTGGAGGAATAAACCCCCTGCGTGGTAATTAACCCAATGATAAACAGGCTTTTCCCACACAAACACGGCTGTTGTCATGAGTCTCCTGAGTGTTTCTCGCACACGTTAAAGCCCTCATGTGGTGTGCGGGAGGGGAAAAGCAGCTTAATTCTGCTACCATAACAGATATGCTGATAAGTGATGTGTGTCCAAGGTAAATGGTGGTTGTAGAGGTTTCTTTTTTTAAAACATCAGGCTAGGGTGATGTTCTGAAGAGGTGGGGCCCATCATCACGATGACATATCTAAATCTGCTTAGTTGGCGAGGTCTAACAGATTATCAGCCAGATTTGAGTAATAGACTCCTCATTTAGCCTTAATGCGTTTTGCATAGAGAGCAACCTCCTCTCATCATTCTTTAAGATGAATCGTTGTCCCAGGCAAAATTTTAAAGATATTAGTCTACCGGCAACTGCATAAATCATAAGATTTTTACTAATGGGACCAAAGCTAAACACAGTCCCACCCTCTTAAGCACACAAAGAAGATTATTATAATGATGTCAAGGCTGTTGCTCCCCAGGATCCTCTGTTATTTACATGAGGGGTTTTTGTACGAATATAATAAAAACCTGTTTGAGATGGAAGCAGATCGTTATTTTAATCAATCTTTATAATTGAAATAAATGTATGCATTTAAAATACATTTTTCATTCTATGCTTTTTCTGGATATACGTATTTTCAATGCAATAGCTATGCTGTGAACACCCTTGTTGAAAATAACAGATTAATATACTAATTACTGATTAAAAGATGAAAGCAGTATAAAACATGACTAGATTCATTGAACAAAATGTCACCGTTTTGTTCTGACACTGCAGAGGACAGACTTGAGCCATTGCTTAAAACAGATCTGTAATAGTGGTATAATGTCAGAATGCCCACTTAATGCAATATTGAAGGGCCTCTCGATATCACAGATAAAAGAGAAGACCGAATTCTGATGCAAATATAAACTGTTTTTATGAACACCTAGTTGTAACCCACACTTGTGGTGGGGAATTTAAGTCAATTTAGATAGTATAAGCAAAGTAAATGTAATTAGACCAGTTCGTTTAGAAGATAAGGTTTGCCCGTGGAGAAAGAGATGGTACAACAATAGTGGACATATCACGACAACAGAGGTTGAGGTAAGAAAATAATTTACTGTATTTATACAAAACAACAAAATTAAATAAATATAATTGGCAGGGAAATGTTAACTCTATTTTACTAACTTGTGTTTCTTTCCTTTCAGAGATGTGATGGTTTAAATTTTGGTTAGCTGCTTCAACTGCTACAAAGAAAATGTTGGTACAGAGGTGGAAACCACCTCATGATCTCTCTGTTAAGCACTGGTTACATTCACTATTGGAAATACTGTGGAACTGTCATCAGCACGGATCAACCATGCTAAACTGGACATTCTGACTGTGGAAAATCTATAAATGCGACGTCAAAGAAATCTTGGACACTTAACCCTCATCTGAAACTACAAATGTCAAATTTAAATGTAATTTACCTAATAGCTTGGTCTAAACTAGAGTTATTCTGTGTTTCCTGATGTGCATATAAGGGGGTGAGGGGATGGGGGATATTTATGGTGTAATAGCTGTTAAAAGTATTCAAAAGTACTTCATAGTACTCTATAATAAGTACCAATTAGATTTTAGTTTAATTAAATGGTTCAAAATAATAATAATACCCTGCTCTGAAATATTGGCTTATATTGACATCATGCAGTTGCTGCTGATTTTTTGACTGCACATCCATGATGCAAATCTCCAGTTCAATTGCAACCTAAAATTGATCTATGGGCTGATATATGTTGATTATGAAGCCCGTTTGAGTATAATGAATTCATTGTCATATTCAAGAAAACCATTTAATTTTATTTAAGCATTTAATGCACATGTTCAGCAACAATTCTCAAGAATTCTGTTGTTTAAACAATGCTCAATTATATTAAGAGGTTCAAGGTGTGCCAAGAAAATATTCCGCACCATTAACAGCCTGAACTGTTGATCCAAGGCAAGATGGATTCATACATTTAAGTTGTTAACACCGAAATTCTCTACTCTACTGTTTGAATTTTGCAGCAGAATATGAGACTTTTTGGATTAGGCAACCTTTCTCCAAACTTTACTGTCTAATTGAGTCTGTGCAAATCTTACCCTCAGTTTATCTGGTTTTAGCTGCCCGAAGTAGCATATCTGTGCTCTTCTTCTGCTGCTGTAGTTCATCTGCTTCAAGGTATAACATGTTCAGAGATGCTCTTTTGCAGACCTTGGTTGGAACGAGTGGCTGATCTGAGTTACTGTTGCCTTTATCAAATCAAACCAGGCTGGCTATTTACCTCTGACAACAATCATTACACACTAAGTCATGTAAATCACCTTTCAAAATAAATTCTGATGCTTGATATAAACTTCAGATTATCTCGACCACATCTACATGCATAAATATATAGTCGATACTTGCTTTCATGTGCGTTCCATATTTGCATTAATGAGCAGTTGAACATTAGATATACGACCTGTGAATGTACACTCACTTTATTAGGTACACCTCTCCAACTGCTCGTTAATGCAAATTTCTAATCAGCCAATCACATGGCAGCAACACAATGCATTTAGGCATGTAGACATGGTCAAGACGATTTGCTGCAGTTCAAACCGAGTTTCAGAATGGAGAAGAAAGGTGATTTAAGTAACTTTGAATGTGGCATGGTTGTTGGTGCCAGATAAGCTGGTCTGAGTATTTTAGAAACTGCTAAACTAGTAGGATTTTCACGCACAACCATCGCTAGGGTTTACAGAGAATGGTCCAAAAAAGAATCTATTGAGCGGCAGTTCTGTGGGCTGATTCAAGCTGATAGAAAGGCAACAGTAACTCAAATAACCTCTGGTTACAACCGAGGTATGCAGAAGAGCATCTCTGAACGACCAACATGTCGAATCTTAAGGCAAATGGGCTACAGCAGCAGAAGACCACACGGGGCGCCACTTCTGTCAGCTAAGAACAGGAAACTGTTGGCTGGTCTGATGAGTTTCGATTTCTGCTGCGACATTCAGATGGTAGGGTCAGAATTTGGCATCAACAACATGAAAGCATGGATCCATCCTGCCTGGTATCAACAGTTCAGGCTGGTGGTGGTGGTAGTCTAATGGTGTGGTTGTGTGTGTGTGTGAGGGGGGGGTATTTTCTTGGCACACTTTGGGACCATTAGTACCAATTGGGCATCATGTCATTGCCACAGCCTACCTAAGAATTGTTGCTGACCATGTCCATCTCATTATGACCATAGTGTACCAATCTTCTGATGGCTACTTCCAGCAGGATAACGCACCATTTCATAAAGCGCGAATCATCTCAGACTGGTTCCTTGAACATGACAATGAGTTCACTGTACTCAAATGGCCTCCACAGTCACCATTTCTCAATCCAATAGAGCACCTTTGGGATGTGGTGGAACAGGAGATTCACATCATGGATGTGCAGCCGACAAATCTGCAGCAACTGCATGATGCTATCAAGTCAATATGGACCAAAATCTTTGAGGAATATTCCTAGTACCTTGTTGAGTCTATGCTATGAAGGATTAAGGCAGTTCTGAAGGCAAAAGAGGATCCAACACGGTACTAGTAAGGTGTACCTAATAAAGTGGCCAGTGAGTGTATATATATGATACATTTGATATGTGACCTGTGAATATAGAAAACAATTAGCGACAACCATTAAGAATTTAAATGCTTTAACCATAATTTTGGGCTGTATATCTATACAGTTTTACAATTCAGGGCTCTATATTTCTTTCAAATAATTACCTCTGAATATTATTACATGTACATGACATTCATATATTTGAAAATGTCACTGAAGTATAGTTTTTAGGGCCACTCTATATTTCTTAGCTTTTCAAAATCCAATAACACCGAATGTATAACAAAGGGACTTTTGGCTTGGAGAACAAGAGAAGCTGAAGTGTCAGCTGTACAGCAGAATCAAAAGCCCGCTGCTTTGTTTCTGTGCCTCTGTAGAGCTTTTTGTGAGCCCTTGCTTCTGGAGGGCTGTCACACAAGAGTACATCTCTCCCCTTCATTAGACATACTTCCGTCTGCGGCGCCCTATATCAGTCAAATTAAACACACCCCACGCGTGCTCGGAGACCAGTGTCGTCGCACTTTTACACTTTCAATCGTTCAAACTATGCGCCGTTGAGGCACACGCGTGCTCTCGAACCAAGTCCACCTCTAGTGTAGCATGGGTTTGTTTTGTAGATCTAATTCGACAGTGCTTTTAACAGGAGCCCGCTGCTTGTCAGATGCGATGGCTGTGAAGAGCCGGAGATGTTCTCTTGAAGGGGCTCTGTGAAGCGCAGTCACTTTGAACAATCTCGTGCAACCCGAGAGGTGCTGTTCGCACGCTGAGGGCCCCTTTCTCTTGCTTCACTCTTTCTTCTTCATTTGTCCTCTTTCTCATAAGTGGAAACTTGCAAGGGGGGTTGGAGAGGTCGGTTGCAAGCCTAGTCCGACTGAAAGCCCTTCTCTCTTCTCTGAGTGTCCAATTCCTCAAGTTACACGCCAGGGAAGCTTTTCATGTTTGTCAAAGCGGAGACGACTTTGGTCATGTCTCTTTCGCACTTTCATCCCGAGTGGGAGGGGGGCAGACGCTCAATGTTCCTTTCAGTGGGACGCTTTGCTCATTAGTGGAAGGGACTTGAAGCTCTAACACAACATGTCTCCTCTGAAACAGGTGTGGAGGAAAAGGCCAGCGGGCCGGAATGGCCCCTGCAGGCTTACAGTAAGCACCACGGGTCGCTGTGCCAAAAAAGCGGGGGAGTGAAGGGGACGGAAGGACAAACATGGGTTGATGTGATGTGTCTGTTTCCTGACACCAGACATCCAAAGCTGCAAAACAAAAGATGACACAAATACAGCGGATGGGAGAGGAAGGAGCAGACGGAGACATCGGCTTATGGTTAACCTCTAAACCCGAGACATCACATAAAATACAACACTGTTGACACAACCAGCTTCAGGAAGGATGGGTCATAACCCAAGCGTGGGCAACAAGGCTTTAGAATTGACTGCACTGGAAGTACCTTCAATTCCAAAACATCTCAGCTGAGGTTTCAGGGGATGGATGAATTGTTAAAGGGGTAGCTCAACCAAAAATTCAATAAATTGACAGTTAGTTCATAGTCACCTTCATGTCAGCACTCTAAGAAATAAAGGAACAAAAAAAAAAAGCTGTCTCAGGGGTAGTACCTTTCCTAAATGTACACATCTGTACTTGTTAGGTACTAATATGCAGTAATGGGCAGTATTTATGATATATTTCAAATACATATTTCAAATACAAAATAGTATTTTGTAATTTGTATTTTATGGGGTTTAAGAAAATGACGTAATATTTTGTATCAAAATACTTTAGTCTTGTATTTTGTATTTTTAAAATACTGTAAAATACTTTGTAAGGCTACATGATGACATCATAAAAACGTGGCCTCTGATTGATGCTTTCTCAGTTATTTGCCTAAGCTTGAGATCAGAACAGAAAATTGATTAAGAATGTGGTTAATGCTTGTAGTATGGATGGAATTTATGCAACACACATAAAAAAAATAACAGACAAATGGCATATTTGGGAGCAAGTCAACAATTATTAAAAATAGTATGCTGTCCAGTGCTAAGACAGTCATATTTACTGGCAGTATAGTGTACAATGCATCAGCATCTTTGCTTAAGAAATTAGATGGAATAAAATATTTGTCCTTAAGAACAGCATGTGGAGCCTTCAACACATAATCATTCTCAGTCTCAGTGCTGCAGGTGGAAATGCAGAGGAACTTGAGAAATAAAAAACAGCTAAAGACTGTACTTGTGTTCACTAAGGGGATAAACTGAGACTTTTCCAGTTAAAGAAAAACTGAAAAAATCTTGGGAGAATGAGTATACTGTACAAATAATAGTAGTTTTAAATGGATTGCTGATGTACATGTGAAGAAAATAAGAAAAACAACATTAAAATAAGTCCTACAGTGGCGATTCCTACAATACTTCGTTGGCTGTTTCAAATGGCAGTAGCTGATCTGCAGGTGCACTGTACAGTTAATGAAGAGATGTCAAAGTGGCACAATACAGTATATGAGATATATTTAATAATACTCCAGTCTATACAGACTGGTCAAAAACTACAGACTCCTGTTACACTGCAGCAGCAGGATGTACTGTATATGAAGAGTTTGTTTGCAAAAAGAGATTTTTAGAGAGATAATCTATTTTTAGAGAGATCATGTTTTATGTTCAATATTCATTGAAGAGTACAATTGCAAAAAAACATGATTTATGGAAACAACTAAAACTGGAGAGTTTAGTAGTTTTCAGAAATCGTGTTTTTACATTAGGTATTGAAGATTTCAATTTAAAAAAACTTCATTTATTGAACAAAAAAATACAATAACAGTCTTATATTTTAAAGAGTGATATACGAAGAGGTGAAGAGATTGTTGCAGTTTCACTGGCCACCCAATGGATGGACGCACAATGAAAAGATATAGTACTATATTCCAACTCATTATCTGCATTACATGGTGTTTTACAGTGATTAGGGAGATCATCTTCAACACACGACTTTCTGCAAGGAGTTCATACAAACTTTATGCTAAAATGAAATAGAAAGTCAGTTTGATGGTGAAGGGATTGACCAAATATGACTATTGATAGAAGGTTTGGGAATAAATGTCATATTCCTTTGTGAAAGTATTTTGTAGTATTTTCAAAATACAAAATGCAGTGTTTTATTTTGATACTTGTTGTGGCTGCTGTATTTTGTAGTTTATTTTGATACATGTAAAACGGATTTGATATTTTATTTTAAAAATATTTCAATGTATTTTTGCCCAATCCTGCTAATATGTATCTTTAATAATGAGGAACAAATGTGTACCTTTTAAAAAGGTACCATGCAATGGCAGCTTTTAAATCTTTAGATCTGAAATTAAACAAGACATTTTGAAAAGCATTTTGTTTTGTTTTTTTGTTTTAAGTTCATTCACTCTAGAAATAAACATTCCAAACGTGACTTTTGTTCATCTGCAAAAGATATTTTTATTCAAATCTGAAAGGTTTCTGTCCCTTCCACTGATATCAGCATTTTTTTTTATTATTATTATTTTTTCGGGGTTTTCACCTTTAATTGACAGGACAGTAGAGAATTGACAGGAAAGCATAGGGAGCAGAAAGAGGGAAAGGATCGGCATAGGACCACGAGGCAGGAATCAAACTCGGGTCGCCGTGAGCACCGAAGTGCATGTGTCGACGCCCTAACCACTACACCACTGGCGCCAACCTGATATCAACATCTTGATGATTCTAAAATAAGTTTATTTGAATTATAATGTTTAAAGTCTTCTGAAGAAACAATCAAATTTGAACCGTTTTAATTTAAAGATTTGATTCTTGTTTTCTATAGGATGACCAACCATGTGCTCAGCAATGACTGCATAAAGACAATTTGGGGAAATGATATCCAGAATGCAATAGGGGATGAGGAATGGAAAAGTATTTTGTCAAATACTTGTAAATAAATAAGAGAAGCTAGAGGACAATTTACTCAGTATAAAATTATACACAGGTTTTACTTTACACCTGTTCGTCTCAATAGAATGAGTTTGGCAAATAATAATGTTTGTTGGAAATGTCAAAAAAAAAGAGGCACATTTATTCATTGTATTTGGGACTATTCACTAGTTCAGCCTTTTTGGCACCAAACCCTAAATATTCTGAGTAAATGGCTTGAAACATTAATACCACTGTCACCAAGGTTATGCTTACTGGGAGACAGGGAACAGATGCCAAATATTACAAAAAGAGAGATCCCAGTGATCATGGTGGGGATTTCATTGATGGCTAGAGTCATCTTCCATTCATCTTAATTCAACAACATTTACATTTGAAGAGTTCAGATGCAAAAACCTCTAAGTGCCGTCTGAAATTTCCATCTAAAATGAACATTTTTCTCAGTGTCTTTTGTTTATGTTGAGATATTTCACTTTAAAGACCAGGAAAAGGACTTATTCTTTGCCATAAATGTGATATTACTGAACATACACACATGAGCCTGAAAAAAATGCTCATTTTAGAGGAAAATTTCAGACGGCATTTAGAAGTTTTTGCATCTAAACTCTTCATTTATTAATTTAGTAAGACAATATGTAGATCTCTCAGTAAGTTTGTCATTGAAAAAAAATACATATATAGGCTCAGAATAAAATATGAATTGTTGCTAGAGGATCAAGTGAAAACAAATGCATCATAAGCCATTTGTTAAAAATGGGCAAAGACTCAGCTGCTCCTAGGCGAGTTCATTGATTAGTTTTTATGTGTGAATAAAGTCTACTGTATATAAAATATATTGATTATATCAAGTGTAAATGGCTCAGAAGACTTGGATTAAATCCCTTAATTTCATTTTTGTAGATTGTTTTGAAGCACACGTAAATTTACAATCAAACTGATTTAAAGAAAATGTCAGATTATATTTTAACAATGAACAATTTTCTTACTGTTGTGAAATAACATGAGCTGATAAAAAATCATTTTTATACTAAACAGAATAATAAAAATAAGTCAATTTAAATAAAATTCACTGTTACAATAATTTCACATTTATGGTCTTTTGATTTCTTCAACATTTTCAGTTCCTCTATAAACAAATACTTTTTATTTGTATCATCTTATCAATTGTTAGAAGGCATTTTGGATCATTTTAATCCTATAAAATCTTGAAACTTCTTCTTGAGCTATCTAATAACTTGCAGTCATGACAAATTTGCCCATTTCCCCTTGGATAAGGGCAACAAAATCATATCAGATATTGCTCTTCAGAAACGGAGCATGAACATAACTGAGTGCATGGCGATTGTATATGGCAGTAGATCTCTTCATAAGCAGTCTATCTCAGTTATCCAAAGGGCAATGCATGTAAAAACAGATGTACGATTTGACATTAAACTCAAAGTAAAGGAGGGTGACAGTCACAAAATCCCAAAACAGATTTATAAAATTCACAGACATCCCCCTCTGTGATTGATGGCTATTGACTGTAAATGCCAATGCTTCCGGTTATCTTTTAATTCTAGGTTATGCTTCAAAACATGAAATAAATAACAAGGGGGAACAAAATCAAATATATTGCTTAGAGCATAAAGTAGGTGCTATTACCAAACAATTCTAGCATAATATCATTGTAAAGAAATCTCAAACATCAGTACATATGATATAAATCTGTCTATTTAATGTGATATTTGAGCTTTATTTCTATTTTTGCAAACAGCTAAATAAAAAGATGTCCCTGACTGAGTGACGGTAAATAAATAAGCATCAGAGAAGTAACATTTAAGCTACAGGGTGTTCGTTTTTGTGTATTAAGCAAAGTGCATTCTAAGGGGTTTTGTTAGACATAAAATTAGAGCTTTCTCTGTGATTTACTAGTCTGTTTTGCTAATGGACCTCATCTTTCAGGCTATAGAGCTAATGCTGCTTTGGCTGATTCTGCCATCTGTTGTTCAGGACTGGACAATACACTCAAAACAAGCAGGTCCTGGTTGTGTTCAGAATCGCATGCTGTAGTGTAAAGCATTTGTATCTACTGTATAGTTGAAGTCACAATTACTTGCTCTCCTGTTTTTTCTTTTTCAAATATTTCCTAAAGGATGTCTAAGAGAGCAAGAAATGTTTTACAGCATTTCCTATAATATATTTCTTCTAGAGAAGTCTTATTTATTTCAGCTAGAATAAAAGCAGTTTTATCAATATTATTAGCCTCCTTACGCAATATTTTTGTCTACGGAACAAACTATCGTTATATAATGGTTTGCCTAATTAACCTAGTTAAGCCTTTATATGGCACTTTAAGCGGAATACGCTTATTTCACGCGACCGCCATTTTAGAACACGAAAAGCGAGGCTGCGGTGGGAAGAAAGCCGTAAGTATAGGATCAGCACTGTAAACATTGCAACAACATGCTGTGTGCTATAAACCTCCAGCTGTTGCCGTGACTTCAAAATGCAGAAATGGTGTAAACATCACTTTAATATCATTCCGTTCAGTTTCATTTAAACAATTAAAAGCATATTAGGCATCAAACAACATCACAATCTCTTTAAGGGTGATACACTTAAGTGTCCTCCTAGACTTCAGTCCAGGGCAGCAGGTAAACACCGTGGGGACGCTTCCCTGCTTCAGCCTATGTAACCCGGTGAGTGATAAAACACTGCAGTCCTCTGTAGCACATCTTCGTGTTGTCTTTAACAGTGTTGTCCCGGTACTGAAGTTTTAAAAACGTCAATTTCCCGCTAACATTTACGCGCCGCTGAGCGCGCTCATAAACACCGCTGATTTGCCATAGTATTCACCAGTGCTCAACAGAATGACTGTGAAGGTTATCAGCTTCCTGCTCTTCACAGATTGAAAACACACATAGACGGATATTGGAGGGTTTTAAAGCCGTGAACATCAGTCGTTTCATCAGCGGATCGCTCGTCTGTGTTTGCACTCAGTAAACAGCGGTGAGGTGAACTGATGACCTTCACAGCCAATCAGAGTGATTTCTGTTGAGCACGTGAACACAATGGCCAATCAGCGCTGTTTAAGAACTCCATGAACAGTGTCTTAAATGTTAACGAGAAATTGGCGTTTTTTTTATATTTCATTACGGAAATTTTGTATCGTGACTAGTCTAATATAGTTAAAGACTTGGTTCATTAACTTGAGTTTGATGAATGGCATCTAAAATGTGTGTTTGGGAAAGAAAACGTTAGCTAAGTAGTGCCATTTCCCTTAACTTAGCTGAAAATTAGGTCAAATATCCCTTTTTATTTTCACTATTCATTCAGAACGGGCCTTAGGGTCACTCGGAAGGCGCTGAAATCATAAATTTGTGTCACTTTCTCTTCGCTGATAAGATATACAGCCAGGTACACAACATTCCTGTGTGACTCAGTCTATACTTCCGGGTTTCTTCCCACCGCAGCCTCGATTTGGCTGTTAATAATGGCGGCCGCGTGAAATCAGTCTATACTAGTATCTTGAAAAGTATCTGGTCAAATTTTATGTACTGCTATAATGACAAAGATAAAAGAAATCTGTTTCTGTCAAGTGTTAGTTCACCCAAAAATGAAAATTATGTTATTAATTACCCGTTCCAACTCTCTGAGACCTTTGTTTGTCTACTGAACACAAACTAAGATAGTTTAGGTGAAACCTGAGAGCTCCCTCATCCTCCATAGACAGCAACATCCTGAAAGGAATCAAAAACATCCTCAAAAGAGTTCTTCAGTGGCTCACTCAGAATATTTTCAAGCTACGTGATACTTTTGTGCTCACATAAAACAAAAATAACAATGTTATTCAACTGTTTCTTCTCATGGTGTGTATTAAATATGGTTTAAAGATTTTACCTCAGATGCGCATGTGTTTATTTTAAACAAATGTTTCTGTGTGGGCATCCGGAAGGTACAGTAGGTTACTGCACAGTGCATCTGCGCAATATTCTGACACTGAGGAGAACAAGCTGTTGAATAGTTATTTTTATTATGGGTACACAGTAGTATTCTCTTAGCTTGATAATTGATCCACTGAATGCATGGTCTGTTTTGAGGCTATTTTTGGTAGCTTTCTCGAACGAGAGGGGACCCTAGATGTCTACGGAGGACAAGGGTGATCTCCAATTTCACCTAAAATATCTTAATTTGTATTCTGAAGATGAACGAAGGTATCAGGTGTTTGGAACATAAGGGTGAGTAATTAATAACATAATTTTTTTGGGTTGAACTAACACTTTAGGTACATAAATGACCTGCATAAAAGATTGGCTGCATCCAAAACTGCCTTCTTTTCTACTATATTATAAGTGAAAAATGGCGTGTGTCAAAAAATAGTCCAAAATCACAGTACTCACAGACGACTAGGCAAAAAGTATGTAGATGGCCTACCTCTAATGATGAAATTCTGAAATGCCCAAACACAATTTACCATCCCATAAAGCCACTGTAGAGGATAGTGAAGTGACGCAACTGATGCACATCGAAGTGATGCAACTGACGCGAATATATGCAACTGACCCTTACTATACATTTACATTTCCCATGGAAATAATCTAGAACTGAGGGAATTAGAGTTAATTGATGTAACAACAGAACAAAATGATTTTTTTCCCCCAAATTGAGTTTTTAAGGGATAGAGTATAAAATAGAATATTACTCTCAGAAGGTCAGGTTAAGGGTTTTTTTGTTGTTGTTTTTTTTTTTTTAAAGAATAAAAAATAGAAAATGTATTGCTAGTGTTAAAAGATCAAGGTGATTATTTCATATAAAAAAGTTAAAGGTCTGTTAATGACAAAAATAACGGTTAGCCACTTCTTGAGAAAGACAACACTGACATTATAAGGAGTCAAAATCAACAAACAAGCGGACCAATATGTATATAGTGCTTTGACAAATCCTATTTGGTCTAACCTAACACATTACAGAGAGCAGGGTTTTGTTTATTGTTATAAAGATCAAATAGAAAATAGACTGTACTCACTTTCATACCAAATAGAGCATTTTTTGTAATATATTTTTATTTTTATTTTACTTAATTATTCAAAACAAGTTTAATAAACCAACTCAAAAGTGTATATGATATTTTATTGTGTATCCTACAGTGGAATGCACTAAACTGACTAGTGTAACTTACAAACAAAAGAAATAGCCTATTTGTAAAAATTGAAAAATAATCATTGCATGTTGAGTTGAAGTTGAATACTGCATATAGGGGTAAAGTTGGTTTTATATTCACACATTCGTTAAGTGACACACTGCCTATATTGTTTACCATGGTACTTTTAATATTCGGTCTGAAATCACATCTAAGAATGACCTCAAAACAACATTAGCACCATTTAATTGACTGTAAACAATGCTGTACTTTGATAGTCATTGGCTGCTAATATGATTTCATTATTTAGAATTAGCAAACAATTAATCTTCTAAATTATATTATCAAGGAATTCTGAATGTGTGAACATAAAACCAACTTTAGTTCTATAGACTGCATTAGTGTATAGGAATATGGCAAGATTATGTAGCATCATTAGCATACTAATGTTCAAACTAACTAATTTTTTTTAATAATAACTTTGAGTGCTAGTGTGTTTTTAAATAGGCTATGTGTAGACTCAGTGAGTTGCAATTTAGTATATACACTAGAAAAAGAAGAATGTAGATCATAAAAAGTATGCATCTAATTAAAACTACTGTATAACTAACTTACTTTTCATCCTCCTCACCGTTTTTTGTCCCTAAGAGTGCAAACGAAGCTCGTCTGCCAAACGCCACTATTTGAAGTCATTAATCTCGGCGCGAGTGTGCTGTGTGGGCATTCAGATTCCTATAATGTTCGACGGCTGACAGCAGCCATTTTCCATGGACGAGAGGCCTGAAGAGGCCTGCTGACCCCTTTCCACCACAATCTTCCCTCATCACACTGTGCGACTTCATTAACTCTCAGGGCAATTTCAGGACTTTTCACAGTCGTTGTCATTATGCAGTGTGCTGTCAATTGCACATGCCTGCTGCTTAAAAGAAATATGCGTTCTCAGAAAGCCAAAAGGTCGTCGTCTCCTGTTAACCTCAGGCTGAATGTTTTTACTTTTGATCTAAGCGACGTTAGAAAAGCTGTGAGCCTTAACATCAGCTCAGTTTACATTTTGTGCTTAATTATTTTCCACAAACGTGCTTCACGTGATAGTTAATATAGCTTGAGCTTAATACAAGCATAACTTAAGAGGTTTAAGCTATGTCTGTTGAATAAAACTAAAACAACGAAGGCAAATAGAGACTTGACGTCTTTGTTAAAAGCACAGCAGGTGAATTACGGAGAAATGCTGCCCTCTACTGGAACTAATGTCCTACAGCGGAATGCAAAAAACACCTTCACAGCAAACATGAAGCAACAACCGAATAAAATTAATGTTTAAGTATACATTTTTTAATCAGGATAAGACTAACACTATTAAATACAGTGAACGAATATCGCATCTGTGCATTTTGTGCACAATTTATTGTTTTAAAAGATTACTGTTTTATGATTATATTTCAGTCACAGTTACATATATTTTCTTAATTTATTTTAACTATTAATAACATAATTTCTAATTATAATAAAAGATTAAATAATAAATAAAAGGACAACAGGGCATCACGGTGGCGCAGTGAGGAGCACAATCGCCTCACAGCAAGAAGGTCGCTGGTTTAAGCCTCGGCTGGGTCAGTTGGCATTTCTGTGTGGAGTTTGCATGTTCTTCCCGTGTTTCCTCAGGGTGCTCCGGTTTACCCCACAAGTCCAAACACATGCGCTATATAGACCATTTCATTGTGCCGATGTTACTGGCCAATGAACATTTCCTGCAAACTTTTTAATAAATGTTATCATGACTTAATTTTATGGCAGCTGTTTTAACCTTATTTATCAATATGTGGACCTTTTTGGATTCTTGGGAACTATGGAAAATAAAAATGTAATACAGAAAATACATAGGATCATTGTTATTGTTTACATCCCTTGAAATGGTCTATAGGTGAATTGAATAAGCTAAAATTGTCTGTAGTGTATGTGTGTGAATAAGAGTGTACGGGTGTTGCCCAGTGATGGGTTGCAGCTGGAAGGGCATCCGCTGCGTATAACATGTGCTGGATAAGTTGGCGGTTTATTCTGCTGTGGCGACCCTTTTTTAATAAAGGGACTAAGCCGAAAAGAAAATGAATGAATGGATGAAATGGACAACTCATATTTAGTAGTACACATAGAACAAAAACGGTAGCATATTAAATGATTAGTCAACCCAAGGGCCAGAAAAACAAGAATTCTCAAACAGACCATCTCTTCAGGTTCAATTGAAAAAAATATTAAGCTTGCGAGAATCTGTTTGTGTGCACATAAAACAAAAAAAAAAGACTTTTTTCAACAGTTTCCTCAGTGTCTCATAATCTCTTGTAATTTATCAAAGTTGTTCTTGTGAATGTGCACCCTATACTGACACTGAGGAGAAAAAAAATGTTGAATAAAGTCCTTAATTTTCTTTTATGTGTACAAAAACATTCTCATATATTGATATCTATAAAACTGAACCACTAAAGACATACGTGCTGTTTTGGGGATGTTGTTTTTTTGGGAACAAAACTGCAGGGACATTCGTCATCTCACTAGCTGGTGGTCTGATGCACAGCAAAACCCTCTGAGGAAAATTTACTCAGTTCAGAAAGTATTTGGTCCCTCTTTATGATAAGGCAAACAGGTTAGTAATAAGTAAAGCTGCTGTTTGTGGAGTTGCTTATTGATCGATTTGATCCTCTGCTGACATTTTGAGATTCAATGTATTATATTTCAGCTGATTTTATATAAGGCTGCGACTGGAGTCAGTAGTAGTTTTGTGTTTCTCTAAAGCTGCGGTCACACTAGAGTTTGAGCTTGTGAAATTCTGTCGTAGGCTACGGTGCTGCGAAAAGGGGCGGGATTAAAGAAGATGATTAGATATTTAAAAAAGCGAGCGATTGCTCCATATTTTACATTTCTGCCCAGAGAGGTCATGTTTTGATCCTCGATTGGTCTCACGCAGACAAGTGATTCGATTTCGCAGGTCAAAGTTTACCAAGCTTGATCTTTGCAACGCAGCGAACTGCGAAATTTGTCGCACGAGCTTGCGTTTCCGGTTTTATCGCATTCGCATGCAAATGAATGGAAGTCTATGGGGAGAAAAGTCCAGTGTGACCGCAGCTTTATATGGTTCTGCTTAATAACAGCAGGTGTTCATCATCAGTCCTCAATCATCACCTAATTAATCCTTTCATTGTTCCATTAACTTGAGCAACATTAATTCAATTTAGAGAGAGACCAAATACTGTCTAAACTGAATACATTTTACTCAGAGGATTTTGCTGTGTGTATGCAGTGGTTTCACTCATTTAAAATTAAATAATCTAATAACACTGTCATTTAATACTTTAAGTACCCCTAAAACACATTTTTAAGGAAACACACATACAGTAACGCCAACCCTATTTGACCAATCCGAGAAAAAAGCAGTTCATTCATGATGCACTCCAATAAGCGATATTCATCTGTCTAAACAGATAAATAAACTCTTCTCTTTCTCTCCTCCTCATTGGTGGCTGGAAATGATACATGAAGTGCCACAGACGGCTTTCCAGAGAGACAAATGCCAGTGACTCGCTCTGAAATGTCAGACGTGACAGTTGGAGACACCATGAGAACCTTCGCCTGACCAATTTGAAGCCCTCCTGATCACAAACTGGCTGACTGTCAAGACTGACAAAGGCCAATTGTACCTGCCTGGAAGTGAAATATCCCTCTATAACAAATATGAGGATGGTGACGGGACTGCATTGCTGTAAAAGATCTTCTATGGTATAGCATTGGATAAAAGATGAAGTCTGTAAATGGTGAGACAAAGCCAGCTGAGAAGAAGGAACTTGAGTTGTATATACTGGGCAAAATTACAATATGAATACAAAGAAGCTTTGTTACTCAATGGAGGTATTTGTTGCTGTACTGAGTGACCAGTCTGTCAAAGCAGTTCCAGCTTCAGGGTTGAACGACACATTTCCATATCCTGACCTTTTGGTATAACTGTGCAGTATATGTATTTTGCTTTCTTTTTGTTTGTTTGTTGTTCAAAAGCATCTTAATTGAAACCCCCTAAATGGAAAAAAATACTATATTTATTTCAATTAGTAGGTTTATTTAACAGGGAAATGCAGTATAACGTTGCTACAGTTTAAAGCAGCCAATGCTCCACATATAGACTTCTAGCCAACGGCTAATTTGCTGACTTAGTCCCTGTTTAGGCATTTTATAAACTAAAATAGTACAAATGTTGTTATAATATACATATATACATGATAGCATCACGCAGTTGCTGCAGATTTGTCAGCTGCACATCCATCATGCAAATCTCCCGCTCCACCACATCCCAAAGGTACTCTATTGGATTGAGCTCTGGTGACTGTGGAGGCCATTTGAGTACAGTGAACTCATTGTCATGTTTAAGAAACCAGTCAGATGATTCACACTTTATGACATGGTGCGTTATCCTGCTGGAAGTTGCCATCAGAAGATGGGTACACTGTGGTCATAAAGGAATGGACATGGTCAGCAACAATACTCAGGTAGGCTGTGGCGATGACATGATGTTCAATTGGTAATAATGGGCCCAAAGTGTTCCAAGAAAATATCCCCCACACCATTACACCACCACCACCAGCCTGAATCTTTGATGCAAGGCAGGATGGATCCATGCTTTCATGTTTGTTGATGCCAAATTCTGACTCTTCCTTCCAAATGTTGCATGGAAACAATTCGAGGTCACATAATCTTTCGTTATTAACTAAATAATGGAAAAAGAAGGCTTTAGCTTTAGAAAATGTACTTATATTGCTCACCTGGCTTTTGAAGAGAATTTGCAATTTCTCCTAAACTTTTTTCTTTTTTGACCCAGCTGTGATATTGCTCAGATAACACGTCAAACAGACACGGGTGCTCCTGCCAAATTTCCACTAGTTTTTCCTTCATTTCTTGGGTCTAAATAAACTGAAAATGAGCGCTTTTGACTTCTCCCCTAACCTCCTGCTAGCCTGCAGATACCCACACTAGTGGATGCTGCTCTCTTATTGGCTGTAGGTAATCGCCGATGTTATTTTCAATCAAAAGCCATTTGAATCGCAGACAGCTCCAGATATTTAGCATGCCAAATATCTCACGGGTGTCGGTGACTCATCAGCGATTCTCTCATATCGCGTCCTTGATAGTTCATACTGTGTGATTGTCACTCACGTGAACGAGCACCGATTTGCCTGTGATTTCAGGTATTTGTCAGAAATTTCTCAAAACCTGTTGGCGAGTCAAAATTGGGGCTAAAATCATGCAGTCTGAACTCGGCATAACAGTATAGTGTCCCCTTCACTTTACTGGAGCATTAGGCCTCACACAAACCACGGGTTGAGCACCCCCTGCTGGCCTCACTAACACCACTTCCAACAGCAACCTTGTTTTTCCCATGTGGTCTCCCATCCAGATACTGACCGGGCTCAGCCCTGCTTAGTTTCAGTGAGTAACTAGTCTTTGGTTAAAGGGTGATATGTCTGTACAAGGTAAACTATGGAGCCGATGGTGTTCATTTGTGCATCCTAAAAAAAAAATCAACATTTATAATGCCTCTTAGTCGCTGAGATTTTCTTCAGAAGATACGGCATGGAAACTCTGCTTCTCAGGGTTGTCTATGCTAATGAGGGAGCTATCATCACTAAGGGGCAGGTCTTTCTCCCTCTGATGAAATTTAAAAAGAGAATTTCAATCAAAGTGTTTTCTGCAGGTTATTTTTTATTAAGTGTGATTATAAAAATGTGGCATGGTGGCACAGTGGTTAACACTGTTGCCTCACAGCAAGAAGGTCACTGGTTTGAGTCCCAGTGGGGCCAGTTGGCATTTTTGTGTGGAGTTTGCATGTTCTCCCCATGTTTGCATTGGTTTCCTCGGAGTGCTCTGGTTTCTCCCACAGTCCAAAGACATGCGCTGTAGGTCAATTGAATAAACTAAATTGGTGGTGATGTATAAGTGTGAAACATATGCTGGAATAGTTGTCGGTTCATTCTGCTGTGGCGACCCCTGATAAATCGGGGACTAAGCCAAAGGAAAATGAATGAATGACTATATATTACTTTTTATCATTTAAGGCTGGCTATGTCTACACATTGTTGTTAAACTGTGTTTCAAGAGTTCACACTTAGCTGATGATTGTTTATAAAACTTGTTTGGCATGCCGTCCCGGGAGAGAGCCCAGAGCTCATAAGATCCTCGAGGCCAGGGCTCCCTCCCGTTGCAAGGCGAGAGGGGAGTTTGAGCTCAGGTAGATCTTGAAAACTCCCCTGTCATAGTGACTGAACAGTAGTTTCTCTTTAACGAGATAAGTACTAGGAAGGAGCAAGTCTATAGTGTTGATTTGGATTAGTCAATAACTTAGGTGGTCATGTTTTTGATCGGTGGGAGGAAACCGGGGAACCCGGGGGGAAACCCATGTGAGCACGGGGAGAACGTGCAAACTCCACACAGAAACGTCTGCTGGTTTGGTAAAGCCTGGAATCATTGAAATTCTTGCTGTGAGGCAACAGTGCTAAGCACTGGGCCACCGTGTCACCCATCTAGGAAGGAGGAGAAGAGTGGAAGGGGGGATTCTTCAAAGCGAAGACAGCGGTGATACGTAACCCAGGGTATTTGTAGTAGCTTAGGATCATCTGATTGGTGCATTATGAATTGGGTAATGCGGGTCCAGTTGCTAGCAATCATAAGCACGTGATCCTCTCGAAATTAGTTTAGAAATAAACTTCACTTGAACCCCTTATAAAAGTGATTTTTTTGCATAATAGGTCCCTATGAAATTTTATGCTGGCTTGTCAATCTTTGTTGACCAAAAGGAGACAGAATCTATACCTGGAATATTTTGATTTCTCTTTTTTCAATAGTGGAAAGAAGTGGAGATATGCTATGCGTCTTTAGACAATCTATGGTTATGACAAGACTTATAAGCTAGCCTAAGCAGCTTATGCAGCCAGCACAGCTTTTTCACAACAAAGTAAACCATGCAGCTCACCTTCAACACTGATTTCCCTTTGGAAAAGTTGACTTTGATCCAGTTTAGTTAACAGAACCTTTTATTCAAGGAAGGCACATCAGTCAAATATATTAATTTATTCATTCACAATGTCTAAACACCAAAAAATGACTCGTTCACAATATCTAAAAATCTCAATGTTACAAATCAACAACTCCCTAATTTACAAATCAATTCACAGCATAAGACAAAAATACTTCAGAGATTAATTGTTGTGGACACCTGTTAAAAACCTCATTTACGGCTTAAGATTAGTTGATTATATTCAACAGCAGTGCTTTTATTTCACAAATAGGGTAGTTTGCACACAATAAAAAAAGTGTACAGCGAGTATGTTAATGAGCCGGTCATGAACTGCATATTTAGTGATGCTTTTTCGTCAAGGTCTCCTCTGAAATAGTCATGCAGCGGCTCAGAAACGTCCTGCATCTATTAGAATAGTCCTCGGGACAGTCTCTAAACAGGCTCACGTGAGCAGGGGTGATGAAATCAAAACTTTCAACCATCAGCCCATTCTCCTGCAACCCTTTCACCATCTTCTCCACGTCCCTGTAGCGGATTACCCGGTCTGCTCTGGAATAGAGGTACATCTGAGGCCACGGCGCCGGGTGCTCCATCATAGCATCATAGTGGTTCCTGTGAAAATACTTGGTCACGGGATACAAAACAATCCTGAGGAGGAAAACCGCAACAGCAAACAGTGCCAGGAGGAAGTACTGCAGTAGCACGTTGACTTTGGGCCCTAAAGTGGTTTTGAGTGCTCTGAGGGCCCCTATGACGTTTTGGCTGCCCGGAGCACTGTCCACAACTGTGCCCACCACACACAGAGTGCTGAACTGCTTGTTACTGTGCAGTAACTCAACCATGTAGCGGTAAAGCATGAAGCCCCCGTTGCTGAACACATGGAAGAAGATCGGGTTGTTTTCCACCTCGTAGTCATAGAGAAGTTCGAGTAGTTTGTGTGCAGTGCTTCTTAGCTCCTTGTAGCCCAATGATTCTGAAATAAAAACCGTCTTTAAAGGAGCCGTGTAGCGTAGAGTCGTACAACCCTGTGGAGAAATGAAAAGATGCTATAATTATATTACAAACTTTTACCTTGAAGGGATTGACTTCTTTTAAAACAGACAAGGTATATGCACATCTAGTGTTTTTTCTTCTACCAATAAACTTCCGGTGAACGGTTAATGTGAGTTTTTTTCAATTTTATACGGTTCATTTGACAGCATCAACATTGTAATTTAAGTGTGGTTTATTTATAAACTAATTTCGAGAGAATCACATGCTTATGATTGACCACAGCTGGACCCGCTTCAGCTACCACACGATGCACCAATCAGACGATTCCTAACTCACTATAAATAACCAGAGTTTTTGACCTCAGTTATCTTCATCTTGAAGAATCCCCCCTCCACCCCTACTCCTCCTTCCTTTTCCTAGATAGGGCAGCAAGGTGGCCCAGTGGTTAGCACTGTTGCCTCGCAGCAAGAATGTCATTGGTTCAAGTCCTTACCAGGCCAGTCGATATTTCTGTGCATTGTTTACATGTTCTCCCCATGCTCGCGTGGGTTTCCCCGGTTTCCCCCCACGTCCAAAGACATGCGACATAAGTGAATTGACTAATCCAAAGTGGCACCGTAGATGAACTCTTAAGTCGGCCATATATCTCTCTTAGGGCGTATTCACACAATGTACAGTTGCGTTGAACCGGGCCAAAGCATGCTTGTCCCCTCTCCCGTCTCCCCCGACGGCCCGCACTCACATTACATTCGGGCCTGGCCACGCTTACATCACCGATGATGCGCTGTTCAGTTTAGGAAGAGAAGTGCTCTCGCTCAGCACAGTGGAGATTTCTTTAGTTATATCGTTTAAGTCGTTTGATATGCTGCGACACGCAGTCAAATATTTCACCGAACAGATCAGCCGATTTTGATGCTCATAAACACTCATAAAGTCCTTGTGCTTCAGGAATTAGGAGGTTTGCTGAAGGTGCAGCTGTGGTGCAGTGAGGGGTTTGCGTCTTTAATAAACTACGACAGTTTGCGTTCATTGAACAATAAGAATGATTAATAAATCCATATCAAACAGTCCCCTAAAAGTCACGTCTCACTTTCAGTTTCGGGCTTAGGCACGCTTGCACTCACACTGCAAGCATACCGCGCCCGAGCCCAAGTGAACCGCGCTCAGGCCCACCTCTTCCAACTGGGCCAGGGCCGGCCAAGTGAACCGTGCCTGAGCCCGATTCAGGCACTCACACTTCTCAAAGGATCCAGGAAACGGGTCTGGGCACGGTTCGGATAGCATAGTGTGAGTACGCCCTTAAAAATTGCTAACTAGTCAATTGCCATAACAAGCAGGGGAGTTCTCAAGACCTACCTAAGCTCAAACTCCCCTCTGACCCTTCAAATGGGAGGGAGCCCCGAGCTTGAGGATCTTCTGAGCTCAGGGCTCTCTCCTAAGCATGCTAAACACCCTTTATTATCAATCATCAGGTAAGTGTGAACTCTTGAATTAAAATATAATCAGTTAAATAGACTTAAGCATTCATTTAGTTGTTCAAGTGTAAAACAAGGTGAAAAGCCGTTTACACGCATGCGCTGTTAGGATCAGCAGACTAGCACAAATCTAGAGCTTTTCTAACAAAATAACTTACGATAACGGTCCAAACTAGTACACCCAAATGTATATGTTTTATGTATGTTATTATAATTTTTTTTGCAATATTTTGCTTGAATTTAATTGTATTAGCTTTCAATTTCTAAATATGTTTTGTGGCTAAAATAATGTTTTAATAAATATATCTGTTTAATAAATCTGTTTTGTTTAAATGCACCAAAATACATTGCCTATATACACTGAGAAATGGATAAAAATATTCATTTTCAAAAGGGGGTGTACTCTATTATGCTGAGCATCATATTTTAAAGACATGGCGAGGAAAAATGAAATCTAATGCAGTGCTTCTTGTACATTCTGGGGTGTACTTTCCTACTACTGTCCTAGTTGTCAAAAGAGTGAAACATTTAATTCTAACTTATCATTGTATGAAACATTATATTATTAAACAGCAGAAGTCAGTCCAAGGCACTCGATAAATGTGGAAAAAATATTTAAAAGCCTATATTGACATGGCTATTCCTTAAAACAGCTTTTTAATATTTTTTCCACATTTTTTGAGTGCCTTGGACTGACTTTTGCTGTTAATTCTGATAAATCCCTTACCCAAAGAGCACCGACACATTATTTAAGCTATGCATGAGCACTTATTGTTGGACTTTTTGACATCCCAGTTATAATAAAGCTTTCTCAAATGTATAGTTATAATTGAATACTTTACCAAGTTATAAAACATGAGACGCATAAAACATGCTTAAAAGTAAAACCAAAGCAGCAAAACGTTTTTTTACAGCAATTCCACCTTTTAGTAGCAAGATCTTTAAAGAATCCTATTCTTGTAACTGAGGAAAAGTTGGTTTTATATTCCCATATTCGTTTATTTAACAGATTCCCTATATTGTTTACCATGCTAATTTGAATATTCGGTCTGAAATCGCATGGAAGTATGACTTCAAAACAACATTAGCACTATTTAATCGACTGTGAACAATGTTGTACTATGATGGTCACTGACTGATAATATGATTTCCCTATTTAGAATTTGCAAATAATACTTTTCTGAAATGAAATGAGAAACTTCGAATGTGCAAATATAAAACTACTTTACCTTAATATTTTTGTAGACTGAAGAACATTTTCATAATCAAAAGAGCCTTTTCATTTGTTGAAAGAAAATGTTCCTCACAGAACCATTCAAGCCAATAATCCTTTATTTTTTTCAAATAGTGTAGGCAACGACAGACAGACAGACAGACAGACAGACAGACAGATAGATAGATAGATAGATAGATAGATAGATAGATAGATAGATAGATAGATAGATAGATAGATAGATAGATAGATAGATAGATAGATAGATAGATAGATAGATAGATAGATAGATAGATAGATAGATTGAATTGAAAACGTGACAAGTGCTTTTCACAGAGTAAGTCTACTTTCTCGGGTTATAAGTTGAAAATTACCGATAACTGAAAAGAAAAACACCAACATATTTATATTTTGAAGGATTTTAATCAAATATTTCACCTGTTCGTTGTAAATAGAGCTGTATTTGGCGAGGTGTTTGTCTCTGCTGCCCGCCCAGCCCAGCAGAATAACGACTGGCTCCTTCGATCCGCGCCAGTGTTTCTCTGTCAAGATATGAATAATGTGTCCAAACAACATGAATCCACTGATAATCACACCAAAGTAATGTTACAGCTCTCCAATATAGCGACTTTAGTTCTACCAAGGTTATAATCATAGATTGCAGGCTTCCATGCATTTTACTGTCAAACAAGATAAACCAGTGCTGCTGTCATTCTCACCTGAGATCAGTGCCTCTGAAAAAACTATGTTGTAGTCTAAGCCATCATCCCCCATATTGACAATTATTTCCACAATCGTCTGTCTGCCATTAATAATTCACTTCAAATGAGTGTCGTGTTTCACTCTTGCTGCGCTGCTGAGCGGACAGTCACACACAACACACACGATAATACTGCACGAATGAACAAGACAACATCAGCGTCTCATTGTTTCATACAACATCCGGGTCACGATTCACAAGTGACATACGAATTCAAAATAAAAGTCATTCAAAGGCACCTTCAACAATATAGATTTACTAAAAGTTCATAATGCAAGAAGTGAAATGATATTTAACATTTCTGTGACAATATCAATTATTTGTTGTTATTTTTTTAATGCAATGAAGCTCATACATTGTAAATGTGCTTTTGTCAGTATAGAAATATATACAAAGAAGAGACAGTAAGAAATTTAACAATTAATATGAAAACAGAACATTAGTGAAAAACATCAGAAATGAAGCAAGGTTACTCCTGATATATTTGTGTGCTGTTTTATTTAAATAAATAGTATGCCAAACATTTACATACATTAATCAAACTATTGAAATACACACCAGAATATTTTAAAATTTAAAATACATCTAGATTATTCAGATTTTATTGCATAGAAACAAATTAACAAATGTATACATTTGATGAAGGAAGTTCAAAACAATAAATTCCTACACTAATTAAAAAAAACAGTTTTCAAAACTACCAAGACCCAGTCAGATCACACGATTTTAAGACTACACGCTCCTTCCCGTGACATCTACGACAAGCATTATTTCCCAAAGCAGTCACAAGTGTTGCTATAACAATATCTCTTATGTCAATTAAAAATGTTTTAATCTTAATTCAGTCTCAATAAACACTGATGTTTGCTGAAAACTAATAACTACATTATTTAAGGGCATTCATTAGAACATGGATAGGATCAAACTTATGATTTCTTTTTAATATTAAGATATTTTCTTTGAAATCTAAATGTATATTTTCCTGCCATAGGTTTCTTATTAAACACTCCCTCGCCTGAACTTGCTGCGAGTGAGACGGACAAAATGAAAGCACATCAGGACCAAGGAAAATCAGATGCTCAAGACATAATCTTTAAAATAACAACATATTAAAAAATTAGCAAATATTTATTTATTCATTTTCTTTTCAGCTTAGTCCCTTTATTAATCAGGGAATGCCACAGCGGAATGAACCGCCAACTTATCCAGCATATGTTTTATGCAGCGGATGCTCTTCCAGCTGCAACCCATCACTAGGAAACACCCATACACTCTCATTCAAACACATACACGGCCAATTTAGCCTACTTAATTCACTTGTACCGCATGTCTTTAGACTTGTAGGGGAAACCGAAGCACCCAAGGAAACCCACACAAACACGCGGAGAACATGCAAACTCCACACAGAAATGCCAACTGACCCATCCGAGGCTCGAACCAGCAACCTTCTTGCTGTGAGGCAATTGTGCTACCCACTGTGCCACCGTGACACCCCATTAGCAAACATTCATTCATTCATTTTCTTGTCGGCTTTGTCCCTTGCGGGGTCGCCACAGCGGAATGAACCGCCAACTTATCCAGCACGATTTTACGCAGCGGATGCCCTTCCAGCCGCAACCCATCTCTGGGAACCTCCACACACACATTCACACTCATACACTATGGACAATTTTTAGCTTACCCAATTCACCTGTACTGCATGTCTTTGGACTGTGGGGGAACCCGGAGCACCCGGAGGAAACCCACGCAAACGCAGGGAGAACATGCAAACTCCACACAGAAACGCCAACTGACCCAGCCTAGCCGAGGTTCGAACCTGCGACCCAGCGACGTTCTTGCTGTGAGGCAACAGCACTACCTACTGTGCCACTGCGTTGCCCATTAGCAAACATATAACTGAGATTTGTGATAAAACCACAGTAAAGCATTTCTTAAATCCTAATTTTCCTCAGAGCGAAACAAATCATCCACCTGTATAGTTGAGTAATGGAGAGCACAAACAAAAATATGATTCATATATTTTTCTTGGAAAATATATCTTTTTGAATCGAATTTCGTTTGCTATAATTTTTATCTTAATTTTTAATGTATATTTTGTTGGTCAGTTATCTATAAACAAGAAAACCGATTAACATTTGAGGTGAAGCACTTCAAAACTAATCTGCTATATGCACCAACACATATATTGCCGTAAGATTGTGTTGGTTTCTTAAATAAAATAATAATCTAGCCTAAATAAAATAAAGTGAAATATTCACAGCTTCAGAGAAGCCTATATTAAACTGTTTTACTGTTAATAACAAATTTGAATCAGCAGGAAATGCTTTTGCAACGTATTTGCAGCACTGAACATGTTCCCAGATTACCTCGGAAGAAGATACTCTGTTGGAAGGATGAGAGAACTCAGAAACTTGTTGAGATAATGGAGATGTCTGCATATTTGTGTCAGTCCGTCAAATAAAATAGCTTAAAACACCTTAATATTTTAGAAAAGGTAGCTAAGGTTTGCATAACCAGTGATTGATCTTATCCACAAGTGACCCACCCATAAGTAAATATGCAGCCTATTTTTTGATTATCTGACCAGCACATTAACGGCAGCACCCACTGATATAACCGAGAAATGATGTGCTCCAATTGCACATTGTCACCTACTTGATGAAACTCGTTATAAAAAACGAGAAAAAAATTAAGCATGCTAGACTTTCTGCGATGGTGTTGTGAGGCGTCGCAGGCATGGTATCGGTTGCCGTGAACTATGCCACATTACACGAAAAGATACGATTGAATCTTGTGACAAACTCGTGTGATCTGACCGGGGCTTTACTTACAACATGTGTAGAGTGAAGAAAAATATAAGATTATATATTCATAATCAAAAATAATAGTACTACTAATAATAGTACTACTGTTTCTACTACTAAGGAAATTAGAATCAAAAGAAGTGCATTATCATTCCTTTAGTTCCCCCCAAGCAAAGCCTTTCCATCAGATAGAGATTCCCCGTCCGCTGCATCCGTTTCAAAAGTAATAGACGGCACTGGTACACTTACAACTTTGTGTGCCCTCTCAGATTTCTGCCCACTAGCATTGCTAACACTTGATCCAGGTGACAGAATGACAGTATCTGTAGAGATTTCAGTGGAAACACGACGACCGAAGGTCAGGGAACTGACACTGGAACCATCGGCCTCACTCTCAGTCCAGCAAGAATCGCTATCAGAGGCAGAAGACAATCGCGTCTTCCCCCAGCGGCCATTAGCTCGTGCAGCATTGCCCATGCTAACCCCCAAAGAGCACTGACTGGTGAGGGTTGGACGACGTGAACTAACACTGCCAGAGCTAAAAGAGGAACGAAGGTCCTTCTCTTTCACACGCAAGATGGGACGAAGTACTGGAATGTAACGGGCGATAGCCACCCGATACTTTGGATGCGTAATGGCGTAGATGATTGGATTATGGATGGCTGAGGCCTTGGCAATCACAGCAGGTACTGAATTCATATAGGGGGTCAGGAAATGAGAATAACCAGCCGTAGCGGTGAGAGCCACCACAGAATATGGCGACCAGGATATAATAAAAAGCAAAATGACTACAAGAGCAACTTTTGCCATCTTCCACTCATTCTGCATGCGTTCATACACTTTGTGCGTTTCCCCACAATCCAGCTCTCGAATTTCCTTCCCCGCTGCTCGGATTGCTTGGAAAATTGCGAAGTAGCAGCTGCCAATAATGCCTAGTGGGATGAAGAACACAAAAACAAAGAGGAAGATGGTGTATGCACGCACCGATGGGGTGAAGGTCATGTAATCCCAAGAACAAGATGTCTGAAGCCCCTCAGGAACATAAGCACTCCAGCCAAAGAAAGGTGGAAGGCTCCAACCCAGGGAGTAGAGCCACACAACAGCCAGCACAGCTCCAGCTTTGCGTCGGCTAACTCTGCTTACTAGGGTGAGAGGCTGAGTTATGGCGAGGCAACGATCAGCAGCGATGGCTGTCAAAGTCATCATGGAGCAGATTCCAAAGAGGGCACCGCAGAAGGCGTAGAGCTCGCAAGAGCGCTCGCCAAACACCCAGCGCCTATGTAAACTAGCTGCAAAAAACACCGGAGACTGAGTGACAGACATTAAGAAATCAGCCACAGCCAGGTTCACTATGAACATGTTTCCAGCAGTGCGAAGAGTACGGCTCCGGCAGAAAACATAGACCACCAGTGCATTTCCAATCACTCCGGTGATTCCGACTATTAAGATGACAGAGCCGATGATGTAGTGGGCATGATCTGGAACATCCACGGTGGGGAATGGGTGCGGAGGCTCATGGTGGTGGCTGTGGGTCGGCCCATGGACAGGCACATGGAGCAACTTGTAGTTTCTGCTTCCCAAAGATTCCTTAAAGCCTGCGGTGCAGTTGATGTCTCCAGGGGCACAGTGATGCCCTCTCCATGAAGAGTGATGGCTCATGCTGAGCGGGTTGACGTTTTCGTGTCGTATATCTGCTGTATACAGAAATGAGAGGTAAGTATTTTAACAGAAGTGGAAGAAAAGGATTAAATAATAAACAGTGCTGTTCTGCTCTCTGTGCGAGTCTGTGAATGTCAGCTCCCTGCATTAGCTTTTTATATACTAATCAATGCACCACCAAGTTATTATTGATCAGTAAGTAGTTCAAAGCTTGGCCTGTTGTAGTGATCAAAAATTGTCACTTGGCCTATGATAATGATTTTAAAATGCTCAAAACTTTGACCTTGTTGAAGTCATTTGGAAGATTTTGCCATCTCTGGACTTATTTTAGATTTACATTTAATCATCTGGCAGACACTTTTATCTGAAATGACTTACAAATGAGGATAATGAAACTCATCAAGGCAAAAAAAAAGAACAAAATTTAAATAATATGACAATTCCCAGTTAGTCTAAATGCAGTACACAAATTTTCATTTAGTAAATGTTATGTGTTTTTGTTTTATTAGGACCATTCTGCTTTATTAAATAATTGACCAGTAGTATGCTAATATTGCCCTGCACTACTAGGCATATCTGATATTCATTCATTAATTTTCCTTCGGCTTAGGCCCTTGTTTATCAGGGGTCACCACAGTCGAATAAACCGCCAACTATTCCAGCATATGTTTTACGCAGGAGATGCCCTTTCAGCCACAACCCAGTACTGGGAAACACACATACACTCTTGCATTCACACACTATGGCCAATTCGATTCATTTATTAATTTTCCTTCAGCTTAGTCCCTTTATTCATCAGGGGTCGTCACAGCGGAATGAACCACCAACTTATCCGGCATATGTTTTACACAGCGGATGCCCTTCCAGTTGCAACCCAGTACTGGGAAACATCTATACGCACTCATTCACACACATACACTACGGCCAATTTAGTTCATCTAATTCACTTATAGCACATGTTTTTAGCCAGTGGGGAAAACCGGATCACATAGAGGAAACCAATGCGTACATAGGGAGAACATGCAAACTCCACACAGAATTGCCAGCTGGCCCAGTCGGGACTTGAACCAGGGACCTTCTTGCTGTGAGGCGACAGTGCTAACCACTGAGCCACCGTTTATAAAAAGATTGTGACAGTGTTTATGAATTATAATAAAATATCAATGAAAATCAATTTTATAAGTATATCACTTTTTATTCCAAAACTAAAGTGCAAAGTGCTGTACAGTAAGAAAACATCAATATATCACCAAAACAGATAAAATACTTCTTTAATGTAACATAATATTGAAGACACTCTTTTCAACACACAACTGATATGTATTGAATGTATAATAAATTATAAAATTAAACCTAGGTAATAGGATTACTATAACATAACAAAAAATCTAATATTTTAATAAGAAATATTTATAAAATATTCCAGACGTGAAAAACCAATGCTTTTCCATGAGCTTTGAGTATTTTATTGTGTCAACAAACATTACATTGATAATGTGAGCACAATTATGAATCTTAATAAGAATAAAAACAGCGCTGAAAAAATGAAGCATGTCCTCATATGTCAATTTGAAGTTGGATTGTTTATTTTGAAATGTTAGATAACCCTATGAGAAGTAAAGAGGTCACCAGGAGGAAATGTAGAGCGTGAAAGCTATTTCGATTTTTGGAACTCATTAGCTACAAAAATGCTTCCACTCTGTTGTTTAGAGAAGTAAATTAGGGTATCTGTTGGTGAGGAAAAAAAACTTTTTTGACCAAAAACAAGGGTGTATAGATTGTCTGAGTGGATTCAGTGAGCCAAATCAATTTATGCAATGCAAAAGTGGAGCACAATGACTCTTCCAATAAGGACTGATTAACATCCCTCATCATGGGAACTGCTCACTGACCTGAACGTGGACTGCAATGATTCTCTCTGTTCCAGTTAAATAATGATCAGCCTATAGCTTTCGATGGGCTTCACTACAGGGACTTGACCTACTTAAAAACAGTTGCATTTATCTCTGCAGTCATTATTAAAACTGAATTTAGTTTAATCTCTAGTTGAGTTTTACTGAACCAATAATGGCAATAAATGGCAAAAAGTATGCGAACATTGTCTATTTTAATTAATGTGATGTATATTCCAAGCAGGAACATTTGAAATACAATGACATTCTTCAAAATAGTGTGCCTCCAAAGTTGACAACAACAATTTGGAAAGGGCTTTTTCACCATACAGCATGATAATGTCCCCTTTGTGCATAAATTAATTAATCACTGAGAAAGAGCTTGACAGGCCTACACAAAAGCCTAGATCCGAACCCCACTGAACACCTGTGGGATAAACTAGAACAGCAAATTCAAGCCAGGCCCAATCATCCAACATCAGTGTTGATCAGAGTATCTGAATGAGAGCATATTCCCATTTTTATTGCCTTACAAAAAAATTGAAAGTTGGAAGCCATTGGTGCCAAAAGATTTGATATTTTACACTCACCAAGCATATATTGTGTAGTGTTTGGATGTAAACATACTTTTAGCCATATAGAGTAAAACTTTATTTTTCGATTAATTCACAGTAATTATACTGTTCAAGATATCATTCACTAACTAAATTATTTGAGTTATTAGTAAATGACAGTTGTTGTCAAACAGATTTATGTTCACACAGTTCTGAGAAAACTCGTTTTTTTAAGTTTATGTTTTCAGGCCACTAGTTATTGTGTAAATGAATGGGGAAAACATGTTAAAAAGTGTTATCTTTTTAAGTCGAAATGGTATAATGTAAATTTACCCTTAGTGTAAAAAACAATTACTTAAGAGTTAGTTAATTTTTTTATTAACATTGCAGTTATCATTACTTAAAATATTATTCATGTCCATAATATAATATAATATAATATAATATAATATAATATAATATAATATAATATAATATAATATAATATAATGGCGCAGTAGGTAGTGCTGTCGCCTCACAGCAAGAAAGTCGCTGGTTCAAGCCTCGGCTGGGTCAGTTGGCATTTCTGTGTGGAGTTTGCATGTTCTTCTCGCATTCGCATGGGTTTCCTCCCGGTGCTCCGGTTTTCTCCACAGTCCAAAGGCGTGGTATAGGTGAATTGGGAAGCTGAATTGTCCATACTGTATGTGTGTGAATGAGTCTGTATGGATGTTTCCCAGTGATGGGTGGCAGCTGGAAGGGCATCCGCTGGGTAAGACATATGCTGGATAAGTTGGTGGTTCATTCCGCTGTGGTGACCCCAGATTAATAAAGGGACTAAGCCGAAAAGAAAATGAATGAATGAATGAATGAATAATATACTGGACCCTTTTCACAAGACTGTTATGACTCGTTAACGGTCATTATAATCTTAAATCTTTGAAAGTTTTTAATATTTAGTTTTTTTTTAAATGTATGAACATTCATGTGCATTTATGAATGTATTATATCATCTTTGCATTAAATTATGAAAAACGAATTACAGCTTATGCAAAGTGTTTCTAATGCAGCGTCTATGTGACTGGGAGTAAATTTCATGTTTTTCTCTCCTCTGGTTGTCGTCATCAGTCCCACACAATTTGTTTTTCCTTTTTCTAAATGTCTTAATAACACCATCGTGGCATTTTTCTTTTACTATTTCGGCAAATAGGATTGTAAAAAAATGATTTGTTGTACTCTCCGATTCACTGTGCTCTAAGTTTATCCAACTATGATGCCTTCTGCTACTGAGAACCTCAGAAATGTGAAAAGGATCTATATAATATAATATAATATAATATAATATAATATAATATAATATAATATAATATATTTCTTCATTCATTTTCTTTTCAGCTTAGTCCCTTTATTAATCTGGGGTCGCCACAGCGGAATGAACCGCCAAGTTATCCAGCATATGTTTTACGCAGCGGATGCCCTTCCAGCTGCAACCCATCTCTGGGAAACATCCATACACACTCATTCACACTCATACACTACGGACAATTTAGCCTACCCAATTCACCTGTACCGCATGTCTTTGGACTGTGGGGGTAACCGGAGCACCGGGAGGAAACTCACGCGAACGCGGGGAGAACATGCAAACTCCACACAGAAACGCCAACTGACCCAGCTGAGGCTCGAACCAGCGACCTTCTTGCTGTGTGGCGACAAGACTCCCAACTGCGCCACCGCGTCGCATAATATAATATAATATAATATAATATAATATAATATAATATAATATAATATATTTTCCAGGGATGGGTTGCAGCTGGAAGGGCATCCGCCAGGTAAAACATGTGCTGGATAAGTTGGTGGTTCATTCCGCTGTGGCGACCCCGGAGTAATAAAGGGACTAAGCCGAAAAGAAAATGAATGAATGAATAATATAATATAATATAATATAATATAATATAATATAATATAATATAATATAATATAATATAATATAATATAATATAGGCAACCCAGTGGCGCAGTAGGTAGTGCTGTTGCCTCACAGCAAGAACGTCGCTGGGTCGCAGGTTCGAACCTCGGCTGGGCTGGGTCAGTTGGCGTTTCTGTGTGGAGTTTGCATGTTCTCCCTGGGTTCGCGTGGGTTTCCTCCGGGTGCTCCGGTTTCCCCCACAGTCCAAAGACATGCAGTACAGGTGAATTGGGTAAGCTAAAATTGTCCATAGTGTATGAGTGTGAATGTGTGTGTGGAAGTTCCCAGAGATGGGTTGCGGCTGGAAGGGCATCCGCTGCGTAAAATCGTGCTGGATAAGTTGGCGGTTCATTCCGCTGTGGCGACCCCGCAAGGGACAAAGCCGACAAGAAAATGAATGAATGAATGAATAATATAATATAAAAATAGGGCAACCCAGTGGCGCAGTAGGTAGTGCTGTTGCCTCACAGCAAGAACGTCGCTGGGTCGCAGGTTCGAACCTCGGCTGGGCTGGGTCAGTTGGCGTTTCTGTGTGGAGTTTGCATGTTCTCCCTGGGTTTGCGTGGGTTTCCTCCGGGTGCTCCGGTTTCCCCCACAGTCCAAAGACATGCAGTACAGGTGAATTGGGTAAGCTAAATTGTCCATAGTGTATGAGTATGAGTGTGAATGTGTGTGTGGAAGTTCCCAGAGATGGGTTGCGGCTGGAAGGGCATCCGCTGCGTAAAATCGTGCTGGATAAGTTGGCGGTTCATTCCGCTGTGGCGACCCCGCAAGGGACAAAGCCGACAAGAAAATGAATGAATGAATGAATAACATAAAAATATATAATAATATAATTTTATATAATAAAATATAATTTAATATAATATAATAAAAAACATAATATAATAATAATTTTATATTGCATAATATAATTTTATACAATATAATATAATTTGCAACCCAGTGGCGCAGTAGGTAGTGCTGTTGCCTCACAGCAAGAACGTCGCTGGGTCGCAGGTTCGAACCTCGGCTGGGCTGGGTCAGTTGGCGTTTCTGTGTGGAGTTTGCATGTTCTCCCTGGGTTCGCGTGGGTTTCCTCCGGGTGCTCCGGTTTCCCCCACAGTCCAAAGACATGCAGTACAGGTGAATTGGGTAAGCTAAAATTGTCCATAGTGTATGAGTGTGAATGTGTGTGTGGAAGTTCCCAGAGATGGGTTGCGGCTGGAAGGGCATCCGCTGCGTAAAATCGTGCTGGATAAGTTGGCGGTTCATTCCGCTGTGGCGACCCCGCAAGGGACAAAGCCGACAAGAAAATGAATGAATGAATGAATAATATAATTTTATATAATATAATATAATTTTGAAAGATTGTTTTTCAATAAAAATATTCTAAAAAAGACTAAAACTTAAAAAACATATATCATATTTCCATTATTTATTTATATACTTTTTCTGTAATCTTTCAAACTAGAAAGCAGTAATTACTTGGTCAAGTGCTTTATGTCATTCCAGGATGTCTGTCTCACAGGCTTGTAGGTGGAGGTAGGTCATGTTGCTGGTAATCTGTGATTTTTTAGGTTGAGAGTCCCTATCTTTACTTTCAGTGGCACCAGGACTCCCGAAACTCTTTCCAGGCTTGTGCACAGTGTCCTTCACACATCTGATCCCATTTTGAATTCTTGTCCCTGTCCATATCTGGGACTCAATGTCAGATCTAGATGTGCTGAAAAAACAAACAAAGAAACATACATATTACATACACATACATTTTGATTCATTACATGTTTATTTCACATATGCAAAACAACATAACAGAGGACAAAGATGAGGATGTTCATCTGTGAGATTCTCACCTGTGGTTTGAAGATAATTTTGCTCCTTCTGCTAGTAAGTATGGATCAAAAATAACTGTTTCTGTATTGGCCAAACAAAACCCATTTGCCCTTCTGACATCTGTAAAAAAAGTTATGGAAGTCAAGCACAATATATATTATATATACAGCTGAAGTCAAAACTCTTTTTAAAATATTTCACAAATGATGTTTAACATAGCAGGAAATTTTTACTGTATTTCCTATAATACTTTATTCTTCTTGACTTATTCTTTTCGGCTAGAATAAAAGCAGTTTTTAATTTTCTTTAAACCATTTTAGGTCAATATTAGCCCCTTTAAGCAATATTTAATTTCAATTGTCTTCAGAACAAACCATCGTTATACAATGATTTGCCTAATTACCCTATGCCTAATTAACGTAGTTAAGCCTTTAAATGTCACTTTAAGCTAAATACTACTCATTCATTTTCTTTTCGGCTTAGTCCCTTTATTAATCTGGGGTCGCCAAAGCGGAATAAACCAACAACTTATCCAGCATATGTTTCCTTACTGGGAAAAAGTTGAATACTATTGTCTTGAAAAATATCTAGCAAAATTGTATGTACCGTCAACATGGGAAAAATAAAAGAAATCAGTTATTAGAAATGAGTTATTAAAACTATTATGTTTAGAAATGTGTTGAAAAAGTCTTTCCGTTAAACAGAAATTGTGGAAAAAATATACAAGTGGGTCAATAACTCAGGATGGCTAATAATTCTGTGCATTCATTAGCCTAAAACTACCATTTAAGATCAAATATCAGTTTTTTTATAACATCAATAAAAAGAAAATAGACAGACCAGTCACAGTGACAGAACTCTGGCGGAGAGGATGGACTGGTTGATACATAGTTTTCAAAGTGTAGTCAAGAGGAGAAGTCTTGAAAAATGTAACAACTGCCTCAGACTGAGAGAACTGTAAAGTAAATTACTTCTGTAAGAATTGTACATACAACAGGGAATCAATACAATTATCCTTGGCATCGTGTGTAGCCTACTCTATAAGAGTACCTTTTTTGGCATTTTGATTATATTTCTCAATAATTTTTCCACTCCATTTAGCCTGGTTTCAACATTACTGCTTTCTTCTGATTCCTTTATCCTCTGTAGAGCTGATAAAAACAAACACAAACAATAGTTAAGTCTCCAATCCGTTCAGTCATTTAAAATATCACAAATGTGCTTAAATGTCGTTACCCTCGATCATCAATGACTGAGACAAACGTCCCGTGTCGTCTGGAAATGATTTGCTCAAATTCTTAAAAAGTTTCACAATATCTTGATATCGTCTTCTCAGGTATGTAATGCTTTTGTCCGACCATTCAGTCCTAATCTCGAAAAACTCTTCTTCTTCTCCAGCAGGACCAACAGCGAAGCGCTCGAGCCCAACAACCCAACAGTCACTAATGATCAGGTGAGGAGAGATCTCCTTATCGGCACCTGCCATAACTGAATCGTGTCATAAGCACATTAAACAAAATTAATTACTCCTAAACTAAATTTCTAAACGTATAAGTGAAGATTTGTCTTCCTCCGCGAAGAAAAGCGTCAAATGATCTATTGAAATGAGCACTTCAAATCGTGGTCTAAGTTTGCGTCTCTTCTGACACAAGTTGTGCAAACTTCAGGTCCCTCCCATTTTCTCTTCGCCCGCAGATAATGAGCTCTAAGAGCTCTATTTGTGTGCTTTCTCTAGAAATCATGAAGTTCTCAAGTGAGAGCTTTCACACGGCGATTAAATCGATGAAGGTCATCGAGTCCGTTATTCCTGTTGGATGCTAATAGGCGTTACTATTCTGCCGTAGTATCCAGTTGGATGAGGCGGTAGTTCACAAGCTGCGATCTCCTTGGTTGTCGCTGGATCGTGCAGGTCCTTGTTTGCATAAAGATAAACTGGCAGTAAAAGTAAATCGCCAACTGTTACTGTAAAAGGATTTGCGTGAGAGCCCCTATTTAGCGGGGTATTTTCTCACCATTTCCTTTAATTGTAGCTAAAATAAACGTGTTAAATAAAAAAAGACTTGCTAAAATAAACCTTCCTAAAATATTTATTTAAAACAAAAACAGAAGATGATAAAACTAGCTCCTAGTTCTCTGCAATAGTGTTAAATTTGGCTGTGTAGAGCAACAGGTGGTATAATCCAGTTTCTATTGGATTGGTAGTGGGATTTGCTTGTGGTTTTAAGCACAGTGTTACACTTGCTGCATCATGGGTCAATCCTTTAATCACCTACTATTTTAAAACTATAATTAACTAGCCACTGAAATAGAGTAAATTACATTCACCTATTCAAACAAACTTATCAAGTCATGACCTGACTTAACTCTGTTAGCACTAAATAAATCTGCTCTTATTTACCACCATGTGTTTTCTTTGTTTTGTATAAAATAACTAAGGACGTGTTCACACATAGAGAAGACTATTTTGTGATGAAACGTAAACACCCAAAACAATAATGTGCTGCTAAGCTGTATACATTCATTGTGCACATGTGATGGTATTTATCGGCTGAACTGCCTATTTTGCTTCACTTATTTATATGAACCGCACTGACAGTAATCACACCAGTTCATTTAAATTGAAACGAACCTGCCAGGTGTGTACAAATGAGAAAACTCCAAAGAACAAGAAATGAAAGAATTACAAAAAAATAATAATTTTATTAGATTCATTAATATCATTTGGATGCTCTATGTGAAGCTGCTTTTCAACAGCCTGAACTGTTTTGTTCACCAGTGTGATGTTTCCTCATGTGTCGCACCAGCAGCTGGCGGTCTGGTGTGGAGTACTGGCACAGGTGACATGGAAATGACTCTCCCGTGTGATGACGGCGTGAATGGAGGTCTAAGCACTTCTTCTGGATGCTGAAGCGAAACACAGAGCAGTATTCTTAGTTACAGAGACAGTATGAAACAAGTGTCGACTTTGACAAGCGAGTGCATGTACCTGCTGTATGGACAGTACTGGCAGCAATAAGGCTTTTCTTGCGTGTGTGTCCTTGAGTGTCGGCGCAGAGAGCTTCTGTCAATAGAAGCATAGGAGCACTGCAAACACTTGTATGGTTTCTCACCTAAAGCGAGAAGAAAAACACATTGTTGCAGTTCTTACACTCAGGCAGTGTAATGTCATGGCAACTGCTCCATGAGAACCAGTCTTTTGAAAAGAATTCCGCGAAGCTCTAAATCTCTGCATGGCAGCATGAGCCGTTTTTTTCTTCCATCCATATATCAGATACATTTCTAATTAAAGTACAATGGGAAAGACATTTAATAGGACAGCTCTGATCATAATTCTTGTTTAGTGGCCAAAACTAATAAAGGCAGTGGAGAATATGTGTGATTGTCACTGCAAAGCAATGTTCTATTGCCACTGTAAGATGTCTACATATAAAAAAGATAGGTTAATATTAAATATTAAAATACTAAATCTACAACGTGTTTGCAAATGCACCTGTGTGGATGCGTAGGTGTTGTATGAGCGAGGCTTTGAGACGAGTGCAGTATTGACAGTGTGGACACTTAAATGGCTTATCTCCTTGATGAATTCCCATGTGACGCCGCATGGTCAACTTAGTAGAAAACTTCCTGCACAGAGAAAGAAATAAATTATAGAAAAACAACACTTAACAGTTCTCTCTCTCAAAAAAAAGGAAATGGTTGTTCTAGACAAAAAAAAATTCTAAAAGAAATAAATTAATTCAGTGCATTTCTACTACAATTTTACAATACAATTCAAAGGTTTGGGGTCAGTTTTTGTTAAGAATTAAAAAGTTAAATTAATCAAGGACACATTAAATTAATTAAAAAATGAGAGTAAAGACAAAAAAAGTTTCTCTGTCAAATAGTTCTTGCTTTATGGCTAAAAAATACTGAGTTTTTTTTTTTTGCTAAATTATTTACCATGTTTTTACCATTGATAACTGGACATGTTTCTTGAGCACAAAATCAGCATATTAGAATGATTTCTGAAGGAAATCACACACTGGAGACTACAGAAATTACTACTGAAAGTTCAGCTTAGCCATCAGATGAATAAATTTCATTTAAAAAATAATATATTAAAATAAAAAACTAAATATTAAATAAAAATATAATTTTCAATGTAATAATATTTACATTTATTACCATTTCTGCAGTTTCTATAAGTCATCTTTCAAAACTATTTTAACACAATATTATCAGCCCAATTTACATGAATACTGTATACACTCACCAGCCACTTTATTAGGTACCTTACTAGTACCGGGTTGGACCTCCTTTTGTCTTCAGAACTGCCTTAATCCTTTGTGGCATAGATTCAACAAGCTACTGGAAATATTGCTCAGAGACTTTGTTCCATATTGACATGACAGCATCACACAGTTGCTGCAGATTTGTCGGCTGCACATCCGTGATGCAAATCTCCCGTTCCACCACATCCCAAAGGTGCTCTATTGGATTGAGCTCTGGTGACTGTGGAGGCCATTTGAGTACAGTGAACTCATTGTCATGTTCAAGAAACCAGTTTGAGATGATTCGCGCTTTATGACATGGTGCGTTATCTGGCTGGAAGTTGCCATCAGAAGATGGGTACACTGTGGTCATAAAGGAATGGACATGGTCAGCAACAATACTCAGGAAGGCTGTGGCGTTGACATGATGCTCAACTGGTACTAATGGGCCCAAAGTGTGTCAAGAAAATTTCCCCCACACCATTACACCACCACCACCAGCCTGAACCTTTGATGCAAGGCAGGATGGATCCATGCTTTTATGTTGTTTACGCCAAATTCTGCAACCATCCGAATGTTGCAGTAGAAATTAAGACTCATCAGACCAGGCAACGTTTTTCCAATCTTCTATTGTTCAATTTTGGACTGATAGGATTGGCACCCGGTGCGATCTTCTGCTGCTGTAGCCCATCCACCTCAAGGTTCGACATGTTGTGCATTCAGAGATGCTCTTCTGCATACCTCGGTTGAAATGAGTGGTTGTTTAATTTACTGTTGTCTTTCTATCAGCTCAAATCAATCTTGCTATTATGGATATTTTCTCTGTTTCAGACTATTGTCTGTAAACCCTAGAGATGGTTGTGCGTGAAAATCTCAGTAGATCAGCAGTTTCTGAATTACTCAGACAAGCCCGTCTGGCACCAACAAACATGCCATGTTCAGAGTCACTTAAATCACATTTCTTCCCCATTCTGATGCTCAGTTTGAACTGCAGCAGATCGTCTTGACCATGTCTACATGCCTAAATGCATTGAGTTGCTGCCATGTGACTGGCTAATCAGAAAATTGTGTTAACGAGCATGTGGACAGGTGTACCTAATAAAGTGGCCGTGGAGTGTAGATGCAACCACATTATGATGTTACACATCTATTACAGTTTTGGTCAATATAATACAGCCTGGGTAATGAAATCGGCAACCAAACAATGATTCTCATACTTATCACAGAGGTTGCAGCAGAACTCTTTCCGTCTGGAAACTGTGAGTGCAACAGATGTCTCAGCCTTCAGGTGTCTCACTCTATCCTTCCCTCCTTCATTGCTCTTTTCCTTGACCACAGCTCTGTTTTTTACCTTCTTCTTCCTAATCTGTGACCACAACTCTGGCTTCATCCTTCTGAGGCATTCTGGGTACTTGGCAGATGAGGAAAGTTGCTGAATATCTCTAAATGCAGACAAACAAAAAGTAAATTAACAATGGCTTCAGCAATCTGACATCAATCATCTCACTAAATACTTTTCAAAGCCTTCTACATCTCAGCAATCAAATCAAATAATTACTAATCAAACTGTGCAACATGGATGTGATTTACTTGTGAATGACATAGACTGTATGGCATTAACACCTATTGAATAATAGGCTATGATGTAAGAAAATGCCATCAGCATTCGCTAGTGGTAAACAAACAGAGCAGGATAAATTGTGCTTTGATAACACCCAGAGGAGAGCTACAGCTTATTGTCCTTACTAGAACCCCATATCCTATAAGTAACAGTACTTTTTTTGCCTCTTTCCCTTCCATGTTATTTACATTATAGTGCCATGTTGTGTTGATCAACAACTCATTTCATGTTGTATTTTTATTGACTAGTATGTTAAAGCATGTCAGGCATATAGCAGTGGTTCTCAAAAAAAAAATCCACAACAAAAATTGAATTGTTTTTAATCTATGGATGCTAATGCTTTCCGTGAATTGTGCTAATGTTTCTGTGTCAGGATGACAAAAGTTTTAAAGGGCATAATGTTCCCACTCTTGTCCTGCACAAATGCATTTATATGATTTAAAAGTAATTTGTTATTTACTTGAAAGGCCTAATTTTAAGGAATTTAAAAAAAAAAAAATATTTTAGTCATATATTTTTACTACCAGGTAAAATAATCAATATGTTAGCATAACTAGAAAAAATGTTAATTCCCTTTATAAATATAAATGTTATTTTTTAATGTTATTAAGATATTTCTACTATTCATGACTTTTACAGGTCAAAAACAATCATATCTTTAAATAGGTTTACCATATTTAGCTTTTTTTCAAAACTGGGAATTCTGGTTCTTACAGTAAAAAAAACAAATTAAATTTAAATAGCAACAAAATTTGTCATTGGCAGGATGAATTAAAGTCAATTTAGCAATTTGCACGCCTGTTTGTCTCTTTTTTAATTATTTGAAGTCATCGTTTGGGCATATTATTAATTTACTGAAGCCCCCTAAGGGGTGGCTGTCTGACATGTCCAGAACCATTGATTTATACTGAAAATTTACCCAAAACTGAAAATTCTGCCATTATTTACTCACCCTTTACTTGTTCCAAACAAGTTTGAGATTTTTTCTTCTTTTACACATAAAATAAGATATTTTGAAGTATGTTGGAACCCGGTAACTGTTGGCTTCCACAGTATTTGTTTTTCCTACTATACACGCCAATTTTTTAGGGGTTTCTAACATTCTCAAACTAGTTTGGAACAAGACAAGGATGAGTAAACTGGCAGAATTTTCATTTTTGGGTGAACATTCTCATATTGAAAAAAAATTATGAATATGGATTTCCACAAAATACACCTACCTACTATGAGCAATCTGATTGTCCTGATTTGCTTCAGCCTGTTTGTGTTGAGTGTGGATATGTTTCAGAGTCTTCTTCCATGTCTTCTCTAAAAGAAAGACATACAAAGCTATAAATCCAGATTTCACATTTTGAATATATATATATATATATATATATATATATATATATATATATATATATATATATATATATATATATATATATATATATATATATATATATATATATATATCATGGTTTCCGCTACATTCATTCTTCCATGGCGGGGCGCCACACCAAAATTCATCCCGCCACGGCTATATTACAGCTTCCCATTCAACACATTCAGTCATTGTTGTTGTTGTTTTTAATAGCAAGTTATAATAGCACCAAAACGTATTAAAAGGTAAGTGAATTATAACAGCGAAAACTTTTCTTTAACTGTAGTAGTGCTGTGCGTTATTTGTTTAACCCTTTACGGTGACATGCTGACTGACTGACAGGTGCGTACGTGAGACGTGAGACCAGCAAACACGGCGTAGCTTTCAGTTAAGATAAACACAGTATCCATAATTATAGTGTATAAATAAAGGTCTATGGTTCTGCATACAATGACTTTATCTGGCTGGAATTTATAGCGGTTTCACTTTACTTCAGGACTGTTCAGCTGTTTCACTTTACTTCAGGACTGTTCAGCTACTTCAGCTGTTTCACTTTACTCCAGGACGCATTAATGCCGCTCTGTCGGTCTACCGGAGACATTCATAAATATTCCTAGCAAATCTAATAAATGTTGGAGATGTACTTGTCACATAAACGCACTAAATCGCACTTGAGCAGCGTATATTTCAGGGTGTAAAGTTGTGCACGAACAGAGGAAATCAGCGCGCAAGCAGAGATTCGCATGCTCGAATTACATAAATGCGCTCACAACATGTGTCATTGAAATAACACCCATAGGTAGTTGGTACATCCGTGTAAAAGTTCTGCCGCCACAGCTGGAAAAAATCCTAGAGGAAACACTGTATATATATATATATATATATATATATATATATTATTTAAAGAATAGCAAGTGATGGGTCAGGACTTTGAGTGAGAACAAATATAAAAACACATTTTAAAAACACTTACATAGTGGCTTTCAAACAATGTAACCTGAATATTCAGTAATATAAACTTCAATCTGTATATCCTGTCCTAAACAATCAAATAATAATTTTGATTTCAAAACTGGCAAGCCTTTCAAAGTGTACATTTATTACACCAACATACTGTACAGCATACATAAATTCAAATGTAAAAAAAAAATTTATACCTTTGAAATCACAGTGCAAACATTTGAATCCTCCTTGAACATGACAGTGTTGGTGTATCTCCCACTCCTTCCCTGAGTGACACCATTCCAGACAGAGAGAACACTGCACTGGCTTTCCAGACTCTGAGCGTCTGTGATGCCGCTGATGATTATGCCTTTCTTCGTGTGCATCTCGGGAATCAGCTCTCCTGAACGACCTGGGACAAATGCTACATCTATGTCTTTTTGTGCCTTTTCTTTTTCCATGTACCCTCCAGTGCTGTTCCATATCGGCCCACTCCTCTGATTCCCAACCGCAGCGAGGGCACCTGAAGCCTTGCTCTCCACTGTGACATTTCAGGTGCACATCTAGCATGACACGACTGGATGTGACTGTTTGGCAGAGGATGCAAGCCAATCCGCCATCCTCCTCAGATGGTTTCTGCATTACAGCATCCATACTGGCATCTCCAGCATCCTGCTCACCTTCTGGAAGGGACTTTGCTGAAGTTGCAGATGAAGGTTGACACTTCGTGCTGGAGATTCTGCACAAACCAAGAGTCATGAGATGAGCTGACTGGGCCATCTCTTCATCCTGGACCTCTGTGTCCATTCCACTACTCAAAGGGACGGTCAGATCTGTGCTAGCATCCTCCAGCTGAAACACACGCTCCTCATCGCTGTCATCATCTTGTCTATCTTCCTCAAAGAGTGTGCTCACCTGCATAAAACAAAAGTTTACATAAATAAAGACATTATTTCATATTCCGAGTGTATACGCGAATAAGAGAGTGAAATTCAATACCTTTTAAGACCTTTTTTAAGACTGTTTCCATACATTTTAAGACCTTATAACCACTTTAGGTTTTAACCGGAAACACTGGCGAGATTTTAACTTGCAGTATATTTACTAAATATTAATGTAAAAAACTAATCCAAAACTAAAACATTATTCATATACTGAATAAAAATCTATTAAATCTAGCAAATTCAGCAGGTTGGTGCCTATAGAACTGCAGAAATAATGGTGTTGATTTCTACAGTAAACAAAGCAGCATGATGTCAAATCTAGCAAGATTTTATTGATTTCATAAACTACACAGCATCCTGATATTCGCAGATTGAATTCAGGCAAACTTTAGCATACGACCATACATTGCATAATCAAAAATGATATACATTTAATACCTTGCAAAATAGCATTTAAGACTTTTTAATACTTTTTAAGGGCCTTACAGTTCTCTACATTGATTTATCAACTTTTAATACTTTTTAAGACCCCGCGACAACCTAATGTTGCAAATGTAGTGCTGGCTGGTTTATTCATTCATTCATTCATTTTCTTGTCGGCTTTGTCCCTTGCGGGGTCGCCACAGCGGAATGAACCGCCCTGGCTGGTTTAATGACATTAATTGTAAAAGACACAAAACTTCACTTATGTATTCGAATGTCCCTAAGTTTAAAAAAAAAACTGTTATTAGCGATGAGACGAAAGGAAAGAGGAAGGACAGGCGCCTCCAACAAAGAGCCAGAAGGACTCGAACACAGTGCACTGAAGTATATCAGCCATCTGCTAATGCTAAAGGAGGATGCAGCCCATATAAAACTGCAAACCAATTACCACAATCGCTGCCTGGAAGAAATATGGTAACTCCAAAAGATGAGATCCTTGTCCAGCTAAAAAACATGAATTTGCAAAAATGACCCTGATGAACTGCTCAAATGTTGATTTATATGTTTAGATATAAACTCTGGAGAGCTTTTCCTGAGATAGCTGTTTCAAAAAGCTTTCTGATATAGCTATTCTAAAGAAGCTTTTACATCTATGCATGAAAACCATAAAGGGCTGGAATATACAAACTAGCAGTGTGCTTCACAGACTTCTCTATACTGTAAGCCGTAGGCCATTTATTCTCAACGGAGGATAGAGTAACGGATTTTGTTTTGTTCTTGTATTTGTTTTTATTCTTCTACTTCACTGGATTTAATTTTATTAATAAAATTGTATTTTATTAATTTTCTTTACTGAAGTGGACATTGGCTTCATTCGCAGAACCCATCAAGATACCTTGTGTGGTAAAGTATGAATCTAATTTATTTCTTGAATAACATTACAAAAGCTGATCCTAAACAAAACTATAGCTAAGAAAAATAGCCAAGGGAGGATTCTGGTTTCTTTATTTAATTAGGGTATTAGATAAAGACAATCCAGCATGCAAACTAATTAAATAGTTCAACCAAAAATTAAATACAGCCATCATCACCGGCAGCTAGCTCTCTGCAACTCTTGCTTGGTCACCAACTGAAGCTAAGCAGGGCTGCGCCTGGTCAGTAACTGGATGGGAGACCACATGGGAAAGCTGAATTGCTGCAGGAAGTGGTGCGACCAGCAGAGGGCACTCAACCTGCGGTCTGTGTGGGTCCTAACGCCCCAGTATAGTGAAAGGGACTCTATACTGCTCAGTGAGCATAGTCTTTTGGATGAGACGTTAAACCAATATGGCTGCCGCCGCGTCATCCAAGAGGGTGCTACACACTGGTGGTGGATAAGGAGATTCACCCCCAATGTGTAAAGCGCTTTGAGTGTCTAAAAAGGTGCTATATAAATGGAAGGAACTACTATTATTATTATTATTATTTACCTGCAATTGTGTTATTCCAAACATCTATGACTTTCTCTTGTGATCAAGGAAGATGTTTTGAAGAATATTGGTAACTTCCATTATCAAATATACAAACAAATGAAGTCAATAGAATTCGAAATTGTATGCTTAAAAACTTTCTCCAAAATATCTTAACAAAAGAAAAAAAGCTATGCAGGTTTGAAAATCTTGACGACAATTTTCATTTTTGGGTGAATCCCTGCTTTAAAGGGATGATTCACCCAAAAATGAAAATTCTGCCATTGTTTTTCCACGCTTGGCTTGTTCCAAAGCAGTTTGAGTTTTTGTTCTGTTGAACACTTTGTTCTGTTTAAAAAATGTTGAAAACCTTTAAACATTGACATTGTATTTGTTTTTTCTACAATAGATGTCAATATTTATGGATTTCCAACATTCAAAACAGAATAAAAACTCAAACCGGTTTGTAATAAGTCAAGGGAGAGTAAATATGGCAGAATTTTCTTTTTAGGTTGCACTTTCCCTTTAACATCACAGAAATCTTTCCAATTACCTCACAGGTTTGTGCCACATGCAAGTTCCCATCAGAGCTGGAGCCCAGGCCAATGTCACATGACCGTGGGCTGATATTTTGAAACATGCCATACATTGGAAGGAGGAAAGAAATGCGCTCCATGTCCATCTGATCCTCATTGCTTTTTGTGCCAGAATGGAGGTCGCTCTCTAGATCGTATGGAGAACTGTGGTGTTCGACTTCCTCTTCATCATTAACCCTCATTCCTACACCCAAACTCTCTTCATCCTCTTTCTCCAGACATGGCAGATGTGGACATGGGGACACTGGATCATGTCTTTCCATAACATGATGGCTAATCTTGGCTTTTTGGCTGGTGGTGAATTGACATATTCTACATCTGTATACTTCAACTAAGAAAGATTCAACTAAAGTGGACACGTGAGCTTCAATGCCCACAGCTGAGTTGCAGTAGAGACTGGAGGTGACGTTTTCTTCTGCAAGTCGAAGGGTTACTGGTTGAACGTCTTGGTATGTATCTTTAAACCCACCCATTGTTGGAAATACTAGAGAAGGAGGAAAATACAATTCACTTCAATGATAAAGACTAATGTACATGTATTTACTGATAGCTAATTAATTTAGTTTTACAGTCGATAACTGCATGCTACTGAACAATGTGGTGTAGCAAAATAAAAATAAAAACATGTGGCCATAGCAACGACACTTCTTGTTATTCTGGATTAGCTATTGGGTAGCATTCACTAAAGGAATGACAACTCAATCAGAATGCAAGTTACATTTGACGTTTAAATCATTCACAGTTTAACTACACGTTTAAATTATGTGTATTTTATGTGCGTACCTGCATCAAACAGAGTGGTATCTTTATATTACGTAGTTTGCGCTGTGCCGTAGACGCCGGTGTGCGGTTTAGGGACCACGACGTAATTACCATCCATAGATACAACGTAAAATGTTATATTTTTACTGTATTTTTCTCTGTGCTGGTAAAAATAAACACTATTATCGTGTATAAATACAACGCATATATGTTGCAAACTAAGTGCGTTGACAAAAATAGTGAACACTAAATTTATGACAACGGTTTGCAGACTGTTTATCTTTATGACCCCTGCTCTAACGTTCGTTCGTCTTCGCGTCATACACTGCACATGCGTGGTTTGAAAAAGCTCCAAACGAATGATTCACCCCAATGAACTGTGTGTCGACTCAGTGATTCAATTCAATATTCAATTTGCGGATAGGTACAGTACAGTAATGAATAGTGAGAAGAAAGTGCGACTACATTTCAAACAATTATTTGGATGCCAGTTTCACGATTTATTTTAAGCAAATTCAGGTATCACGCCCAGACTGAATTTTGAATCGACTCTTTTCGTCAAACGACTCGGCACACCAGGAAAAAATCAAGATGGCGAACATGGACGCGTTAGCCAAAACAATAGCGAAGGATTATGAGTAAGTAATACTTTACGGACTTTATGTCACATTTTTGTGCTTTTTAGAAATATACACAGCGAGTTACAGGTACTGAAGGTTTACAATTTTGCCTAAAATTGATCTGATAGGCAGTTTTCGGTCAATATCTGTAAACACGTTTCTGTCTCTATGGTCAACGTGAATCATATGTATGTTTTTTTTCTTCTTTTTTTGTATGTAACGGTTATTCAAACAAAACAAAAAACAACAACAACAAAACATTATGTCATATCTCGTAACTGTGGTACTTTATCTTCATATTTTTGTTGTGCTGGTCGGAAATAATATTAATATTGTTCTATTGGTCCACTTTTTTCTTTTTTTTCTTTTAAATAGAGATGATATGGAGAGCTCCGACAGTGTGGATGAAAATGAATGTGTACCTGGTGAAGATGAATCTAAAAAAGCAGCTAACGTGGACTTTGCCAGGGTGGAAAAACACAAGAAAAGAAAACACAAACATCGAAGCAAACACAAAAAACATAAATATTCCTCACCAGATGAGAGAGACCAAAAGCACAAATACAAACACAAACATAAGCGAAAACACAGAGACTCTTTCCGCAATGATAGAGAATTTTCTGCTAGCTATGAAGGTGCAGCCGACACTCCAAAGCGATTCAGACTTGATGACCTTGCTGCTCTGGAGGATCTGGAGAAACAGAGGGCCATGATTCAGGCAGAGCTTGATAATGAGCTAATGGAAGGGTCTGTCCAGTCAGGTATGGGACTGATATTACAGGGTTATAACTCTGATTCAGAGGACGGGGAGGTCCAGGAGGCTGCACAAAATGGTGAGCCACAGAGAAAAGATCTTGATGAGCATGTAACGGTTAAGGGGAATGGTGGAAATTTGCGTCCGGATTATGTAAACGATGAACAATTTTATTCTGTGCTTGAAGGCAAAAGCACATCTGAGGAGGTGACAGTCCAGACCCATAAATCTGAAAAAAGAGAGAGTATGAGTGGGTTAGACATTAAAATCAGTGAGAGATCTAGTGGTCCAAGTGAAGCGAAGGAAAGGAGACGATCAAGGAGCACTGACAGATCCAAAGATAGAAGTCATAGGTCCAAATCTCCTGTGAAATCCAAAGAAGTGCCATCATCTTCATCAGCCACAAGCAACAGAAAATCAAGTACATGGCCTGAAGAGCAAACTGTAGACCACAGATCCTCATCAAGAAGCAGCAAATCTGGTTCTAATGAAAGAAACACCAGCTTGCCAGAAGTTGACAGAGACAAGAAACCAGCGAAGGCCCCTTCAAAAGAAGTCTCTTCAGGGAAAGAGAATCGCTCTCCTAGCAGAAAACAAGATCCAGATCGACTCAGCCCATCTGTGCAGCCCAGGAGCCACCGCTCGCCTGAACGCTTACCTGTTGTTCAGAACACAGACAGGCCATCCAGACAGGACAGATCTACGTTCCACAATAGATCCCCTCCGAGGAGAGGCAGATCTCGTTCAGTTGAGAGGAGACGGAGAGAAGAAGAGCGCCAGAGACTCTCCAGTGACAGGTTACTTTCTGTTTTAGCACTGTTGATTAATAGAAACATTGTGTTATTGCCCTAATTTTTCAAAATAGCTAGCAAAAAAACATTTTTATAACTAAAAGCTGCTAGTTTCAGCCAGGATTTAAGGAAATAATCAAATTTTCATTTAGTTTAACTTGATAAATATAAAATAAAAAAATAAAAAGTTATATAATCTATTTAAAAAAAAAAACACAATTTTATCTCAGTGATACAAATTTAAAACTTCTATTAATCAGTGTTATTGTTAACGACAACAACAACAAAAAAATTATTTTGGCAAATAGCTGCAGTAACGCTAAATATAGACATTGTGAAATATAAATTAAGAAAAGCTTCTAACTAAAAATAAATACTAAAATAAAGCTAAATATACATAGATGGAAAAACTTTGTCTTAAAAAAACTTCAATCAAAATGAGAAATTTTGACTTGGTAATTAACTGAAATAAAGTAAAAGATAAACCTAAATTCTGCGAACCCTGATTCAGGTCTGTGATGTCATTTACTTCCGCATTCTTAAAATTTTAAAGGTCTGTACGGGCCCAATAGCCCTATTTCGTTCTCTCATCGGTTGAAATAGAATAACTTTTGCATAGATTATAATAGAGACATTTTTTTTCCTATGATTACTGGCATGTGCAGGAACCACCAAAATTAATTACAGGAACCTAGACCACACAAAACCTGAAAGGTACACTTTTAAATTTAAGTGCACAAAAAAATTCTAAGGGTTTTCTTTAAAATGATACCAAACTTTTGCATTTACATCTCGTGAATTTAGGTAGGCAAAATCCAGGATGAAACCCCAAAATAGCACTTGACTTTCGAGGTTAAGCCCTAAAATGACAAAAAATTAAGCTAAAAGCGAAATATAATAATAAAAAAAACAATCATACATAAAATGACTTAAAATAATCAGACAATAGAAAATAAAGGCTATTTAAAAGTAGTAGCAAATAATTTTGATTAAATATATATATATAATTGTTGTTACAAAAAATTAAAGTCACTTTCATACTGTTTTGTTGTGTTCACAGGATGCGATCTCGTGACATGGCAGGAGCCCATAGAGAAGACAGTCCCTCTATGAGCTCAAGACGAAGGTTGAACCACTCGCCTCTCAGACGAAGGTCCCGTTCTCCCAGGAGACGAAGCAGCAGGTCTCCTCTTAGACACAGGTGATTCCTTAGTTGTAACTTTAAATAGTGTCAATCCTTTATACATTGTACACACGTGTCCAAGAGCATCACAATTACAGTGCTCAGCATATATAAGCATATATGCTCAGTATATATACACATTAGATTAGTCAGTACTGAAGCCAAATCTGGAGCTTATCTAACAAAATAACTTATGATAACAATCCCAAAACTAGTAGAGCCAAATTTATATGTTATAGAAAAATATTTTTAAAAATGGAGAAGCAAAAAAATTAGTTAGTTTTGTAGCTTGTAAATGTGTATTTTACAATATTTTGCTTGAATTGAATTGTATTATAAATTCAATTCAAATTCTAAATATGTTTGGTGACAAATGTTATTTTAATAAATATATCTGTTTAATAAATCTGTTTTGTTTAAATGCACCAAAATACATTGCCTATATTCACTGAGAAATGGATAAAAATATTCATTTTCAAAATGGGGTGTACTCAGTAATGCTGATCACTGTACGTTCATTTTTTTCCATTACTGTTTTTTCATTACAACTGGGCTTTTCAGTGACACTTCTGTGATGCCATACTATTTACATTTGTATTATATTGTGAATGTTAAACAGATTAAAAAGAGGTGTGAATCCCCAGACAGTTATGTCTTTTTCTGCACTGTCATTTTATCATCTCCCAGAGTAATTAAACTTGCATAAACGGTGTGCACATCTAGGGAACGTGACAGGATGGACCGTAGACAGCTGGTGCGTTCGAGATCACAGGAGAGGCGGAGGAGAAGGAGTAAGGAAAGGGAGGACATGTTTAAGGGCAGTCTGTCTGAAGGAATGAAGGCTGAGCAGGAGGACTCGGACGAGGAAGTGTGAGTATCAAGGAAAGCTGTTTTGCTTTTATGTTGTGGATCATATTTAGATTGATCATGAATGCTTATCTTTGTCCAGGTTGGAGGATTATGACGTAGATGAGGAGGATGAGGAGGCTTTGATAGAGCAGAGGAGACTTCAGCGCTCGGCCATAATGCAGGTCAGAATACTTCTAATCCCTGCAGTGGCTTTTACTTTATTTTAAGCGTAAACTAGTGTTCGGCTTGGATTGGGGGAAAAAACAGTTATTCAGTTGATCCAAAGTGACAGTAAAGAGATTTGTAATGCTAGAAAGGATTTTGGTCTCAAACAAATGATGTATTTTATTTCCAACAAAAATACTAAGCAGCACAAGTGTTTCTTATTTCTTTAGCACCAAATCAAAGCATGTTAGAAGGATTTCTGAAGGCATACTGAAATCTGGAGTAATGGCTGCTGAAAAGAAGTCATTTAAAAATGGGAATAAAATAGCTTTAAATGTAAAACATTATAAACATTTTCCCAGTATTACTGTTTTTACTGTTTGCTTTTTTAATCAAATAAATGCAGCCTCAATATGATGTTAAAAATATTTAAAAACTGATCTTACCACCACCTGATCTTTTTGAGTATTGTATGATTGTATTTGCATTGTGTCCTGTACAGAAATATGAGCCAGTGAATGAGGACAGCAATATGTCAGGACTCTCAGATCACGGCAGTCCTCAGAGTAGCACTCACAGCCGATCCCCATCACCTGATGACATTCTTGAGCGTGTGGCTGCCGATGTCAAAGCCTACGAGCAGGAGAACCTGGACACATTTGAGGATAATGTGAAGGCCAAGTTTAGTCTCGTCTCCCAAGAAAAAAATGGTATGTCATCTGGAAAGAAATTTGACTTGTATGAAAATTAATGTCCAGTTGTTCCAAACCTGTACAAGCTTCTTTCTTCTGTTGAACATCATATAAGACATTTTGAAGAATGTAGGTAAGCATTAAATCAGCTCTTTGACTTGAATGGAAAAAAAAAGTTAAATAGAGCCATCTACCATTTGGTTACACACATTCTGAAGCTCTGTTTTGAGCTGAAGAAAAGAAACTCATAGAGGTTTGAAACAAGTAAAGGGTGAAATCTGCTTGTTCACAAGCACTGATCTTACTGTTTGTGCTACACAATAATCACAATAAAAAGTGTATTAATGAGCCTTTTTTCATTGCAGGTAAACATTTTTTTAATTATATGATAAATAAAACAGTGACCTATTTTGTCCCCCACAAAAGAAACACATTTGAATAGAATAAAAAATCTGAATCAAAAAATCCCATTTAATCACTCAAGAAAATTCTACTTGTAATATGGTAACTGTCATGTAATGTGACACTATAATGTGATTTGTAGTTGATTTCATTGATCTAATTTGTGTTGGAGAATACAAAAGAGGAAAAAAGCAATGGTCAGTGTTAAAAAAAAAAATGTTTTATGGGGCTCTAAAAGTTGATATCTGCTAGATTTAATAAATTAATTATTCAAATTATAACAAGCACACATGGGAAATAATCTGATGTACTACTGTTTTTTATATACAAGCTCCATTGGTTAGTTTCTGTGACAGCAAATATTTGATTTCTGCTACATTCCAGCAGGTGTCAGTATGAGATTTAAGACGACAACTATATCAGTTGTGTGGAAAGATGAAACAAGTTATTGAAATTTGAGACATGAAAAATTCTCTTTTGGTGTAATGCAAGAAAATATGTTCTAATACTAGGGCTGCACGATATTGGAAAAATTTGACATTGTGATATTTTGTTTTGCTCCGGTATATATTGTGATATGTATACAATTTCACAAGATAGCTTGAATAGCTCTTTTTGAAAATAATACATTAATTTAGACTACTTGGGATTATTCTGAATTATTATTGGGAAGATAGAAGTGAAATTATTTTGGTACAGAACTTGAATAATCAAATAACAGAATTAAATAAAAAAGGATCACTGCATAGTCCTCATTGTATAAATAATTCAATTAATACATCTGTATTAGAGTTACAAACAGTACAAATTTGTGTGCCTTTATACTTTAAACATTAAACTTACACAGTCACATGCCTTAAAATGATAAACTTTCACTCCAATATGGTTAAACTCTTTAGTGACTCCAAAAATATTTCACAATTCTGATCTGTGGCTCATGCAGAACTATAATCCCAACATATAAACTCAACATTGCATTTCCTGTGATGTGACTGTTGCAGATGTGCACATTGCGATATCGATGCTGCTGAAATGATATATTGTGCAGCCATGTCTGATACACAATAAAGTCTATGCTACTTTCATTGCATCTTTGTTCTTTTTCTATAGGTGCTAATTCAAAAAAGCCTCCAGCCCCTGATATGTTCACAGAGTCAGATGACATGTTTGCTGCATACTTTGATGTGAGTAGCTAGTTCCTGCTTTCCTTTCTATAGGTCAGTGGCTTTGCAAGCCCCAGAATTTGATTTGATTTTGTTCTGTAAGGGGATCTCGACAGGTAGAGTTGCATAGTCCTCTGCAGGCTGTTGTTTCTGTACTGGAAAGTTTGTTCAAAGCTTTTTTTTTTCCCAAGTGGGTAATCTGACTCTATGGTGCTCACTGGATCTAGAGGCCCATGAGACTTTCAAATGGTGTCAGTCACTCGTTTGTGAATGAACGTTTTAATCAACTCAATCAATTCAATCATGTTGACAATGGCACATCAACATCTAATCTCTCTACACAGAGTGCCAGGTTACGGGCCGCAGGAATTGGGAAGGACTTTAAGGAAAACCCAAGTCTCAGAGATAACTGGACAGATGCTGAGGGATATTACCGTGAGTCTTTTGTCTTGTAAACAATGCTGTATGTGTATCTATTCAGAATTTAGAATATAAAAACTTATATTATACAAGATTGTCACATTTTCAAAACTGGAGTTTCATGTTTAAGAAGGAGTCAAAAATGTGATTGTTGTCTTAATGTATTCAGGTGTGAACATTGGTGAGGTGTTGGACAAACGGTACGCGGTGTACGGCTACACTGGACAGGGCGTCTTCAGTAATGTGATCCGAGCCAGAGACTTGGCCCGAGCCAATCAGGAAGTGGCAGTGAAAATAATACGCAACAATGAGATGATGTAAGAGACTACCCCTAAAAACTCAACGCTATGTCTTTAAACACTTGTCTTATACAGTTGGGTTTATTATTAATCCACAGCGTATGGTGTTGGTTATGTCTAAAATGAAGATGTTCTCAAATTATGTTGTAAGGATTTATTTAGATCAGAGGTCACCAAAGTTGTTCCTGGAGGGTCGTGTCAGTTCCGGCCCATAGGGTTAAGGAACCCTAGGCGAGATTTAAAAAAATTGGGCCCTCTGGTGTAAAAAACAGTGAAAAGAAAGCATTGTGTATGCATTTTTATTAATTGTAACATTTTAACCCTAAATACATATGTAAAAATATTTACTCCGATTTAAACAAATAAGTTTGCAAGTAATGTAAAGTACTACTAAATAATTTACTATGCATAGCAGAATAACCTTTACTTTTTAACTTGCTTTTCTTCCTCTGCTTTTCATTTCTTTTCTTTTTTGGCTCCGGAAAAATGCCATTTGGATGCCATTCATTCATTTATTTTATTTTCGGCTTAGTCTCTTTATTAATCTGGGGTCACCACAGCGGAATGAACCGCCAACTTATCCGGCATATGTTTAGCGCAGCGGTTGCCCTTCCAGCTGCAACCCATCACTAAGAAACATCCATACACACTCATTCACACACAAACACCATGGACAATTTAGCTTACCCAATTCACCTATACCACATGTTTTGGACTTGTGGAGGAAACTGGACATTTGGATGCCATTTTGTTTCAAATAAAAATTCGATTAAGATTGACTAAAAATAGCAACGACACTTGTGACCTTATATTACTTAAGACTTTAAGATACTTTTTTTGGGTTTATATCGAACGTGAGCAATTTGGGGAGATACGTGGAATCTGTAGGAATGCGTTACGTCATTCTAGTTCACCCAATAGCCGATGCGGGCGCTGTTATGCAAAATACAGTCTGATGCTGCTAGATATGTTTCTAAAGTTTTCGGCTTTTATTCATACTGTTGTTGTGTATTTATTATTGTTTTCAGCTATTTGTCATGTATGAATTATACAGAGCTATTCTTTTAATGAAATGTGGAGGTTATCGTCGTTGTGAATTGTATCACATTTAACGGGGTTTGTGCATTGCACATTGTTCATGATTTATACGTACGCGCTCGTCCTCGCACTTACATTTACAGTAAACATACAAGAGCAGCATTCGTGGGGCCCTAGGCGACCGCCTATATTGCCTGTTGGCAAAAACATTAGAAGAGACTCCAATAAGGTAGACATCCAAAATATGTACTGTTGGTGTGCCTCCAGGAACAGGGTTGGGAAACACTGCTATATAGTATACTTGAAACTTCAAGGCAGGTGCGTTGAGGCAAGTTGAAGCTAAAATCTGCAGGGACACCAGCCCTCCAGGACTAAGATTGGTGACCCCTGATTTAGACAGTCAATAAGATTTAGGGAGGATGTGCGCTTCACATGGCTTTGTTTTGTCCCACAGGCAAAAGACAGGCCTCAAAGAGTTGGAGTTTCTGAAGAAACTGAACGACGCTGATGCTGATGATAAATTTCACTGCTTGCGCCTTTTTAGACACTTTTATCATAAGCAGCATTTGTGTCTGGTATTCGAACCACTCAGGTACATTAGTCAACAGATTTTGCATAAATAGAAGCAGAATTCCTCTGTTAAAGCTGCTTTTTTATGTTCTGGTTTAGCATGAACCTGCGGGAGGTGTTGAGGAAGTATGGCAAGGACGTTGGGCTACACATCAAGGCTGTGCGCTCATACAGCCAACAACTATTCCTGGCCCTCAAACACCTCAAGCGGTGCAACATCCTGCATGCTGACATAAAACCTGACAACATTCTGGTGAGTTGAGGTCTCTTGCCTTAAATACTGCACACTGGCTTCAATTTTGATCTCTTATGTGTCATGTATTTGGCTTTCCCTAAAGGTCAACGAATCCAAAACTATCCTCAAGCTGTGTGACTTTGGTTCAGCGTCACATGTGGCAGACAATGACATAACTCCATACCTGGTCAGCCGCTTCTACAGGGCACCTGAGATCAGTAAGTGGGCTGTGAAATAAACAAATAAAGCAGATGTGCTGCATTTATAGATTTACAGAGACGGTTTAACCTCAAGTCGTCTAACATAAACCTCTTTTTCCGTAAAACGTTATCAAAGGTTTTTTTTTTCTTTAGCTGAATAACAGTTGTGGCCTTTGGTGATTCATAATGAAAGTCAGTGGCTAACGGCTCCTTGAGAGGCAAAAAAACAGGCAAAACAAAATCATTACTAGTGGTTCTTGATAATACATTGACGTCTATTGAGATGAAACTCCCTTTGTATATTGAGAATCAAGAGTTTCATGTAACCCAACCTGATTGTAGGTGAAACTTGATTTTAAGTTTTTCTTCTCCTTTTTTGCAGTCATTGGAAAGTCATATGATTACGGAATCGATATGTGGTCTGTAGGCTGCACTCTCTATGAACTATACACAGGAAAAATCCTTTTCCCGGGAAAGACCAATAACCACATGCTGAAGCTCAACATGGACCTCAAAGGAAAATTGCCTAATAAGGTAAGTGCATCAGATACAAGAATTGGAATTAAAATTATGACTTAATTTAGTAAATATAATCTTCAAATATACCAAATAATCTTTATTCACAGATGATCAGGAAGGGTCTGTTTAAGGACCAGCACTTTGACCAAAACTTGAACTTTTTGTACACGGAGGTTGATAAAGTCACTGAAAGGGTAAGTGTTACATATTTCATTCACTTCAAATATAATAGCAAACTTACTCGTACACTATTTTGAAACTACTTATTTTCCTGAGGATTTCACTAATCCATATTGCTATTGTTGTAATGTTGAAGAACGAAGTCCAGGAGACTCGGTACAAGCAGAATTCTTTGAGATGTGTTGGTTGTTCTGCAGTCAGCATCTTCAAGAAATCCACATGACTAACACAAGTCTAACAAGTCTCGAGTGTAAAACAAGTTTACTTTGTGTAGAAATGTTATGGGTAGGTGGCTAAACAAGTCATGTAAATGTGGTAGATAGTTCCAGAACCTGTCCAGACAAGTTTATCAACAAAAAAGTTTAATTGGCTTAAATGGATCCACAAAGGGACAGTCATTGGGACCCTGTCTTTAGCTTTTGCATCACTTCTGCTTAGCCAGTGCTCACAAAGGAAAAGGTTAATGTCTCTCACACCCTGGCTACTAGAGTTTTGAATGAAATGATATAATTAAAAACCAAAGAATATAACTTTTTAGTTATATATACAGTTGAAGTCAGAATTATTAGCCCCCTTTGATTTTTTTTTTTTTCTTTTTTAAATATTTCCCAAACGATGTTTAACAGAGCAAGGAAATTTTCACAGTATGTCTGATAATGTTTTTTCCTCTGGAGAAAGTCTTATTTATTTTATTTTGGCTAGAATAAAAGCAGTTTTTAATTTTTTTCAAACTATTTTAAGGTCAAAATTATTAGCCCCCTTAAGCTAACTTTTTTTTCGATAGTCTACAGCAGGAGTGTCCACACTCGGTACTGGAGGGCCGTTGTCCTGGAGAGTTTAGCTCCAACCCTAATCAAACACACCTGAACCAGCTAATCAAGCTCTTTCTAGATATACTAGAAACTTTCTAGCAGGTGTGTTGAAGCAAGTCCCTCCAGGACCGAGTTTGGACACCCCTGGCCTACAGAATAAACCGCCATTATACAATAACTTGCCTAATTACCCTAACCTGCCTAGTAAACCTAATTAAACTAGTTAAGCCTTTAAATGTCACTTTAAGCTGTATAGAAGTGTCTTGAAAAACATCTTATAAAATATTATTTAATGTCATCATGGCAAAGATAAAATAAATCATTTATTAGAGATGAGTTATTAAAACTATTATGTTTAGAAATGTGTTGAAGAAATCTCTCTGTTAAACAGAAATTGGGGGGGGGGGGAATAAACAGGTAGGCTAATAATTCAGGGGGGCTAATAATTCTGACTTCAACTGTATATATAATGTATATATGTATGTTATTGTCAATTTGGAACTATATTATATTCTTTATTATTTCAACACTATATTCCAATTAATTTAGTAGCGGTACAAATATTGGTAAAACTTGAAGGTGGTGTGTATGTTTTTCCTTGACCTTTCATCTTTTTATCATTTATTTTCTGCAGGAAAAGATCACGGTCATGAGCACCATTAACCCAACTAAGGACCTGTCGATGGACATGGTGGGTCGCCAGGCTTTGCCAGAGGACCAGCGAAAGAAGGTTGTTCAGCTGAAAGATCTGTTGGACCAGATCCTGATGCTGGACCCGGGCAAACGGATCACCATCAACCAGGCTTTACAGCATCCGTTCATCCAAGAGAGAATATGACCACCAGCAACATACCTCAGAGACTCATGATGGTTTTGTATCTGCAAATATGACGCAGAAAACAAAAGATGCTTGCATATTTTATTGCCATGCTGTTTTATTTTTATTTCAGATTGTAATAATTTTCAGAGCAGGACACACTCGATATTTCTTCAATTATTTTTTATTATTATTTTTAGATGACCTACAAGACACCCTATATGATGTAAAGAGATAATGCTTTCAAGATAATCTATATTGTTCAGACTGCATGCTTTATACACAGCTTCTTGTAGCAGCTAAAATTATATTAATGTCAGATATATTTGATATTACACTTCAGAATGTAAGAATACCCAGTTGGCACACCTTATAGTTTATGCACAGTTCTAGAATTTGATGTAAACCAAATCACCAAGGACTGTTTAGAGTGTGACGTGAGTGAGGCCAGCATAAATGCTGTCTATATCCGCCCTCCCCTTAGGTGTGAGATTGAGAACGCAACCTGGCGTGCAGGTCGACGGCATGCCCCTTGCCCTAGGTGTGTTTCTGCTGAATCTGAGGTCTTGGGTCCTGCTTGACCTGGTCTGCAGGGAAACCTCATCTGTAAAGGCAGGTTGTACACCTCTGTCGGTACACTGAAGGTAAGCTAACCCTTCAAAACAAATGGCACCATCAGTTTGCATTCTTTTCAATTCCAAAATCGTATTTGGCTTCCTTTGCATGTTTACAAAATGTCATTTATAAAAATGGACATAATGAAACCCTGTTGCTCTGTTCCAAAACATTGCGAGGCACTTTAGATATTTATATACTTTGCTATAATTGTTTGTACTTTACTGCACTGCAGAACACTATTTAAAGGGTAACTTTTAAGATTCTGTAATGTTTTTTTCATTTATTTGTTCAAAAATAAAGTAAAAACAGGAATCTCAGTCAAATTTAAAAATGGTTTGTAATGGCAATGCGGAATTTTAGCAGCCATTAACAATAGAAAGTTGATAAGAACTGCAAATATTTGATGATATAAAATTTTCAAGAACACAAATGTCTTTACAGTCACTTTTGTGTATATATACATGTATTAAAGAGTTCAGATGCAAAAGCCTCTAGGTGCCATCAGAAATATTATTTGAAAAATAGAAGTTAATCCTGTGTGAAGCTTTAGTGGTTTTCCTTTTTTGGTAATGGTTATTTTTAGATTTTGGTTATTTTAATAACTGAACATAGGCTGAGAAAAGTGTTCATTTTAGAATGCAATTTCAACAACAGACGAGGCTTTTGCATCTGAACTTTTCATATATATATAAATAAATAAATAAATAAATAAATAAATAAATATATATATATATATATATATATATATATATATATATATATATATATATATATATATATATATATATATATTTATACTAACATCAGTCTTTTGAACAGCAGATTTATTGCTTGATATTGAAAACTGTAACAGATGTCACCCAACAATCTGTACAATGTGTTTAAATATTTTGTTTATTCAATGCATTATCTACATTGAGCCAAGTAACTTGCTGCTAAATATGTAGTAGACAGTGAGCTCATTATGTTTTGGAGCAGAGCATTTATTGTGGTGTTTCTCACAGAGCCAAAACAGTCAGTATGACTGAAAAGAGTCACTATCTCTAAAACGGAAGGAACTGGTTACACTTAACGTTGAGGGTAAGAAGTATTTGCAATGAACCAAGCACCTTCAGTGTACTGCCTGTTAGTCATACCTCACCTTTTTCAGAGTTGTCACACTCTTATGTGTAGTTTTTGTTTTGTACAACCAATTTCAATATGCATGAGAATATGTCAAATGTATGGCTTCCAATGCACTATTGTACAATCCCTCTGGGTGTGTTTTTCGCTATGCGTAGACAATTTAGATGTCTTTTTCTGTGACTGTTCTCGTGTTTGTGACCATGTTGTCTTTTGATACAGGGGTTTTCCTGCTCTGATCAATGAATCTGCTTGTTACAAGCGGTAATTGCTTCTTTATTTATATCTCAATTTCTTGTGTTTCAAATACACCTGTTAACAAGCATAGCTCATTCTGGAAGAACTATCTGCCTGTTATCTTTTGCAAAGCCTTTCCTGCATGAAAGTGGAATAATTTGGATTTACTGTAAATTCACATTATTTGTTATCATTAAACAATATAAAAATAAAGCTGTTTGTGGTGAAAAAAAATACAAAAAACATGAATTTAGACTTCCTACAAGTTGTCTGTCTTTCATGCATTTCATGCAATTAAATACATACACTGTAAGAACATAATTCAGCTTCTTAGGAACCTTATGGTGGGTTTTGTTTCATAAACACTAACTGCTGTTTGTGCTATTTCTCCCACTGTTTCTTTGTGTTCGAGTATATTCTCTGGCCAAAGGAGACATGTCTGTCCATCATCCTCCTGCCTGCCTCTGCTTTCAAAGGGACGAGAGCTCTTCAAGGCCCTTTAATCCAGGTCACTCCTAAAGGCATGTTTAGATCCAACACAAAGCAAAGCTCTAATCTGAAATGAACAGCCAATTCAGAGGGCTGATGCTTAGGGGATTTGTTCCCATTTTATCTGTAGCAACACAAAATGTCTTATATTTTTTAAAGGGTTAGTTCTTCAAGAAATCAGTATGTCATTTACTCACCCTCACATTTCATACCCATGTGTTCACCTTTGCAACACAAATTAAGACATTAGGAATAAAATCTAAATGATTCCTGTTCCCTACATAAAAGTCCATACACACAAAACTGATGCTTCAACCAAAAAAAGTGAACTGAGCAGTTTAATTCAAGTCATCTAAACAGGATTATTAAAAAAATAAATAAACAGATTAAATGTAGGCTTTTTTCATATGTAAACATCATTCTAAACATTGTTTGATTCTCAAATTTATTATGGAAGCTCAAGCATGCTTGCTTGACAAGTAAGAACCAATGAAGTTCATTCTTCAGGCTCATACATCATGTAAACCACTCAATTCATATGTATTTAATGTTTTGAAGCATCAATAATTGTGGCTGAATAGACTTTGAATGGAGTGAAAGGTTACAGTTCTAATAAATATATATCTTTGTGATCTGAAGATGAACAAAAGGTTTTACATTTGGAATAACATGAGGGGTTAGTAAATGATGACAGACCTTTCTTTTTGGTGTGAACAACATTTTCGGAATATGAGCTATATGTGTTCTAGTCATATTAAAAAACATACTGCAGAATGGGTTATCAAATTGCCAGGGACCTAATATAAGACAGTGTGGCTTTTCCCCCTAAATTACTAAACCAGATATAATTTTGTGTAAAAAAAAATGCATTGTATATACAGGGTGATTCAAAAAAAATATCACAACTTTGAAAATCTGTTTTTAATCAAAGAAACATGATGGAACCTTGGGTAATTAATCAATGTGAAGAGTACTTAACAAAGTTTTTCAAAACTTCAGAGCTTCCTCAAATCGACGACAGAAAGAGTTTAGCACTCCTTTGCAGAGTTCTTGATTTTCAAAGTTGTGATATTCTTTTTGAATCACCCTGTATATATTGCGTGTGTAATGCTGTAGATATGTCAAAGGTTATATTTTATACAGAATTCCCATAGTAATAATGATAGCATAATCTCATTAATTACCATTTAGTTTATTAATGTATTAACCAAAACTATTATTAATTACCAGCAAAATTACATTTCATGACAATTTTTCTTTCTCCAAATGCTTTATTTATGCCAGCACTATTATTGGTTAGATCACAGAATAATCTGCCCATATTTAGTTTGGTAAAAGCCTTGCTTTTACTTTAATCATTAATGCAAACCACTGAGGTTTATTCTTGGCCAGTTTCATATTCAAGTGTTAAATGGACTAATTTAGTCACCCTGCATATCCACTGATGATTGTGTATTTTCCCAGGATATTTCTAGAACGTGTGTTTTCTTTGATGTACCACGATACTGGTATATTTATTCTCTTTATTGTAGGTGCTGTCTGTTTAAGAAGACTCTTAAAGGATATCTCTTCTGGCAAAAAAAGGTTTCTGTTTTAGAGAGAGCTCTTCATAAGAACTATTCTATTGTTTTTCCCCAACTCACAATTGAATTACTTGCTTGTTTAGACTTTTAATCATTTTAAAGTTACTGATTTTTATGCATTTTTTTTTCAACCAATCATTTTGCCAAAATCCGAAATGATAGAAGTAGTTTAATTCTGTTTTATGCCTTAACCTTCTTAAGTTAAGCAATACAAACTTTATTTAATCTTTTATGCAAATATTTAATTATTAACAAAAAAAATCTAATTGGTGTGGCTCATTCTAAATTTATCAGCCAAAAGGTAATGCTTTTCCTATTTTTAAAAAGCAAGTTTATTGTCATCCACAAAAAAACTTTACTTTAACCACAACTGACCATTTTCAATTTTGTTTCAGGGTAAGTGCTAAAATTTATCCTACTCTCTTGGCCACATGTGACTCCAAGTGTGAGAGAGAGATCCTGATGGCCAGCTGCTGTCCTACTCTATTATTCAAGTGCCTTTCAGGAGCTCATCTGCTCATCCACATTTGGGGGAAATTACCAACATCTGTGCACAGCATAACAGTGTAAAGTTTGACATTTTAAAGCACAAATTGATACATTATGTATATAAAACATCTGAATGTTGTCTAGTTTGATGTCAGTTTTACATAGAATACTAAAGATGATGTTACTGTTGATTTTGCTGCTCATGGTTAATCGTCTGTATGAATATGCATTCAAAAATAAAGAGATGCTGAATAAATGTTTTGAGTTGCTGGACATTTTTCTTTCTTAAAACTGGGACAAATCAACATTATTTTTCTATGGCAATTGACAACAGACCTCAAACGTTGTTGAAAGAGCTCAACTTCATTCAATTAAATACAGTAACATGGACCATTAATAACACACTGTCAGTCCTCATGGTTAAAACCATTTAAAAATAATTATATCAGGTTTTCCTGAATGGAGCTTTAGCAGGAGCGCTACTCCTTTCAGAGGATGTCTTCTGAGGCTTTGGTATGGCTTTCTTTGTGGGTTTGCATCCCTTGGAGCTTTCTGGACTATTGCATTTTGGTGACTTGTTTACATGAACAACATCATCTTGAACAATGGCTTCAGTCTTCTTTACTTTGACCACACCAGAGTTTGGCTTCTTAGCTAATGCTAGTGGTTGCTGAAATCCAATCCACACCTTCCCAGCATTTGGCGAGAGTTGATTACTGTTCATAGACTTCAAATGAGGGTTCGAAGAAAGCGTGAGTTTTGTTATTTCCTCTAGAACCCCCTGAGAACCAGGGTTTTGCAGCTGCCTTACACGATTGCCACTTTTCACTGAAGAGGTTGCTGGACGAGATCCAACTGCTTTTCCTTGTTCTTTCTGTATGGTCACAGTCTGGAGTTTCTCCAGCTTTATCATACGGGCTGCCAAAGCTGCAAGACAAGGGTCTGTTGAGCACTGAGTATGCTGGCTCTCCAAATCCTCTGCCTCGGATATCAACTGACTTAACTCAAGATCTTTGAGTGAAAATGGGAGAACTTCAGCATACACTTGCTCTCTTTCTTCAGCCTCTGTTGGTTCTAGATCTCTATCAAATGAGTCCGGCCTCAGATACAATTCTACAGGAGTATCCCATTTTATTAGTGGAATACTGTCTTTCTCTTGGTCAGAGAGGTCACTGTTTTCACACTCTACTGACTGCACAGATGCATTTCCTTCAAGATGTTTATTACTGCTACAAATGGAACCAATGATTGCCTTGATCTCATCTGGACTTTCACTGTTTGGAGAAACCATGCTGTTAGCCTTTATTGGGTGTACTTCCAGCGCTGGCTTGCTTTCTGTATGTTCAGCAATGTCATCTTGCGTCTCCCAAAGGCCTGGAGGCTGAAGACCAAGCCTCTGCCATCTGTGTGACAGCATCCTCAACTGGGTTTTATGATGTTTCTTTAAGCTGAAGAAAATTAACACAACATTAATTGTTGGAGAAATATTTCTGTAGGTTCCATTTAACCTCTTCAATTGATATCCAAGCACTGTAGCATGAAGTATCAGTTCCAGGTTGGCAAAGTGTGAGAAGTCTAGTGTTGCAGCATGATACAAAGCTACATTCAGTTCAACAAAAGGTTAAGATTCCTGGCAAACACAGCAAGTCTCTGTGCCAAGATCTGCAATTTAATAAATTGATTTTTACTTGAAACGCAAAGTGCAGTATGTACTTTAAACAAACAGGTGAGCAATGTGACACCTGTTGCATATAGTACTACCACAGTCAGTGTATTTTGGACTGATATTTTAATAGGCTTCACACTTGGATGACCCTGTCAAACTGATGACTGTCATCTGGCTGGCGATGCCTGATGAGTCAAGAAGTCAGTATCTACTTACACTTCGGATGATTTTGTTTGGCTGCAACAGGTGGTTGGTTCCTGTGCCGTATAAGTGTTAGAAATGGAGGAGGCTAAAGATGGCTGAAAAATAAAATGCATTGTAATCGCTGTGCTTATTATCAAATGATGCAGTATCGTACGAGTCTGCACACAGATTACAAATAAACGTATAAATATTACTGTCACAAAATATCAAACTAACTTTTCTTTAGCTTTCTTTTTTAAACAGCTGGTTTCACAAAATTTTTTTTGAATGACAAATAAATTGCAGTATACTGCATAATAGAGTACACCCCATTTTAAAAATGAATATTTTTATCCATTTCTCAGTGAATATAGGCAATGTATTTAAACAAAACAGATTTATTAAACAGATATATTTAATAAAATAATATTTTCGTCACCAAACATATTTAGAAATTGAAAGATAATACAATTAAATTCAAGCAAATATTGCAAAAAAAAAAATAACTTACAAAATTTTCCCCTTTTTTTTTCTTCTCTTGATTTTTCCTCTTTTTTTATTTGTATTTAATATTTTTCTATAACAAATTTGGGTGTACTAGTTTATGGACCATTATCGTAAGTTATTTTGTTAGATAAGCTCCAGGTTTGGCTTCAGTAATGACCAATCTAATGTATATGCACAAATATAATATCGTATAGCTTCCTATTAAAAATATAAATTTAAAAGAGATTTATGAGAGGTGAAGTTATATATGCTGAGCACTGTATATCTGTTGGTTGTGTTATTTCTAATGTAACTTACTGTAATTTAAAATGTATCCAAATAATTTTAAAGATCACATTAACCACAAGTTTCAACAACAAGTTCAGTATTGTGACATATTTCCTACAGAGTGAGAATATTTAATAGGTGTCCTAACATTTTATCCTACCCATCAGATTGTGCTACCAGCACTGTATTGGAATGTTCTAAGGTTAGGGTTAGGGATTGGGGGTAGATTAGGGTGATATTAAAGCTTTCTATCATATTGCTCCTCTTACAAATCTGAGAGGTAGCATATTTCATCATCAGGATGTGCTATACCTACTTTTTGAATGAGCGGCATAAGTAATCGACAGATCACCAGGTTTTATTTAGACAAATATTTTTCAGTCACAATTCTTCAGAATTTAAATTAACCTTAAGAATTCGATAAAAACAGAATAATATACACTGGCAATAATACACATTGGTCAGACCGGCAGCTCAAGTAACTTCATAAGCAGAAGAAACACTACCTGTTGTGTGTTCACTATCGCAGACATGTGTAGACTTTCCAGTCGATATACTAATTGAGTAATGTAGATGTCCTGTTAACACAAAATATTCAGACAAGAGTGTCAACAGACAAATGATATGTCATATAACGTTACCTCAGTGAACACTCTGTCTAATATATGTAATATGAAAACATTTACTTGCAGAGGTAAAATAGTTTGTTAATATTTGAAGCTTTTTGTAGGAGTATAGAAGTTTAAAACAAAATACATATGCAAAACCCCCCAAATAGCATACAATTTGATTATATAACATATTCACCAAAGATTATCATGTTGGGGGTCCCAATAAGGGACATTTTAATATGAATAAATGCTTTACCTTGTTATAATCTGTCGTCAAAGAGGTACCTGAAATGAAGCAAATTAAAACAACCCTTAAAAATGTGTACTGCAATAAAAGTGTAACATAAATGTGAACTCACCTTCAGGAAAGCTGCTCTGGACCTGCCAGTTACACTACAAGGATACAAAAGCAAAAACCACATGACAAGTAGTCCTAGTTGTCAAAGAACTGTTGAAATTCGCATTTCTTTTCAAAATTCTCCATGAAGTCGAACAGCAGTTGTCGATAACCTCTGAAACGTTTTCAATAAATTTAAAAGCCTCCCGCTGACACTTTCAATACGCTTTGCATTAGGTAAGTCATGACGTCACTATGAAATTTGCATACTGTAATGTGATTGGTTTTATAGTTTCTCTATTTAAATATAAAATTATGACCGTTTCCTTTTGAAAAACCGATTAAACAGCATATTTCACAATCTCACTTACAGTGACGCCATCAGTATCATGCGTCTTCCAGCTGTTTACATCCCTCGTGCTTTCCATTGAAACTTTCTGTCGCAAAAGAGCACGTGGAATGTGTGGTATTTCCATGCCAATAACAAGGCAGACGACAGACGTCACGTCACATCTCGAAACCTAAACGGTAACTTTCTTCCTCAGATGAAGATGGCTTCGTACTTTTTTCAAAAGATAGCAGATATACTATACATGGCGAGATTTTTACATTACAGTAAGGTACAGATCAAAGTTCACGACGGTTGCTGAGTCTTGATGGGTCCATTTTCTTGAATATGTTACCAAATGTTTTGGTCTTATTAGTTCCGACGACTTCCTTCTCCAACACAAATAATGGAGTGCTGAAACCATGACAACCTTTCACGCGCTGCTCTCCACTAGCACACACACTTTAAAATGAATTAGAGTATGGGAGTTCGTTTAATCTAGAAAGTACTCATTTCTATTATATAATTTTTCACCTTTACTGTGTTACCATTATTATTATATATATGGTGTAATATTTACTTGCATTTTTTGGGTGAAATTTGTTTCTACACGTTTATATTATTTAGCATAGACCATCACTCCTGAAGATTCTGTTATGTGCCTCCAGAAAAAAATAGATAAACGTGAGAGGTATGAAAAAAGTAGTTTTACACCAGAGGTTTAGTCCCCCTGACTGTCATTTCAATCAACATTTATTTGAAAAGTTATCATTTTTCAGCTGGTTCTGATTTGAGTTAAATGGTTTTGCATTTTTGAATCCATTCAGCTATCTCCCGGTCTGGTGATACCACTTTTAGCTTAGTTTAGCATAAATCATTGAATCGGATTAGACCATTAGCATCTTGCTCAAAAAAAAAAAGATTTTTGATAATTGTCCTATTTAAAGCTTTACTTGTCTGTAGTAAATAAAAAGTAGCTATTTTCTTGTTTAATATGGCTACGAACTATACTCTAAAGCCTCATTCACACTACGAGCGACCGTTCATTTCAACAGAGGTTGAGCAACTTCCGGTGACCTCCCTCTATGTGAGCGACAGCGGCCGTTGGCGACCAGGTGGGCGTGTCGAGTGACGCAACAAAGTGAGAATCCTTCAACTTTATGCAAATGAAGAGCGCTTGTATTCCCTGTGCTGTAGACCTACACAGACCTGTGTTGGCAGTAGATCACCACCCAGAGTGACAGGCAGCTACAAAGTCGCTGCTGGTGTGAATGAGGCATAATTATGGCATAATAATCAAGCGACTGACTTTGCTGCTGTACCATGGCTGCAGCAGGTGCAATGATAATACGCAGTGCTGCTGTTACCTACTTGCCTAGCTGGGGACTATTCTTGGTTGCTGTGTAATATTATTGTGCCTGCTGCAGACATGGTATGACAGTAAAGTTTCTTGATCATTACACCAGAATCCAGCACCTCATTTTACAGATCCCCCTCCTCAACCGCCCTCCTCCCCCGTCCGCTGTTCACTTGTTCTTCCGCGACTCTCCCAGTGTTGCCAACTTAACGACTTTGTCGCTAGATTTAGCGACTTTTCAGACCCCCCTAGTGACAAATTTTCAAAAAAGCGACTAGCGACAAATTTAGCGACTTTTTTGTGTATTACTGGAGATTTTTATAGATAATAGTCATTTGTCCATACTGTACCATCCCTACTCTTCTCAACGAGCTGTGGGTGATGCCGCCGGCCCCTCCCCCGCCTTAGAGCACTGACAGGCGGCCCAGTCCTCGTATAGCAGCCTCTCCCACCTGCAGCCTGACAGCAGATCACCCCTCTGCGTACCGACGGCAAATGATTTAGCACCGGCAGTGTAAAGGTATCTCCCTTTTACAGTCAAACCGATATTTATTTTAACAATTTAATTAGACCGTTTGTTCTTTTCTTGTTCACAATCAGAGATGTTTTAAGTGAGAGTTTCAGAACTTGTCTGAGTTTATTACGTCTGAGACATTACTGCAAATTCACTACACATCTATTATATACTGTATTCAAACAGCAATAAATTGTTAAATTGACATGCTTACATAAATTGTAGTGCAAATATAAATACCTCTTTATTGACCATAGGCTGTTAAACAAACAGAAATTGTAGAACGTGATGACGTCAGTAATATGCAAATTCACGTATGACGTAATCTAGTGACTTTTAGAGACTTTTCGGGCAGTGCTTAGCGCCTTTTCGTTGAAAATAGTTGGCAACAGTGGACTCTCCAACCCTCTTCACTTTCGTCTGCGACACCCCTCCGTGACACCCTTCTGCCGTCTCCACTTTTGTGCGTGACAACTCTACATCCTCGGGTAAAATGCTGGATCCGTTACCCCAATCTGTTCCGGGACCTCGCAATTCACAAATTAAGCACTGCTCCTACCCCTCGTTTTGCACATTCACGTGAAGGGGTAGAGGTGTCCCAATTCTCTTTAGCTTGAAGGCGTAGGCCTAAGGGGTAGGGCTAGATACCCCTCGAAACAGAGATTTTTCAGGACCACGCTCGAAACCAAGGGGTAAGAATATTTCCCAGAATACACCAGCCACAACGGCAGAATGGCTGCACACGGAAGTAACGAGATGCACAAATTTGTATTTTTTGTCATTATTATGAATTTTTACAACAAACAAGCACATGTTTTAATATACTCATAACAGCGTTCGTGTTTTACCGTCATGCTTTAAAAAAAAACGCTAAAATTAAAACTGCTCAATTTTGCTATCTATATTCCCATTAACTCGTGTATAGCAGTCCCACAACTTTCTGTTGCTCAATGACACTCGAACACCCTGTCAGAAAAGTCTAGCGGCTGGGAATGATCTTTTTACAGTGTCTGGTATAACGTTAAGGTTGTTTTCGTGTGTTTACATAGATGAATATGGCCACGGTGTAAATACACTGTACAGGTACGATCTTATTGCCACATTATATCATTGGCAACATGATATCGTTGCCCTCTGTAATTTCCTGAAGATAAATACCAAACAATAACGCAACTGGAATAACTACAGCAGTCGCGATCGTCTGATCTCATATGAAGCAAGAGATCGCGATGACATATGATGGCGTGTGCAGGTGTTGTAGTGCAGTCCAATTTCTTAGGTTTACATTTTGAAGCCGTTCCCCTTCACACTGTTTCAAGGGGAAGGGGTAAGTGTACAAAAATAGAATTGGGATTGGGCCTACAGTAGATCCTAGACATATCAGCCTAGAAAATAACATTTTATTTTCCATCGTTCTTGGTACAAAATGTAACTAGAGAAGAGTCAAGCTTAAATTAAGAAATTTATCAAATTATTTTTTATTTTTTAAGCTAGATTCTAATGGTCTTCTCCGATTCAATGATTTATGCTAAGCTAAGCTAAAAGTGTTAAACTCAACTGCTTAGGTAACTTATAAAATAGACCTATTTCTTTAAAACAATAACTTTTTAGCCTATTCTTTGAGAACTTGAAGAACATCTAGTGACATCTTGTCCTTTTTTGGTTTATTCAGATGTTTCTGGGGGCATATTTCAGATGGACTGCACAAGAGTTTTTTTGGATATGGACTGGGACTTACCTTTTCAGCGGTCTCGACCCACTTAATTGGGACTCATCAAGGTTTGTAAGGCAGTGTTTACTATGAAGATTTAATGTTTTAAATAATTAAAATTTCAAATATGTGAACATTCATCACTAGGGGGAGTTACTGTATATGGATAAAACTAGGGTTTATAAACAAACAATGCCCTACCAAAAGTTTTAAATGAACTAGAATTAAATCAGATCTTATGTCAGTGGTGTTTTAATGCTTAATGAATACATTTTGATGTATATTTTTAAATGATACATTAACATTAGATGCACTGATGCACAAGCCTGTGTCTGTTACATGTACCTTCTGCACAGAACACAAATTGGAAAGAACATACGTTGGCTTCTCACCCACTTCCTGTCGTGAGAAGAGCAAGCAAACAGATTTAAGGTGTGTTTGTGTTTGTGGGTTTTTTGACCCTTTTTGCACCTCACAAATATGTTTAACAGCAGAGAAACTAAACGTTTGATCTATGGCATGTATTGCAATGTCTTTTACAATTAATCATACTAAAATTTTATTCAACTATTTTTTTAACAAGTACCTATCAATGGTAGAGAGATTATTTAAAAACTTTAAGCACAGCAAAAATGACATAGGAACACAATTTGCATCTTTTTGCATCTGATATAATTTGGAAATTCATCAGAATAAACTTTATTCTCCAAGTATGCACAAACACAAGAAATTATTTGTGGTTTTCAGGAGCTCTGGTGCATGCATACACACATACATACATAAATATATACATACATACATGCATACATATATACATGCATACATGCACACATTCATTCATGCACACATACATGCATGCATACGTTCATACATACATACATACATGCATATATGCATACATACATACAGGGAGTGCAGAATTATTAGGCAAATGAGTATTTTGACCACATCATCCTCTTTATGCATGTTGTCTTACTCCAAGCTGTATAGGCTCAAAAGCCTACTACCAATTAAGCATATTAGGTGATGTGCATCTCTGTAATGAGAAGGGATGTGGTCTAATGACATCAACACCCTATATCAGGTGTGCATAATTATTTGGCAACTTCCCTTCCTTTTTTTTTCAAAATGGGTCAAAAGAAGCACTTGACAGGCTCCAAACAGTCAAAAATAGTGAGATATCTTGCAGAGGGATGCAGCACTCTTAAAATTGGCAAGCTTCTGAAGCGTGATCATCGAACAATCAAGCGTTTCATTCAAAATAGTCAACAGGGTCGCAAGAAGTGTGTGGAAAAACCAAGGCGCAAAATAACTGCCCATGAACTGAGAAAAGTCAAGCGTGCAGCTGCTAAGATGCCACTTGCCACCAGTTTTGCCATATTTCAGAGCTGCAACATCACTGGAGTGCCCAAAAGCACAAGGTGTGCAATACTCAGAGACATGGCCAAGGTAAGAAAGGCTGAAAAACGGCCACCACTGAACAAGACACACAAGCTGAAACATCAAGACTGGGCCAAGAAATATCTCAAGACTGATTTTTCTAAGGTTTTATGGACCGATGAAATGAGAGTGAGTGTTGATGGGCCCGTGGCTGGATCGGTAAAGGGCAAAGAGCTCCAGTCTGACTCAGACGCCAGCAAGGTGGAGGTGGAGTACTGGTTTGGCCTGGTATCATCAAAGATGAGCTTGTGGGGCCTTTTCGGGTTGAGGATGGAGTCAAGCTCAACTTCCAGTCCTACTGCCAGTTTCTGGAAGACACCTTCAAGCAGTGGTACAGGAAGAAGTCTGCATCCTTCAAGAAAAACATGATTTTCATGCAGGACAATGCTTCATCACACGCGTCTAAGTACTCCACAGCGTGGTTGGCAAGAAAGGGTCTAAAAGAAGAAAAACTAATGACATGGCCTCCTTGTTCACCTGACCGAACCCCATAGAGAACCTGTGGTCTGTCATGAAATGTGAGATTTACAAGGAGGGAAAACAGTACACCTCTCTGAACAGTGTCTGGGAGGCTGTGGTTGCTGCTGCACGCAATGTTGATGGTGAACAGATCAAAACACTGACAGAATCCATGGATGGCAGGCTTTTGAGTGTCCTTGCAAAGAAAGGGGGCTATATTGGTCACTGATTTGTTTTCGTTTTGTTTTTGAATGTCAGAAATGTATATTTGTGAATGTTGAGATGTTATATTGGTTTCACTGGTGAAAATAAATAATTGAAATGGGTATATATTTGTTTTTTGTTAAGTTGCCTAATAATTATGCACAGTAATAGTCACCTGCACACACAGATATCCTCCTAAAATAGTTAAAACTAAAAACAAACTAAAAACTACTTCCAAAAATATTCAGCTTTGATATTAATGAGAAATTTTTTTTTAATATTTTTTGGGTTCATTGAGAACATGGTTGTTGTTCAATAATAAAATTAATCCTCAAAAATACAACTTCCATACAATGTACATACATGCACACATTCATTCATGCACACATACATGCATGCATACATTCATACATACATACATACATACATACATACAATCATATACATACATACATACATACAGTACATAACAACACAAAAAAGTCAGAGGGACATTTATGTATAAATGGATAAATAGAAAATACAGTAAAGTAAACAGTAAAAGTTATTGTTAATTTGTTAATAGTGAAAGTTAGTTTATGTGATTTTTCTTTGCCCTGTCCTATGGTCCCTTGAATTCAGGGTACTTTTTGAGCCAGCTGTGTGGTGATTTTCGAAGCGCTTGTGAATGATGTGTGTGCAAACACGTGTCTGTTTACTAGTGAGTGCGCCGTGTCTTCCCGCAAGACCCACAGTGAGTACACCAGACAGACATTGTGCGTCATAACCTTAACGGTTCAAGCCACTAGACACTGGTGGCAGTCTGCCAGATTCAAATGACAATTCAAACATCTTACTCTATCAGAAAGGTGTGAAATTATAGGTTTTCAGTGGTAGAGTACCCTCGAAGGTACACAGTAGCTTATATTTAGGGGTAAATAAGGATGAAGAGGTGACGCGGTGGCTCAGTGGTTAGCACTGTCACCTCACAGCAAGAAGGTCACTGGTTCGAGTCCCGGATGGGTCAGTTGGCTTTTCTGTGTGGAGTTTGCATGTTCTCCCCGTGTTCATACATGTATGTACAGTTCAAAGACAAAAATTGGCCATAGTGTATGAGTGTGATGTTTCCCAGTACTGGGTTGCAGCTGTAAGTGCATCCACTGTGTAAAACATATGCTGGATAAGTTGGCGGTTCATTCCGCTGTGGCGACCCCTGATGAATAAAGGGACTATGCTGAAGGAAAATGAATGGATGAATAAATGAAATTGGCCGTATTGTGTGAATGTAAGAGTGTATGAGTAAGGACGAAGATGTATTGTTGGTGGTACTGTCTTTCTACCTTTTAAATATCAATAAATGATGGAAATAACGGACATGTTTGAATGAGAGAAAGGAAATAAGAGAGAAACTGAAGTTTTATTGACATTTTATTTTTAATATACTGTTGTACAAAATGAGCAGCAAATATTTATAAACATTATGTATTTAGAATGAAGTGAAAACAAAAGAGACACGAAAAACCCTGAATGTATAAAACTGGCTTTAAACACAAATACAATACTCACAGTTAAACTTTTGCAGCAATAAGATGAAAATAACATTGTAAAAACACATAGTAACGACAATATTCAGTGCTGTACATGATGAATGAGTGCGACACAACATTTAGATAAACTGAAAATATTAATGCTGAACAAAAGATGGATAATATTGTTACAGATAAGTTGGAAAATCAGTAACCACACACTCTTCCTGCCACAACACTGTTCATACTGTTCGTACAGTACACATGATTTGATCAGTATTTGACATTCATATCAATGGCTCAGTCAAACAGAGAGAACTCTTATTATGCAATATTAAACATTGCAGCCATTTCATTGTGGTCAGCAGGTTACTTCACTGCCAGTCGGCGAGTATTCAAGCATACAAAGTTCTCCTATAGAACCTCAAACTTTTGTTTTGAAACTTCAAAACATCTGCAGCCAAGCAGAAGCTTTAGCATAGCGAGTCTGTGTTTTCACACTGTTTACAATGAGAGTGCATTGGTGGTGTCTGTGTCTGACATAACAGAGGAGCGGTGAGGGATTCCCTGCAGCTTGGAGTTCTTGAGGTTTGAAAAACAGCCTATGTTTTGGAAAATTCGAATAACGTCTTTTCGGAAACGCACTCCCACAAAAGCATAAAGAAACGGGTTTAGGCAGCTGTGCATGTAAGCGATACTCTTCATAACTTGGCCAGCGATGTCAAAGCGTATGGCCTCTGTGCAGTTTGTGACAGTCATATTGGCTGCCTGAGTGGCTTCAAACACCAACATGCCATTGTACGGAAGCTGAGAGAAAACAAACACAGTCACAACTGCCAGAATAACCCGAAGTGCCTTGTGCTTCTGGAAGTTTCTTGTCTTGAGCAAGGTGCGGATGATGTTGGTATAGCAAAAGAATATCACTACTAGAGGAATGCAGAAGCCCATGCAGATCTGGAGAGAGAGGACCAGTATTTTAGTACGATTGTTTTCATTGTTCCAGTAGACCATGGTGCAAAAGGTATTGCTCTCATCGTCTTCTTTTGATCGAGCGAAGAGAAACTCTGGAATGGACATCAGGGCTGCCAGCAGCCAGACTAACACACAGATGAGCTTACTGTACAGGAGGCGACTTCTCTTGGAGTTCTGCGCCTTGGTAGTCTGGACAATCACTATATAGCGGTCAACGCTGATGCAGGTGAGCAGAAACATGCTACTGAAGAAGTTGATTTTGTAGATAGCAGAAACAACTTTGCAGAGCCCCGAGCCAAAGGTCCAGCCGTAGATGGAATCGGCAGCCCAGAAGGGAAGAGTGCAAAGGAAGAACAGGTCTGCCAGAGCCAGGTTCAGTAGATAAACATCCGTCATGGCCTTCAGACGGTTTTTGAAGTTTGCATATATCCAGACCACCAGAGAGTTGCCAATGGCTCCCAGAATCACAATCATCCAATAGAGCACAGGCTCGTAGTAACTTCGAAACTCTCGAACCTTTGATTTGGGACAGAACCCATCATCACTATCACCATAATCACTCGTTGTGGAGAAGTCACCATATTCCTCCTAAAAAAAGAAAAGGATTACTTAGCTTTAATCTTGTTAAACATGATCTTGCACATATAACATGAGTAAAAACTTTCTGAAAGAGAGTATTCAGAATTAACTTAGTATAAATATTCAGAGATCACTTACATATTCTGAAGTCTGAGGAGTGAGTGAGGTCATAAGCTCGGTTGCATTCATCATGGATCCTCTCAGTTCTTAAATAAAGAAAAATACAAATACATATAAATACTTCATTTTCATCACACTGAAGTACATTAAATATTATTTTTACAAATATCCATAAGTAACAAACATATATAATTTATTAAAAAAAATTTAATTTGCTACTTAAAGTAAATATTAGCAGATTGTTTCATTGTATGCTCTAAACATTTGTAAATATCAATGAATTTAAACAAAAGTTGAGGTAAAGTTACTTACTTTTTTTACTGTTTGAGAAAAAAATGTGTTGGTAATGCAGATGAGCTGCTGTCTGTAGTCCTCTCGATCTCTATGATCACTTTCACAATGCTTTGCCGCCGTCTGGTAAACGTCTGTTTTGCAGAAGCTTTTAAGGGTAAACCACAGTGACGCACGAGAAGCATGAACTCTTTTCACACTTTTTCCCCTCCCTTCCTAATCACCTAACCCAACTGACAGATCTGAAATGAGTTGGTTTTATACATTATACAACTAAAATTAGAGAACTGTTTGGTTACTTTTCATTATGCCTCAGAAACATTACATCCTCTACACCTGCTAACTCACAGTGTGTGAACACTGGACGCTGATATCTTTACACCATCTTCATCTTTTTCTGCATGATCACACGCACAGCACTCAAATGTGTTTTACAGTCACGCTAGTCAACGCAAAAAGCTTAACCAGCTTCTCTGAAGCAAACAATTGCATATGCCATATGTACTCAATGTAAATATTCCAGGGGTGCCCAAACTTAGTCCGGTAGGGCCGGTGTCCTGCTGAATTTATCTCCAGCTTGCCTCTAGACACCTGCCAGGGTTATTATTAATATTATTATTAGTATTATTATTATTAGAATTTTAGTTTAGCTTAACTACAGTCTTTGCTATTTTCCATGACTGGCAAAAAAAAGAATAAGGAAGCACCTGTAACTGTATCATTAGCTTCCCTTTTTCACTGTTTTTAAAGTTTGTTTGTCAGATGTGGTCAGTCACATTGCCAATGATGTGACAGGATCCAGATTTTTTTTTTTTTTATCAGCATAAGTGAAACAGTGGTCATATGTTATTCGAAGAATTATAACAGTGACATCCACATCAATATTTTTGCACAATAATGTTGACACATACAAACTTCTGACCCCGATAACCTTTACATATTATCATAGCTAATGGCTTTAATCAACATTTGCGCAAGTGTTTTTCACTTCATGCCTTCTTGCATGGTTTCTTGCTCAAGTGTGAATGTTTGAGTCCCAGACTTCCTGTTTATCATTAATAATATTGTCTCACCAGACATTTGTTGCACTGATAATTATGTGAGTCATTAAGACATATCCTGTTGTAAAGGAGCCATTTCCTTTTTATCACATGTCAGACACACTACAAAAACAATCTCCTTTTTATTTACATCCAAGTTATAACAGGAAAGCTCAGCAAAGACTTAAATGGTAGCCTTCAGATGGCTTCTTTAAGACAACTAGGAACTGTTTCCAATTGATTGCTCAATGCATGAACTCATCTTATCATTTATTTCCGTTCATGTTTACAGTTATGAGTCATTCTAAGTGAAAATTTGTTAGATATAAGCATTCGAATTAATAGATAACAGTTGTAAAAAGGCAAACAAGGTGTACTGCATATCAGAAGAGGTGGAGGACGACTGGGTGTTCACATTTTGTCTCTAAAATTATAACCAGTGGCCTCTTTTGGTGGCGTTTACGCAAGCTAACCATAAACCGTTCCTCTTTCTGTACAGTTTTCAGTGACCAGGTCAAATAAAACGCATGCGCACACACATATTCATGTTTTTTTTGTCTGAGTTTTAAGCCTTCCCTAAACTGTGATTGGTTAAGCTGTTGAGGATGATTGCCTGTGCCTTTAAAACGCATTCAAAGTTTTATATATCCCTTGCTTTTTATCACCAAACTGAAGACTTTCACATGCTGTTAGAAACCGTTATAAAGCGTAGATGTGATTGATGTGTAAAGCGAACAGCTGATGCAATCTATGTCTTGTTTTAAATCAGTGCAAAAAACGGTGGTGCCCTTGCTATATGCAAGTTTGCATGACAAACCTGCAAACCCTACATAGCAACGGCTCACACGCAGAGATGAGGACAAACAGTTGTCATTTAGTACTTTGTATAGTGAGAACATTCTGCGGTGAGCTTTTGCACGACATGCTGAGACCACAAGGATATATAGAGGAACAAAGCACAGATAATCGCATCTCTCTTACTCCCCCTCACAACTTTTACTTTAGGTGTGAGGGGTTTATTAATTAACTTATAGACTTTGCTGAAACTAGAAAATGTGTTTTAATACTATGTTGGGATAAATGTGAAGAGGCAAGACAGATTTCAGGTTGTTAGGCAGATGCTAGCTGGCAAGTTTGTTTAGTTGCTTTAAGGTTGAGTTGAGCTGTTCTTCGGTTTGGGTTTGTTTGTTTAAGGCCTACGCTTCCATTACACCTTTTAAGTCACATGATGTTTTGAAAATGTCATGAGCTTTGTGGCATCACAGTGGTAAAGAGGAAAATTAAAATAGAAAAAAGCAAGAAAAACAAATGACATGATGAGCGTGATTTCACATAGCGTGACTTCCTCAATTTTTGTCAGAGCAGCGTGGTCTTCTAACAACAACAACTGTTGCTTTCAAGAAGTGGAATGAAATAAATAAATCAGTATTTCAATTTGTTTTTATCCTAAGACAGCCAGTTTTGTTTGCTAACTGTGAGCAGGCATGAACTTTATATGCATCTGTTTAAATTATGAAATATTATTCATTAGTTTGCAACTTTTAATACATATATATGAGTAACTGAAACAAATGCACAAAAGTTATGTACTTTTGGGGGCTTTTAGAAAGCATTTGTGACATACTTACTAATTGTATCGCCAAGTGAAAGGGATAGTTCACCCAAAAAATGTAAGTTCTGTTGTCATTTACTCACCTTACACTTGTTTCAAACCTGTCGGATTTTCCGAACACAACTAAATATATTTTGAAAAAGATCATAAACTGGTAACTATTGACTGTAAAGGAAAAAAAAAGGTTTTAAACCACATGAGGGTAAGCAATTTTGAGTACATGTTTGCTCCTTTAAGGCAAGTAATTTCACTCGTCGGCCATCTTTGAAACACCTCTTGGGCAATATGCTCGGGCATTCTGTCTGAATAGGGAAACCTCAAATTCTCCAAAATTGTTTGCCAAACTTCCAATTGAATTTTGTATTAGGAATCAGCAATGAAATTAAACAACAACTGTCTAAAATTTGGCACAAAATTTGCTGAAACTCACATCTACACCGAGCCCCTCCCCCAGAGAATCCTCTGTCTATAGCGATTGCTGATTGGCTTCTGTACTAGAAGGCGGGGCTTTATTCGCCATATTGACTGTTATACTTTTCCCTATTCAAAACTTTACGAGTGACACGTCTTGTGTATTCTGTAGTCTTTGATGGGCGAACTAGGAGAATTTGCATTTTTCAAGATATATGTTTAAAAATAATCATAGAGCATCTAGCGAACTCAGGTAGCATGACCAGACATTGTTACATGTATTGCACACATTTGACCAAATGCTCTTTTGTCTTTGCAGTATCTAGCATTTTGTATAGCATTCCAGAAATACAGTTCTTGCTTAAAGGTGCAGTATGTAAGTTTGACACCCAGTGGCTGAACTAGGTATTGCATTCCTCGATCAAAAAAAATGCAAGCGCAGGTTGCCAGATTGACGACCAACAGGAGCGAGTCTACCGATCGAGCCTAAAGGCTGATTTAAATCGTGTTGTTTTTTTTCTCATAAGATACTTAAAATGCAAAAAAAAAACTGTTGGGATTTCAAAGTAATAAACTTAATGGTTGAATTCCATAGAATTCCGGGAGATATTTCTAAGCCTGTCATGATATTTATTTTTTGTTGTACTATATATTGCACCAAAATATATTGCGATAAACAATATTATTGTCAATTTAAGACCATTTCATGACACCCATTATATAATGCCAGAATGACAATATAATATTATCACAATGCAAGTAACACTCTTCCAAAAAAAACATAATATTTATTCTTAGGAATATTTCATATTCATATTCAACAAATAAATAATAATAAATGTTAACAAAAAAAGTTTAAGGTAAAAAGTAACTGAGGCGGCGATATCTGCTACCAGATCTATTTGCAGTTGTCAGACACCCACATGAAAATATACTAGTCAGTGTTGGGTAAGTTACTTTAAAAAAGATTACAAATTACTGACTACTACTGGAAAATTGTAATCTGAATACATTACTAATTACTTAATGTAAAAAGTAATCCGATTACTAATTACTTTACTTTGATGTTACTTTTAAAACATGAAATATACCTATGAAAATATTAAATATACTGTAGCTCTTTCAGTAATTTAATATTCACTGAAAAACATTAGAATGGGTTGATCACAGCCAAGATCACAGCAGCTTGGGACACTGATGTCCTCCTTGATGATGAGTTTTGACATAGAATGCTTTCTATTAAAGTGCTTGAACAAGTTGCTGGTTGAGTTAAAAGCAGTCGAAAGTTCTTTAGAGACTGGACATAGACTGCATTTCTCAGCAATATTTTTGTTTTTACGCTCAATGAAATCAAAGTAATGTCTGTATTTCCACTTGAACAAACAACCATTTTAGCCATTGCAACCATTTTGCTATTACATTGATTTTAGTAACTGTAATCAAATTACACAAATTTAAAATGTAATTCCTTACATTGCTGCATTTCCCAAAAATGTGATTAGAATACAGTAATGCGTTACTGTGGAACGTGTTACTCCCAACTCTGACTATAGTGATTTATAGTAATTACAATAGTGTTTTTTTAACCACACTGACACTATATGGGCGATATGTATTGCATCACCAAAAATTATTGAGCTCATGTCCATGTGTTGTGCAATAAGTTGGTATATTGATTACTGTGACAGGCCTAGATATTTCATATTCCTTCACAATCCACTTGGACATATTCGACATTGCAAACTGCACTATAGAAATAAAGATGAATTGGAAACTAATCACGATGGCTCAGTGGGTAGCTGGTCGCTGGTTTAAGTCCCAGCTGGACCAGTTGGCATTTCTGTGTGGAGTTGGCCTGCAATCCTCAGGTTTCCTCTGGATGCTCCGGATTCCCCCCAGTCCAAAGACATGCGGTATAAGTGAATTAAATGAGCTAAATTGTGTATGAGTCTCTGTGATTGTGAGACTGCATGTGTATTTCCCAGTACTGGGTTGCAGATGGAAGAGCATGCGGAGAAAGGGCTGCATAAAGCATACGCTGGAATAGTTAGTGGTTCATTCCATTGTGGTGCCCCCTGATCCCCTAATAAATAAAGGACTAAGCCGAAGGAAAAATAATGAATAAAACCAAATCATTTGTGATGCCCAACCCTCATCGAAAAAAAGCCATCATATTTACACCTGACACAATGAGCAATTATCAGGATGAACTAAAGGCAAACATTTGATGACTGAACACAATGTTCCCAAATGATTTATTCTATGGATGTTGAGCACATTTTCATAGCCCCAACCATAAACAAAAACTGTGATTGGTTCTTGACTAATGAAAGCTTCAATGGACCTTCTACCATCAGCCTGGCTAAGCAGTACTACTGTCAAAGACACTGAAAACCATGGCATAATATACAACAATGAGAAAAACCAAACAAACAAAATGTTGCAAATGCAGCTTTATTGGAGAAACAGTGGATGGGACTTGACTCCACACGTTTGGGCTGGGGCTCTGCATTCATCAAGACTGCACTGACTGGATTCCTGTCAGAGTTCAGGAGGATTCGGTATCATCTGCATCAGAGATAACTGAAGTCTCTGTTGGGAAAATGAGGAAAGTCACATGCTGGCATTGTTGACCGATCACATGCCAAACGCAAGTACTGCACAAATAAGTTTACTTCAAATCAAATGGTGAAAAAGATTGCGCTCATACCTGTAATGATTTCTTTGACCTTTATTTGACCCGCTGTTGGAGAAATAAATAAGACACAGTCAAAAACAGAGAGTAAAAAGGACAAAATGAGGACATATGCATAAACATTCTTAAACCTGAAGCAGTTTCTGTCCTACACTGGCCTTGCATGCTAGCGTGAAACTTGCCTGTTAGGATGTATCTAGTTTGTGTGTCCTTTGGGGCAGGGCTATGGGGGGAGTCCTGTGGAGTACTGGTGTGGGGCAAAGCCCTCCCTACATGGATGGAAAAGTGCAGATGAGAAAGGGCCCCCCCCTTCCCCATGCCCCAGGACTTTTCTTTTCAATAAAAAGGCCTATCATCAAAACTCTGGTTCATCCTCTCATGCTACATGCATTAATACATAACGTATAGCACAATGCTTTCTTCATAAAACTACAAATGTCCACTTTTGCTGAACTAGCGAAAGCCAGAAGTCAACAAGTGTCTGACTTCATCATGTGCGGGGAAAGGGAAAATGGAATGATGATCCTAACCACTTTGTTATGCAAATGATCTTTTTATAGATTAAGGAAAGTTCAACAAAAAAATAACAATTCCACAGTTTGTTTACCTTGAAAATGTTTTTAGAAACACCTTATGACTTTCTTCTGTGGAAAACAAAAGTTACAAATTGAAGAATTTCTTCTTCGCTTATTTCAGTATAACTAAAGTAAATAAGGACTGGGACTGTCAGGCTGAAAATGTCAGCCATGAATATACACTCACTGGCCACTTTATTAGGTACACCTTACTAGTACCGAGTTGGATCCTCTTTTGCCTTCAAGCTGCTTTAATGCTTTGTGCCATAGATTTAACAAGGTACTGGAAATATTCCTCAGAGATTTTGGTCCATATTGACATGATATCTGCAGTTGCTGCAGATTTGTCAGCTGTACTGATGAGCCCAAAGTGTGCCAAGAAAATATCCCCCACACCATTACACCACCACCACCAGCCTGAACTATTGATACAAGGCAGGATGGATCCATGCTTTCATGTTGTTGATGCCAAATTCTGACCCTACCATCCGAATGTCACAGTAGAAATCGAGACTCATCAGACCAGGCAACGTTTTTTCCAATCTTCTATTGTCCAATTTTAGTGAGCCAGTGCCATTTGTAGGCTCAGTTCCCTGTTCTTAGCTGACAGGAGTGGCACCCGGTGTGATCTTCTGCTGCTGTAGCCTATCTGCCTCAAGGTTGGACATGTTGTGTGTTCAGAGATGCTCTTCTGCAGACCTCGGTTGTAACGAGTGGTTATTTGAGTTACTGTTGTCTTTCTATCAGCTCGAACCAGTCAGGCCATTCTCCTCTGACCTCTGGCATCAACAAGGCATTTGCGCTCAAAGACCATTCTCTGTAAACCCTAGAGATGGTTGTGCGTGAAAATCCCAGTAGATCAGCAGTTTCTGAAATACTCATACCAGCCCGTCTGGCACCAACAACCATGCCACGTTCAAAGTCACTTAAATCACCTTTCTTCCCCATTCTGCTGCTCGGTTTGAACTGCAGCAGATCGTCTTGACCATGTCTATATGCCTAAAGCCGAGGTCACACTGGGTTTTCCTCTCCATAGACTTCCATTCATACGCACGCGAACGCGTCAGACCGGAAACGCAGGGTCATGCGTCGAGTTTCGCATTTTGCTGCGGTGCAAAGTTCAAGCTTGGTGAACTTTGACCTGCGAAATCGCATCACTTGACTGCGTGAGACCAATCCAGGATCAAAACATCTTGTTTAATCCCGCCCCTTTTCGCAGCGCCGTACGACAGAATTTCGCAAGCTCAAACTCTAGTGTGACCGTGGCTTAAGTGTGTTGAGTTGCTGCCATGTGATTGGCTGATTAGAAAATTGCGTTAATGAGCAATTGGACAGGTGTACCTAATAAAGTGGCCGATGGGTGTATCTTTTAAATAATTTTTTTTTTTAATCAGATCCATTTCAACAATTTAAAATGTCCACATAACGGACTAAGTCAAGTCTGACTGAAGGATATTATCAGTGAATCACTATCTGTGATGTTGACGTAAATTTGACACTTTTCATCACACCAAAGGTTTCCGTTTCTGTTATACAGAAGAAAGAGCATCATACAGGTTTGGAATGACATAGGAGTATGTAAATGATGACAGAAATTTGAAACTTTGCTCAGCTACTTCTCTGTTATCTTAGTTACCAGGGACTTCTTCCTCTGTCGTCTTCATCACAAAATGAAAACTCATACCTGTACTAGAAAGCACCACTGGTTTGAACAGTCATGCAAATGCACATTTAAAAATATAAAACAGTTTTGTGTTTAACAGTAACCAAGCAAACACTCAATAAGATACAACCGTCTAACCACAGAAGCTTTCCCAGGTTGTCAGGAATCTCCCTTATGTCTGTCCCTGACACAATTGCTGTTTTGCTTTCTCGCAGTTTGTTAAACTGCCATTAGCTTTTGGTTTTCTGTCAGTCAAAGAAACCGAAACATACAAAAGTGGTTCTCACCTGAAAACGTGTAGGATGTCTCTGTAAACTCGGGCATCCTGAAAAACATAAAGTAAAAATAAAAGAAATGATGCAAATGATGCAAATCTAATAACAATCCTTTTACTTTTATTACCCCAACCTATATAAAGGTAGTCAAAATTTACATTTCTGTCAATTTTAGTCAGCTTTAGCTTTTAGCAGTTTCCTGCAGTCTAGTGCTAACACTTTCCTACTAATTATAAATGATAAGGATTTTCACGCTGGGAAGTTCTAAGAACTAGCAACCAGGAACAGAACCAATTTCACCCAGATAATTTTTCTGGTTGCCTTCACACCATCACTAGGAACTTTGAAGTGATGTAAGCTGGTAGACTGTGCCATCAAATAATGAATTCAAGTCAACAACTGGAGGATAAAGAACGTTTTGGACAAATGGAGATAGTGCATAGCAAAAATTAGCTTTCACAACCTGTAATGCTACATATTATCTGACTATGTTAACCACCCATAGGATTAAGATATTTACTTGAAGTCGTCTCCTTCCAGAAGTTTCCTGTAGGTGGAGATCTCCACATCCAGGGCGAGTTTGATGTCCAGCAGCTCCTGGTAGGCCAGGATCTGTTTGTGAAGGTCAGCTTTAGCCACCTCTATTGCTGATGTGAGGCTAGCGATCTGTGCCTGGTACTCAGCAACTCCAACACTGGACTGTGCCTGGGCTTCTGCTAAACTCTGCTCCAGACTCATGCTCTGAAAAGGTAAACACATTTTTTTTCTTTTTGGCTAACTTTATATTTCTACAAAATATGTCATGGTATGTTATATTTCAGGGATTAAAACATTTTTGCACCAACAAAGAGAACTGTAAAGATGACGATAATCATATTAGCATCCACACTAATTCACAGTGAAACTGCACTTATAGTTGGTTGTCTTAGTTTGCTTGATCCATACAAAAAAATAGAAAATTATATTAGACTTAGTGTTCATATGTCAGTTTATCTGATTAAATGTTAAGTGCAAACTCTTAAAATGTTTTGTATGATGAGAATTTTGTGACGGAACTTTCTGAACATCAAGTGCAGTGTTTTGTGCTAGGCTTAATGTCTTCCTTGAATGTTGTTTCACAAGTTCACAGTGCTTAATTTGAGAGTGATCTTGCCGGATCCTGTTTCGCAAAATGTCAGATATTCGTGTTTTGCATTCTGGTATTTATTTTAATGGGTCCGTGTTTTGTGGTCTTGGAGAAAGCATTCGACCGTGTCCCTCATGGCATTCTGTGGAGGGCGCTCTGTTCATACAGGGACGAGACAGCCCTTAACAAAGTAGGTGTTTGGTTCGCATTGCCGGCAGTAAGTCAGCCTTGATTCCTGTGCATGTTGGACTCCAGCAGGGCTGCCCTTTGTCACCAATTCTGTTCATAATTTTTATGGATAGAAATTCAAAGCGCAGCCTTGGGCTGGAGGGAGTCCAGTTTGGGGACCACAGGATTTCATCTCTGTTATTCGCAGAAGATGTTGTTCTGTTGGCTTCATCGAACATGGACCTTCAGCATGCAGTGGGGCGGTTTGATGCTGAGAGTGACGCGGCTGGGATGAAAATCAGTACTTTCAAGTCTGAGGCTATGGTGCTCCACCAGAAAAAGGTGGTTTGCCATTTCCAGGTTGGAGGAAAGTCCTTACCCCAGGTGGAGGAGTTCAAGTATCTTGGTGCTTTGTTCACGAGTGAGGGAAGGATGGAACATGAGATTGACAGGCGGATTGGTGCAGCAGCAGCAGTATTGCGGTCAATGTACCGGTCCATTGTGGTAAAGAAGGAGCTGAGCCAAAAGGCAAAGCTCTCGATTTACCGGTCAATCTACGCTCCCACTCTCATCTATGGTCATAAGCTTTGGTATACAAGATCTTGGATACATGTGGCCAAAAAGAGTTTCCTTTGAAGGGTGGCAGGGCGCACCCTTACAGATAGAGTGAGGAGCTCTGTCACCAGGGAGGAGCTCAGAGTAGAGCCTCTGCCCCTCCACATCGAGAGAAGTCAGCTGAGGTCACTTGGGCGTCTGTTTTGGATGCCTCCTGGACGCCTACCTAGGGAGGTGTTCTTGGCATGTCCCACAGGGAGGAGGCCTCGGTGAAGACCCAGGACACGCTGGAGGTACTATGTCTCTCTGCTGACCTGTGAAAACCTCGGAATTCCCCCGGAGGAGCTGAAGGAAATGTCTGGGGAGAGGAAAGTCTGGAGTCGACCCGGCCCCGGATAAGCGAATGAAAACGAGATCAGATGAGATGGGATCTGGCATTAAATTGTGCCTGGTGAATACTTACGTGTGTGTGTGTGTGTGTGTGTGTGTGTGTGTGTGTGTGTGTGTGTGTGTGTGTGTGTGTGTGTGTGTGTGTGTGTGTGTGTGTGTGTGTGTGACATGACGATAGTCACCATGCACAAGTTAAAACAAAAGTCATGTTTAACTATTGGCCATAGACAATATTTTCAACCAATCTGCTTTCTTATGTTTACAATCACTCTCATTGGTTGGTGATTGTTTTGCACGCAGTGAGCAGCGAAAATAAATAATGGCCTACCTAAATATATTTGTATTTTCAAAATGGCAAAGTGGCAGTCATGCATATTTTCGTTTTTTAAAACCACGAGTAAATCTGATAATGAGCTTGATCAAAAGAGATTTTGAGAAGATGAAACTGCGCAAATGGATCAGGATAGCTAGAGACAGAAGCAAATTGATCTTATGTCAGGCAGAAAACATGACAGAAGAGGTAACTGTGGGCTCTTCTTGAAGATTAGACTGAGTGAGTCATTAAAAAAAAAATTCACTTGGCACATAATAGTAAAGTGAACTAAATAGTGATTTTTTGTATGATTTATGTTTGTAGCTACATGTTTTTATTATCCATGACTGACCTATAACGTTATATAGCACAAAATAATTAAAGACCGTTTAGAAATGTGATGACGTTTAATGACGTCATGTTTCGGGAAAACTGAAATTGTGTGGTGGACGTTGGTCACGATAACCAATTTCTTGGTATTGTTCCAGGAATCATTCATATACAAAATAAGCACTAACTTACATATAATAAATAGAGTAAACATTATGCATATTTGGCATGTTGTTGGAGAGGAGGATTCAGGGCTCATAGCCAGGGTACCCCTTTTTTAGGTTAAGATAAGAATATTTAGGAAAGTAGTAATGAATGGATGCTGAAAACGGCATCAGAATAGCATCTTTCTTTGTTTTTTTGTTTAGACCGCATGAAGGTTAGGATGGCAATGCTTATTCAAATAAACCACATTAGCTAAGCAATCACACCAGAAACCTGGCAGGTGTGAACACACTCTAATAAGATTTTTGGTTGGTTGCTTTAAATGCCTAAGCTCCTTAAAACATAACTCTTTAGCTCAATAAAAGTTTTGAAAGTGATTCTAATTGAGTGAGACCAGCAGGGGGTGCTCAACCTGTGGTCTGTGTGGGTCCTGACAAGAGTATTGGGACTCTATACTGCTCAGTGAGCATCGTCTTTCGGATGAGACGCTAAAACCAGGTCCTGACTCTCTGTAAAGCGCTTTGAGTGTCCAGAAAGAATCAGAATCAGTGTAGAATTAGAATAATTGTTATAGTTACCTTTGTGCCTAATGCCTTAATGTTTTATTTTTTTTATGTTTATTTTTATTTTGTTTTGTTCAGAATCGTCTTATAATTTTTTTACAGGACAACTTTACAGCTTCAAAATAAGCTGCCAAAAATTCACCTAACTCTTCAGCATTATTCTATCTTATCTTCTCAGACACATTTAATTTATTGTAAATGATGTCAAACACTTGAAGTGCCCGAGTTGTTTTGGGAAACTGATTCTTTTGCAGCAGCAAAACTACTTCTTGTGGCATTGGGGCTTTTGCTGTCGATATGAAACGGCTGAGATCAATAAACCACTTCCTATGTCATCTGCTTCCTGTCTCAGACAGCTGTGATTTATTCAGAAGTGTTGATTATACGCCTGAGAATCTGCACTGAAGCATTTCACACTGCTGACAAACATGATTTCTCATGGGACTTACAACTCTTGAGCACCTTTACCATCTGAACACTGCTTAAAGTCTTCCTTACGCTCATTAAATGGCACTTCATTTAAGCATCACACATTCACCACTTATTTCATTTCATAAGGCCAAAACTTACTGCAGCTGCAAACCCTTGAAGCTCTAAACTCAGTGTCTGCAGCTCTTTCCTGGCTGAAGTGATCTCTGCTTTAGTCGACGACACAGCCTCTGTGGTTTTGGCAGTGACCGTCTGCATCTCATCCATCTGCAGTCATAAGTAGACATTATAGGATCTGTTAGTTTGGAATGCAGGAATCATTGAAGTGTTTAGATACTGTGTGCTTCTTGTGTGCAGACCTTGAGTTTGTAATACGCCTCGGCCTCCTCTCTGTTTTGCTGTACAGTTTTCTCATATTCCATTCGCATCGTGTTAAGCGCTGTAGCAATGTCAAACGACTTCCCAGTGTCTACTTCAATCATTGAGACTGAAGTGTCCATTGTTGATGTTCCCAGTTTAGACTGCAGAGATGACAGTTCCTACAGCGATAGACAAAACAAAGAGACAAAGCACAAAAATAAGTACAAATATTGCCACAAATATTTTTGAAAATTGAAAAAAAATTGAAAGAAAAGAAAATTATGTCAACATTTAGTCTTCCTCCACTTTTTCTAAACATGTTTGAGTTTCTTTCCTCTGTTGAACACAAGGGGATATATTTTGAAGAAGGTTGGAAAAAACCTCCAGCCACTGACTTCCGTAGTATCTTTTGTTTTTATTGTGGCTATCAATTGCCACGTTCTTCAGAATATTTTGTTTTGTGTTCAAGGGAAGAAAGAAATTTCTAAATGTTTTGAACAACTTGAGGTTGAGTAAATGATGGGGGATTTTTGGGTAAACTATCACACTTAACTCTGCTCAATACAGAAAATATTACTTGATCACCAAATCAGCAAATTAAAATAATTTCTGAAGGATACTGTATATAATATATTTGAATTATTTTATATTAACAATATATGTGTTTAAGATTTTTGTTCAATTCTGTACCTGTTCTTGTGTTTTGCTCACATAGTCCAGTTCGTCTTTCAAGCTGGAGTATTTAGCATCCAGGTCAATTCTTAGGTCAGAAGCCAGTTCAATGTCCTGAAAAAAGAAACAGAAAACCAGAAATAACATTTTAGTCAATAAAAGTACAGATTCGATATTCATATTGTGACTAAAATGTCATCCTGCTCACCTTTTTCATGGCAGCGATATCAGACTCAAGCTGAAACTTCACTCCTTGCTCAAAGTCAAGCCTTAGTGAAAATCAGAACAAAAAAACTATTTGTATTTTTTAAGTGTTTCAACTAACATTCATTATCAAAATGAAACATTCCCACAAGAATTATTGCCAAAAAAAGAGAGAAAACAATCAGATTTAATAAAAAAAATAAACCACTTACTTAGCCTTCAGCTCATGAGCAGTTCCTCTGACGTTGTCCAGCTCAATCTCCAGTTTGACGGTGTCTATGGTAAGAGTTTCCAGCGTGCTGCGATATTCGCTCAGCTGAGCCTCATACTCCACCGTTGCAGCCACTGAGGATTCTGGAGACACATCTGCCCCCCCGGTTAGCTGGGACAGTTTGGCCTCCAGAGCTGCGTTCTCCTGCTGGAGTGCCCTCACTTTGGCCATGTATGTGGAAAATCGGTCATTCAGCCCAGAGAGCGTGTGCTTTTCAGCCGCTCTGGAAAGGATGGGGGCCACAGCAGCAGATGCAGGACCAGCAGCGAATGCAGAGCTTCCACCGACTCCTCCAGCAGCAACAGCACGACCCATAGCGAATGCAGGACTGGCAACCAGTGCACCGCCACCACCACCCAGTGCCAATCCTGCACCAGCTCCTGCACCTCCACCAAGGCCAAGTCCAAAACCTCCACCCGCACCATATCCAAGTCCTCCTCCCAGACCAAGACCTCCACCTAAACCAGCACCACCCCCCAGCCCGAGACCCAGCCTTGCTCCACTACCCGCACCAAAACCTCCATATCCCCCTGACATCCTGGAGGAGGCCATTGAAATGGACAGAGACATGGTAAAGAGCTATGGGTGAGAGTCTGAGCCGAGCAGAGAGTGCAGGCAGAGCGAGAGACTGATGCTCGCCATTTAAATACACTTAAGGGAGGGAGGGCAGAGCAAAAAGAACACTCTGTAGAGAAAGAATAAGCTGTAACTTGTCTCAGTGTTAAGGTATGGCGTCGGTTGTCTGTTAAAGCTCAAAATATTCTCACCTGCAGGCACTTTTTTTTTTTTTTTGATTGGTCTTCAGTCTAAATGATGTGTTTGCAGTGAAGGCAGTGAACAATGTACATCAGTCCGATTTTTTTTTTTCCTTAAAGCTGTTACCTTACTAACTTATTAACATTTAGCTACTAAAATACTCACCAAGAGAATCGTGAAATGGCTTCAATTTCTTTTATAACTAAATGCACAATATTTATTTAATTTTTAATTTTTTTATTTCTGCACTGCGTACATCCTCAATTGGAAATGTTACTGTTTTCACACAGGTTTCCCATACATAGATTTGTATAGATACTATTTGGGACAAATTGCTTTATCATTTATTTTTAAAAACAAATTGACTTATCACAGACAATTTATATTATTTATAATTATATCATATTTGTAATAAATGCACTAGTGTTGTTGAATAACAATCAGTAATTAGTAGTAGAAATAAAGCTGAAAAATAAAGAAACTAAGTAAAAATATCAAACATTTGAATAATCTATTAAATTACAATATTAAAAAGAAAGAAATTATTACAAAATAGTATTTCACTTAGATTCTTATTTTGTAAATAATATAATGTATTACAACATAATAATAAGATAACATTGATAGATGCACAGGCCCATCGCTAGCATTCATGTCTATGGCAGCAGACATGGAAAAATATAAATTGGTTATATGTAATTCAGTTAAAATCATAAAACAAATGCATAGAAAAGTTTAAATATACAACTTAAAAGGGTGGTCCACTACAAAATCATATTTTAAACTTTAGTTGATGTGTAATGTAGCTGTGTGAACATAAACAACATCTCTGAATGTAATATGCTCAAAGTTCAATGCAAAGGGAGACATCGGCTTTTTCAGAGTTAGCATAGCAAACGAAGTTTGAGGACTACAAAAAAATACATCTGGGTTAGTGAGATCACAACCCTTCAGGTTACGTGCATTCACCACGTGCATACACCCTGCACAGCAACGGGACGTGGCCAGAGGCTCTGTAATGTTATGGCAGAGAAAGCTAAAAATATTGTCCAACCGCTGCTATTTCCACAGAGCTTCTTCTGTTTCTGCATTTGTGCTTCCAAAGGACATGACACAAAGAGTGCTTACAATTTAATTTTAATTATGTTCCAGAGAATTATAACAATATATAGCTAGCATTTGACAAAGGACTTCCAGTTTCCAGAATCTCTCCCAGTTCAGTTCTGGATTCGGCTAAAAACTCTTCAAAGGAGCAGTTCCAACCATAATAGACGAAGCTGTGGATTGTGAGCCAACCTGTAAGTACTTTTATTTGTTAAAATTGATCTATTACATGCACAGTTTCTTAAGTTAACGGTATGTTGTAGCAAGGATGTAAACAAGGATATAAACAATGGAAAATGCTGTTTGGCACTGTTAGCAATTTAGCTACAAATTCATATATATCCGTCAAACCCCTGTAAACGGCCAAAATCTTCACCAGCGCTGCAGTGTCTCTCTATGCTGCTGCTTTCTATTTGTTCTACATCTCAAATAACGAACTCGCAAAAAATATGTGAACGTTTCATATTACTTACACATGCTTATTCTGAATATATATGAAAGACACTTGTCAGGTTTTATTTTAGAGAGCAGGCATTAGGTTCAGCTTTGTACTCTGTGTCATTATCTGTCTGATTCAGGCACAAACTGATACGGCTAACAGCTACTCTGGCTGACAGTGTTTACACAGCATGCTTGTAGGGGAATCACAGCACATTATGTTAGCTGACCAATCAGAGCCTCTCAAAGGGCAGAGGAACTAGGAAATGTCACAGTCGTTTTCATGTTAGCTGAGTAGCTGTATGTAATCCATGTAAGACATCTGAAAAAAATAATGTGATTTTTTTTTTTACAAATGAAGCATGAGCACACATTGCTTTGCATCTTATAAACACAACCAGGCCTTAAAATACACCGTGGACCACCCCTTTAATGCATTTAAAAGCACTCTTTTATTTTACTTTTATAGAAAAAATTAAGGGAGGGAATCCTTTTTTCCTCCTTACTCTAGCACTAAAATTATCTGAGCACAAACAAGTTCCTTTGTATAATTAGCACTTCTTGTGTATATAGCCTCTTCTTGTTGAATCGCTGAATGCCTACTCAATTGTAAGTCGCTTTGGACAAAAGCGTCTGCTAAATGTAAATGTACATTAGTGATATGCATGATGTTTGCATGTAAATTGTATTGGATTTAATCAGATTACTTGGGTACTTTGGAATGGTTATTATTTCTTTTTAGAGCCAGTTTATGTAGTTATGATATAATATAGGCATATGAATGCATTTGTTGAGATTCTTTAAAAATGTTTAAAGTTATTGTAAAAATAAAGCAAACTTGTGACAGATAGAAACAATATGCTCTGAAATCAGCTCAAATTATCATGAACTTTGAAATCCTTTAGTGGGATGAAATCATAGCCTGAAGCTAAGTAATAATATGGGCCCAATATAATCTTCAGCAGAACCTATCTTCAGCTCCACCTTTATGTAAGTCTATCATCACTGAACTCTTGCATAACGGTCAGTGCTTGGTATCATATTAATAAAAGCTGGAATCTGACAGACATCTGCTTGGTCTTGAAAGACTCAAGGGCAGACTCTACCGATGACTGGTTTGTGCCTGTCCTAATGGCAGCTGAAGCATATCATAACTCATTTCACAAACTCAAGGTGAGCCCATGGCATAATTACACTCAACAATGAAATCTAGAATATTTTTAAAATAATTTAAAATAAAATAATGACAACTTTTAAAAAGGATACCTAGATGTATCTTTTTGTACTCTATTTCACTTATGTACACAATGTTTGCATATATTCCATGGTAAAATATGCTATAATGTAAATGTATGTCATTACACAACATTTTAATATGTTTTAAATGCAAAAAGAATTTCAACATTATTTATAAAATCCCCTTAGCAATAAATTATGCAGAAAGGGAAGGGAAAACCCTCCGAAGAGGAATTGTTTTTGGTTCAGTGGAAAAAAATGTGACTGTATTTTGAACGCCAAAACATTCTGACGTGCACTTTGTACTTCTCCTTGGATTATTTAAAGCAGGAAGAGGTTTTATTATTATTATTTTATATTAAGGCTGTCTAGATGCTTGACTAATAGGTTAGGTTTGTCCACTTTGATTTACATATATAGCAGTGCATTAATTTATAATGCAAAAAATAACCAGAAGAATTCTTGTGGCAAACAAGTAACAAAAAGTACATCAAAATTTATGTGATGTACTCTACTGATACAAACGGCCCTCTTTGAGCAAGATATTCAAAGGCTTTCTGTTCTGAGAAACAAATACGAAACCAAAATTGATTCTGGGTTACATACTAAAAGTTCTGTTTCATTTTTTTTTCATTCGTTTTCAGTTTCAGACAGTAGGTCCTGAAAGCACCTAAATTTACATACTGTAGCTTAAAATGGCTTTCAAACACAGACAAAACCAGACCGAAAGATAGAAATACAGTGTCTCTTGTGTAATGTTGCATCTGTAGGTCTGATCTCGGCCTTAGGCTCTTCAATATTCACTGACATGCAGTAATGAATCAGCCAGATCTAGGCCCCACAGCACCAGTTTCTGCTGAGGTTAACAGATAAACAGGATAAGGACTGTCAAATTATAACACCTTCATAATTGCACAAAAATGAATAATTCCATCTCATAGCTGCCTCTAGTAGCATTTTGCATATTAAATCACCTTGGTTTTGTCATGTTTAATATGAAAATAATACGACAGCTCTATAAAGAAGTTAAAGGGTTAGTTCACCCAAAAATAAAAATGATGTTATTAATTACTGACCCTCGTGTTGTTCCAATCCCCTGATACATTTATTCCTCTTCAGAACACAAATATACACTCACAAGCCACTTTATTAGTTACACCTTACTAGTACCAGGTAGGACCCCCTTTTGCTTTCAGAACTGCCTTAATCCTTCGTGGCATAGATTCAACAAGGTACTGGAAACATTTCTTAGAAATTTTGGTCCATATTGACATGATAGCATCACGCAGTTGCTGCAGATTTGTCAGCTGCACATCCGTGATGCGAATCTCCCATTCCACCACATCCCAAATGTGCTCTATTGGATTGAGATCTGGTGACTGTGGAGGCCATTTGAGTACAGTGAAGTCATTGTCATGTTCAAGAAACCAGTCTGAGATGATTCGTGCTTTGGTGTGTTATGACATGGTGTGTTATCTTGCTGGAAGTAGCCATCAGAAGATGGGTACACTGTGGTCATAAAGGGATGGACATGGTCAGCAACAATACTCAGGTAGGCTGTGGCACTGACACACAGCTCAATTGGTACTAATGGGCCCAAAATAACCCCCACACCATTACAGCACCACTAACAAGTTACTGTTGCCTTTCTATCAGTTCGAACCAGTCTGGCCATTCTCCTCTGAACTCTGGCATCAACAAGCCATTTGCGCCCACATAACTGCCACTCACTGTATATTTTCTCTTTTTCGGACCATTATCTGTAAAGCCTAGAGATGGTTGTGCATGAAAATCCCAGTAGATCAGCAGTTTCTGAAATACTCAGACCAGCCCGTCTGGCACCAACAACCATGCCACTTACAAAGTCACTTAAATCACCTTTCTGATGCTCAGCTTGAACTGCAGCAGATCATCTTGGGCATGTCTGCATGCCTAAATGCATTGAGTTGCTTCCATGTAATTGGCTGATTAGAAAATTTGTGTTAACAAGCAATTGGACAGGTGTACCTAATAAAGTGGCCGGTGAGTGTATGGTCCCTTTTGTGAATATCTTTGGTATTTTTCTGGACTTTCTGAATGAGTCAGGAACCTTGCTGTCTATGAAGGATGAGGGAGCTGTCAGATTTCACCTTAAATCTTTATTTGTGATAAGTAGACAAATGAAGGTTCCAGGGGTTTGGAATGACATGAGGGTGAGTAATTAATAACATATGTTTAATTTTTGTGTGAACTAACACTTTAATATTGCAAAGCGTACAGATAAAACATCACCACCAGTAATTGCCTATATACAGTAGGTTGAAAAATGGCAACACTTTAACCTCTTCACGTATAGTTTTAGCCTCTTCACAAATACAGTATTTTTTTCTGTTAAACATCCCTTTATTTAAGTAGTTTATACAGGGCTGCTAACTCTAACACATTCATTGTGAGACTCACACAAATGTTCTCACACCTTCATGCCATGCGTCGGTTTCTCATGCAGTGAAAACAACATTGTGGAGCAAAAGCAGACACTGACAATGTGCCCACAGACAGTTTCAGGCCAGAGACGTGCCGCCATGAGATTTTAGCAGTTGTACATGTTTTCTTGGCAGTTTAAATATTCAAATAGCTTTGAATCACAACTCAGGTCGTTATTTGAACACTCTGTTAACATTAGAAGCTCATGCATAAAAGCTGGTTCACAGCATACAAAAATAAATTTGAGCAATCTTTCAAATCTTTTGAATAGACAAATGTGATCAAATAAACATGCAGGATATATTTGGCTGTATTTTTACTGTTTGAAAATCTAGAATCTGAGAGTTCAAAAATTCTAAATAGTGAGAACATCACCTTTAAATTTTTCTAAATGAAATAGCAATGCATATACTAATCAATCAGTCTTGATAGTAGGACATTTACTAAAATATCTTCATGGAACATGATCTTTACCTAATTACCTGGCATAAAAAAGTTAAATTAATAATTCCGACCCAAGGTTTATTTGGCTATTGGCAAAAAAATACCAGTGCAACGTAAGGCTGCTTTTGTCAGGGTCACAAAAACATACTAAATGATGTCAAAAGACCTAGCTTGTCAGGTATCTTCAGAAGTATAGTCAATAACGTAGAAAGGAAATAAAAGTTGCATGTGCCTCAGATTAAATCTGTAAATTCTGGCTTAAAATGACAGCAGCCTAATACATCTGTAAACCAAACAAAAAAGAGCAATTGAGAATCACATGCTGCTTTTAAGTTTAAAAAAACCTTTGTAAATTTTATTAAGGAAAAATGTATTTTTAATTTATTCAGTGAAGACTATATGCAGTGTTATATGCAGATTTGAATTGATGTACTATTAGGCCTACTTGACCTATATATCAATTTACTTATCTGTGATGAAGGCAATGAGAATTTTAGCAGGAGAAGTAATAATCTAAAGCAATAGAAAAGCATCCCCATGTCCGGATTTCTTCCCACACTACTGAAAACCAATCTATCTGGCTTTATGAATCTGATCTTTTTCTTAACACGGTGGTGGCCTCACGGGATGGAAATGTGTCCAGTGGAATTTCCTCATCAGAAGCAGTAAATCATTTGTATTTGTATGGTATTTTGCTGCTTCATTAAAAATTATGAATTATAAAACATACATATACTATTTTAGATTGCTGTATATTCTGGAAGTAGATGATGCGTTAAAGTACATTCCTGAATGAATCAGTGTTTTGAATATATCAGTTAAACTATTGACTCAGAGACTCATGTAACACAGTCAGTTGACGTCACCTATTGGTCTCAAGATGTTATCTGCTGACAGACATTGAAAAAAGCCCATGATTAATGCACGGACAAAACATAAATACATGATAAAACTGTGAATAATCCCAGGGCTCATATACTGTATTTTTGTAAATCTATTGCAGAGAGAACTATGGTTGTATATGCAACTTGCAGTGTCAACACATGGTCCAAAGTAAATTGACAGGATTTGATGTTTTCTATATGGTGGATGGATATATGGTTTAAACAAATAAACATGAATAAACAAAATTGTCCGTAGTGTATGAGTGTGTGAATGCGAGAGTGTATGGGTGTTTTATAATACTGGGTTGCGACTGAAAGGGCATCCGCTGCATAAAACATATCCTGTAATAGTTGGCGGTTCATTACACTTTAGTGACCTCTGAAACAGGGACAAAGCCGAAGAAAAATTCTGTTCAATTTCAATTCATCTTTATTTCTATATCGCTTTTACAATGTAGATGTGTCAAAGGCAAAGCAGCTTTACATAGAAGATCTAGTAAATTAATACTGTCAGTCCAGTTTTCAGAGTTGAAGCTCAGTTTAGTTAAGTTCAGTGTGGTTTAAATTTCACTGCTGAAAGTCCAAACACTGAAGAGCAAATCCATCAACCCGAACAAACTTCACCAATTGACGAAAGTGAAGGAAAAAACCTTGAGAGAAACCAGGCTCAGTCGGACACGACCATTTGTCCTCATCATTTGGGAAATATTTTAAAAAGTTATCTAAATTAACCTAGTTAAGCCTTTAAATGTCACTTTAAGCTGTATAGAAGTGTCTTGAAAAAATATCTAGTCAAATATTATTTACTATCATCATGGCAAAGATAAAATAAATCAGTTATTAGAAATTAGTTATTAAAACTATTATGTTTAGAAATGTGTTGAGAAAATCTTCTCTCCGTTAAACATAATTGGGTATAATTCAGAGGGGCTAATAATTCTGACTTTAACTGTATATATATATATATATATATATATATATATATATATTAGGGGTGTGACAAGATCTCGTATGATGAGATTTCGCCAGATTAAATCGCAACGAGATTTCTCATTGATGTGAAAAGTTTTTTCATGAGTTGTGATGTTATGGTGGAGTGTGAGGGTGAAATTAGCATTGAAGATTGGAGGTATATATGTATATATACTGAAGAGTACACTACAGCATGTCAAAGTGACAACATTTAATTAAATTGTATTTTAAAAAAGCAACAGGGCTGAATGGGGCAAGTTTTAAAGAAGGTTCAAGTCTGAAAATACCATGTAGATCAGATACTTTCTTGTAGTTTTATGCAGTGGGTCAGACACTATTTGTTTATAGCCTCACCACAAAATGCATATATTATGATAAATTAAACCTAACAAATAAATGAAAACCCACTTTCTCATGGGAAAAAGTTGTTCTGACTTCTCTGTTTTGATGACAGACGCACAAATCTACTACCTACAAACAGGAAAATGTGGTAAAGATTACTTATCAAATGCAGAATCATCTTGTGAGGCAAGTTAACTCTTTTTTTCTATAATATTTCCAACATATACTGCTCTTTGTTAAAGAAATAGTTCACTCAAAATTAAAAAAAGCTCTCATTTACTCGCCCTTCACTTTGCTTCGAATCTGTATGACTTTCTTTATTCTGTTGAACGCAAAAGCAGATATTTTAAAGTAAGCTGAAAACCAGTGAGATACAATTTCCCTACTGTGGACGTCAATAGCTGCAAACATTCTTGATAGTATCATCTTCCTTTTCAACAGAAGAAAGACACAAAACATTTTTAAAACATTTTTTTTGGCCAAATTTCATGTGAACTATCCCAATAATGTGAGCTTACGCAACATTCAGCATATCTCTCATAAACACACATATGAGCCCAACCACATGCAGACAAATGCTCTGTTGGGTCATTGTGATGATAGTTCAGCCTCCCCCCCAAAAGTTATTGTCAAACATACTGACAGGGGGTCCTGGATTGGTCTATAGAGCTTTCCTGAGAAGACCACTATGCTGAGGCAGCCGAAAACAGCCTAGCGGTGATGAACAAAGAGCATCACCAGCATCACTTTCACAATAGTACCAAAACAAAGAAGCTGATTTCCAGAAGGCCAGGCCCCCATAAAGAGGCTTCGCTGCCCGCTGTTGCCGTTTAGCTGAGAGGAGCTCAGTGGACATTCACGCTTGCCTCGTGGTCATGTCTATGGACTAATAGTGGCCTGTCACTTCAAAAGCATCAGGACAGGAATGCCTCTTCCAAGACGCCGATCCTCCTTCCTGGGCCAGGGTGCAGCGGAGCGTCCTGGCAGCGTGGGACGCATGAGCGCGGCTGCCACCTCTGCGCCTCGGGGAGTTTTCGTAGGCAATGCTCCCACCGGAGGAAGCAGTAGCCTGGGCACACGAGTGTCCCGCAGGGCTCTGGGTATCAGCAGCGTGTTTCTGCAGGGCCTCAGAATCTCAAGCGCTCATGTGGTGGCTCAGCCCGGAGAGCAAGGCCATCCATTTGGTGTGGACAGCCTAAACACATGCCTGCTGGAGTACCGAGACAAAGTCCATGCTCTGGAGCAGCTCAACAAGCAGCTGGAGGAACAGATCAGACACTGCTTGGATCGTAAAGCCGTCAGCGCCGGGACATGGACCGGCCTGAAACAAGACTGGGAGGATGTTTATATACAGGTAGGAGGATGTTAGACTGGGATGGATTTATATACTGTATGAATTGTAGAAGTCATATAGCAGAAATCATTTCTGAAATGGTGTAGTTGAGTGTTTTTTACCTTCAGTGAAAATATTCTAACATTTTATAGAAAATAAAGTACCACTTTACATTAAAGTTCCACTTTTTTCATTTCTTTTTTTTTTTATACAATTTTTAGACAATACTATTTTACTATTTTTAGACAATACTATTTTTAGACATATATCTTTAATTAGGTTTACATGTCTGCCCTCCATTAGCAAGATTTTAATTGATATTTTTTATTTAATCTAAAATAAAATGGAAATCAGTATAGTATAAAAACGGATGCTTTTCTGATAAACTTTCTGAGTTTTTATTATAATATTTAAAATTCTAAAAAAAAAAGAACAATATAAAAAAAACTTGTATTTTTTTACATAAATCTCTATAATCTGGATTTGTCAGGTATAAGTTTGAGTAATATGTTAATCTTACTTTGTAAAAGGTCTCATAATTTTACCAAATTTCAAATAAAACATTGTCATTTAGAGGATTTTTTTTTCCTGGAAATTACAATTGGCCAGAATAACAAATGGTTTAATTTGTAATGATTGAAAATCTGGATTATTTTATCATTTAACATTGGTATTGTTTTGTTTAGAAATGTCTGAAACATCAGGCACCTCTTTCTCATTTCATGCTATATTTATTTTACATTTAGAAGAAACAAAATTGGTTTACAGAATAAAAAAAGTGTTTTACTCAAACATTATAAATCATACATGCAGAGAAAGTATTTTTAGATGGTCTCTTAAGTTTGTCCATAGCTGTTATAATATCAGTTATGTTATAATATCAGTTATGTTACTGATTTACGAATGCTTTTTTAATGTTATAATTAAGCCTCTGAAAATATTACTTTTTATTCCATACAGATTTAGATATTATTTTAATTATTTTTAGAGTAGCTTTTTTTTATAAAAATATATATAAAAAAAATTAATCAGGGGCGTCACGGTGGCTCAGTGGGTAGCTCGATCGCCTCACAGCAAGAAGGTCGCTGGTTCAAACCTCAGCTTGGTCAGTTGGCATTTCTGTGTGGAGTTTGCATATTCTCCCCATGTTCGCGTGGTGTTCCTCCGGGTGCTCCGGTTTCCACCACAGATCAAAGACATGCGGTACAGGTGAATTGGGTAGGCTAAATTGTCCGTGGTGTATATGTGTGAATGGGTTGCGGCCAGAAGGGCATCCGCTGCGTAGAACATATGCTGGATAAGTTGGCGGCTCATTCCGCTGTGGTGACCCCAGATTAATAAAGGGACTAAGCTGAAAAGAAAATGAGTGAATGAATGAATGAATAAATGAATGAATGAATGAATGAATGGAAAATAAATCAATATAATCAGTATAAAAATCTTACATTTTTAAGATCGGGTTTTATTCTTATATTTTATTTTATATAACTATTTATAATGTTTTGGTTCTAGTAAATGTATGACGTTTCTTTAAAAAAAAAAATAATGTTCTGAGGCATACAAATGAATATATTCCTGCTTTCCCTGCTTTCTGTCAGGTCAGTGAAGCTATTCTGGACAACGCTCGACTTATGCTCCAGACTGAGAATATTCAGGCCAATGGAGAGGACTTTAAAGAGAGGTGTGAGTGTGTTTCACTGCTTATCTTCATCAGAAGCAACAGATTTTCAGTAAACGTATTCTATAAAGTGTTCCTCTGGATGTTTGTGTAGATATGAGAATGAGCAGCCGTTCCGTAAAGCAGTGGAGGAGGAAATCAACTCTCTGTACAAAGTCATCGATGATGCAAACCTGACCAGGATGGACCTGGAGAATGAGATTGAGAGCATGAAGACTGAGCTGATAAATGTGGAGCAGAGTCATATGGAGGTGAGATCACGAGACCAGCTCCACGGCTCAATTCTCTTTGGGTTTCAGTGTTAAATTGGGATGTTCTTTTGCTCTTCTCCAGGATGTTAAAGTGCTCTATAAGCAGATGTCCGGTCGTGAGGTTGATGAGCCGGACGCTCCTACTGAGACCAGCCTGGACCAGATTTTGTCCTTCATTCGCTCTCACTGGGAGAGGGTGGTGGAGAAGAACCGTGCAGAGACTGATGCCTACCTTGAGTGCAAGGTAAGCCACCATCTCTCAGAGATATTTATTAGAAAAACTTGGGCCAAATATTTTAGCAAAAATGTAAATTGGATAAAATGTATATACAGTATGTATAAAAATATTCGTTTATAGATCTTTCCACTGCCATTATAAATTTAGTAGTCAGTAAAAAAAATATAATAATAATAATGATGATAATAATTACGGATGCACGACATATCAGCGGCCATATTTATATTGGCTGATAAATGCTATTTTTAAAGTTATCATTATCGCTCTGATATCAATATTAGGCCGATATCTTTAAGCCGATAGATTACATAGTTGTACATAACTGCCTGCCTCGCGAATACTTAAGTCAGACCTGTCTGGTGCACTGTAACGGAGCTTTCCTCACATTGTTTATTCCTTGAAAATCCATCCTTTTTTTGTGTGGTATTGCTGTGTGTTAATATCTCTGTAAGTAACCATATTCCTAATCATTGTAGATATGTTTGATAAAGTGTCATTGTGTATTTTAGTTTAAACTGCCTCAGGAAAAAATATTACATGTGTAAACATTTGGGTAATTTTCCCAACCAACAACCGCTGGTCGTTAGCCCGAATATTAACCGTTAAATGGTCAGATTAATATAAAATTTCATTTTAAAAAAAATAAAAAATTGATGTGTCTATTTTGTGTCTGACACATTAAATTTAGCATTTTAAAATACTGATTTATTTTAACATGCTAACAACAGCACACAGAACATATATCGGTTATCGGCCTCCAAATCTAAAGAGTTATCGGTTATCTGTATCGGCCCAAAAATCCATATCGGTGCATCCCTAATAATAATAATAATAATAATAATAATAATAATAATACTGTACTCATCAATAATTAATTACACTAAAATAAAAGTAAGATTTCAGTTTCAATTAAATTATGTCTTCATAATAGGAAAATGTCAAACATTTTAAAATGTATAAAATTGAAAACAGATTAAATTAAAATAATATTTCAGTTCTTACTTTTTACTTTTTTCACAAGAAAATTGACCAGTCAAATATATTTAGATTTTCTAAATATATCGAAAATATTTTAGGCACTTTCGAGGGATGGTGTATATAATATAATATAATTTCACCAGCATGGACCACGCCACAATGGTTTGAGCCCCACCTTCTCGAGAGAACGAGAAGAACAGTGCTAGAAGGCTGGTCTGCCTTTAATAAGTTTTTAGGGAGTAGGCGATTGGTTAAGGAGGCAAAGTGAGGCGTGGTTCTTTGTTAATAAGTTAACTTAACTTAACTTATAATATAATATAATATAATATAATATAAAATAATATAATATAATATAATATAATATAATATAATATAATATAATATAATATAATATAATATAATATAATATAATATAATATAATATAATATAATAATTAGTAAATATAGAATCAGCATTAAAGGAACAGTTCACCCAAAAAGGAAAATTGACTCAATATTTACTCACACCTTTATAGGCAACTTTTAATTTCTGTTGAATAAAATAGAAGATATTTTGAAAAATGTTGGCAGCCATTGACTACCATAGTAACAAAACAAATAATACTATGGTAGTCAATGGCTAGCCATTTCCAACATTCTACAAAATATCCTCTTTTGTGTTTGGTTTGAAACAGGTAAAGAGTGAGTAATTGATGATGCACATTGAGTTTTTGTGTGATCAATCCCATTAAATCAAAAAAACAATTACAGACAGCTTTGTGTAGGGTAATGTATTAGTCAGATTAACCAACATTTAAAAATTATAACTTAAAATCAAATAGTGATACCAGTCATTATTGCCACCAACATGAACCTGTTGCTGATGTTCGTATCCAATAATGACCAAACATTTTCCAGTCATAACATCACAGTGGTCTAACTGTGCATGTGCAGCAGGCTGAGAGTTTGAACAGTAAGCTGAGTCGAGAGGAAGAGGAACTGGAGTGTCTGAAGACGGAGTGTAATGACGCCGGCTGCAAGATCCAGAATCTGCAGGCCGAGACCGAATCGATCAGAGCCCTGGTAGGACACAATCATCTCAAAAGAAAAGATCAGTATTGTCCGTTTCACAAAACTAACCTATATATCATCCCTGCAGAAACGAGGCCTGGAAAACGCCCTCAATGACGCCAAACACTGGCACGATATCGAGCTCCAGAATCTGGGCTCTGTTATCGGAAAGCTGGAGGCCGAGCTCACGGACATCCGCGGGGACATCGAGCAGCAGCGTCGCGACTACGAAACCCTGCTCAACAATAAGATGAAGCTGGAGATGGAGATTGGAACGTATCACGGCATCCTGGATGGAGAGGAGAGCAGATTCTACACCTCCACGTGAGGCTCATCTTCAGTCTGCTTATGACAGGAAGACCACTAATAACAAACATCTGATGATTCAACCTTATTCCTCTTTCCTTAGAAGTGTTGCGTTCTTAGAAATAGTTGCAGTTTCTAGGATCCCAGACAGATTCTTCAGGAGATGTTGTATGTAATGTAGGGGAACAGGGATTCATGACTTGAGTTACGGATCAGATCATATTTGTGGAAAAATAAATAAGAATCTAGCCTAATATAAACTACAGACATTATTGAAGAAGAGTAAACAGCCAGTGATGAAATAAGAAGTAAATTAGCATTCATAAACACGACTAAACAAAGATTTAACTTCATTAAATAAACAGTTTAGGTTTGTCTATTATTCAGCTGTAAACGTGTATCAGATGTACATAAACAAAAACGCATAGTCTGCACTGTAGAATTCAATATAGAGGAATTCTACAGAAGTTACTCAGTCAGGAGCCTTGAGTAATTTTGCTTTGCTTGATCAACAACTGTGAACAATTTAAAGGGACAGTTCACCCAAAAATCAACAATTTCTTCATTTAGGAATTTTTTTTTCTGTTGATCACAAAACGAAATATTCTGAAGAATGTTGGGGGGAAAAGCAGTCGTCGTCATCTATAGTAGGAACCACAATTCTTCAGTGTACTTCCTTTGTGTTTAATGTTTTGAACAAGTGGAGAATGAGTAAATGATGACAGAATTTCATTTTTGGCTGAACTATTCTTTTAAGAGTTAATGCACGGATCCAATATACTGATACTAGCAATGGCACTCTCAAAACGATGCTTCGAAACTGTTACGAATCATTTGTTTGTGATTCATTGGTTCAGTGCACCAATTGAACTGCCAAAGTCTTAGGAATTCACTAAATGCTGTTTAAAAATTTCAGTGGTTTACAGATGGAGGGTGGTCTTTGCAAACTTATGCTGCGTCCCAATTTGCATACTTATACTACGCCCTAAAAATATGCACTTTTTTTGTCAAGGAAAAGTATATACTTTTGAGTGTGTAACAGAAGGGTATGCAAACTTTGGGACATACTACTTCCTCGTTAACAGATCATTATGTTGCTTAGTTATGAGCCCTGTCAATCATCCACACATCATCCACATTTCTGTCATATTTAATGTTAATTTCCTACCTTATTGGAGAAGCTGCCGCAGGATAATCTGTCATTCACTAGTCTTTCATGCAGAGAAATCTTTTCAGGTCTTTTGATAATTATGCATTGAGACGTTAATGTCCAAACACGTCTTTATATCAGTTCAGTATTGTTGTTACAGATAAAATATAAGACGGAAATGCGATTTTAAATATTTTCCAGTGGGGTAGATATTAATTAACAGTCATACAAACATCCTTACCAAAGCCTCTCTACTTGACGGCTGGTCTCACGCATCCACCATGTTTGTAGTTTATTTACACTTTTCATCCACGTAGTTGTAGTTCTAATCGAATTCACGTCCAACATGCAATGTACTGTGGGCAACATCAGCGGTTAGAGTATGGACGGTTCTACGCTTAAAATTTTACCAGAAATAGTAAACCATCTGGCAACCTTTGGCATACTCTTTTCAACATACTACGATTTGGGACATACTAATTCTATTTTTAAATACTATTTAGGACAGATAGTATGCGAGTTGGGACGCAGCATTAGTAATACACATCTCATTTTGTAATTTTTGTTGTATTAATGAGACATTTGTTTAATTTAAAGCAGGGGTGTCCAAACTCGGTACTGGTGGGCCGGTGTCTTGCTGAGTTTAGCTCCAAATTGCCTCAATACACCTTCAAGGATGTTTCTAAAGCCTAGTATAAGCTTGATTAGCTAGTCCAGTGTGTTTGATTGGGGTTGGAACTAAACTTTGCAGGACACCAGCCCTCCAGGACCGAGTTTGGGCACCCGTAATTTAATGGAATAATTATGGTTAATAGTCAATTTACGGCCTGTTTAACTAACAGACCAAAACAAGGCTTGAAAATTGATAAAGATTACATGACATACATAGATTTTTATATTTAATTATATTAAATAATTAATTAATCGCATTTAGTTGAGTAAACATTCACAATGTTGATGTAGTTTTTTGTTGGAAAGTAGTTCTTGTGCGTGTTGAACCCTTCAAAACTAATCATTTTGAAATGCAATTGGTTCAGTTAATTTGATTATTGAATGAATTGATTTCTGCCTGATACTCTTTCTTAATTATTTATGTTTGCGTAATACACATTTACAAAGATACTCAACACAATGCATTTTGGCATAATTTTGTGTGTATTTGGCCACCCATCCCCAAGTGTGGTTTATTTATAAACTAGTTTCGAGAGGATCACATGCTTATGATTGAACAGGGCTGGTATTGCATCAGTTCCGTATATTGCACCAATTAGATGAATACTGACACACTATAAATAACCAGAGTTTTCCACTCCAGTCATCTTCGTCTTGAAGAATCCACCCCTACTCCTCCCCTTCTCTGATAGGGCGGCACAGCGGCCCAGTGGTTAGCACTGTTGCCTCACAACAAGAACGCCGCTGGTTCGGCCCCTCACCGGGCCGGTTGGTGTTTCTGTGTGGAGTTTGCATGTTCTCCTCGTGTTCGTGTGGGTTTCCATAAGATTACATTAAACCATAAGTAAATTGACTACTCCAAAATAGCATCTAAAAGCAACTATTAGCCAGATATATCTCAGCACGTGGCGACGCAGTGGCTCAGCAGGTAGTGCTGTCGCCTCACAGCAAGAAGGTTGCCGGTTCAAGCCTCGGCTGGGTCAGTTGGCGTTTTTGTGTGGAGTTTGCATGTTCTCCCTGCTTTCACGTGGGTTTCCTCTGGGTGCTCCGGTTTCCCCTACAGTCCAAAGACATGCGGACCAGGTGAATTGGGTAGGCTAAATTGTCCGTAGTGTATGAGTGTGAATGAGTGTGTATGGATGTTTTCCAGAGATGGGTTGCAGCTGGAAGGGCATCCGCTGCGTAAAACATGTGCTGGATAAGTTGGCGGTTCATTCCGCTGTGGCGACCCCGGATTAATAAAGGGACTAAGCCGAAAAGAAAATGAATGAATGAATGAATCTCAGCACGTTTACAAGCAGGGGAGTTCTCGAGACCTACCTGAGCTCAAACTCCCCTTTCACCCTTCAAACGGGAGGGAGCCCCGAGCTCGAGGATATTCTGACAGCATGCCAAATACGCCTTATTATCAATCATCAGCTAAGTGTGAACTCTTGAAAAAGAAAGAGCATTTCAATTGATATTTGCACACCAGCCTCTTTGTTGTGTTGCAGCACACAGATCAAGTGGGAATCTGTTAAACCCTTAATGTTACCGCAATATTGTTCTGCACTGTAGATTCCCTGCTGGTTCTTCAGTACCCGATGGACCAACTGATCCCACACCTTCCACATCTGGACAACAGAGCTGTGCACAGACTGACGGTACACTTTCAACAGAATATTATAAGACAGAATAACTGTAAAATGATCAGATTGTATTGTGAATATTTGAGCTTAGCATTAATAGTGACAGTGTGTTGTAGGATATATGCAGTGAGGATTAAAAATGAGTTTTGATGTTCTCTGTTAGGTTCTAGCGCTCCTGGTGCTCCCGAAGAAAAAAGTGATTTTTGATTTTCATTTGTTTCTCCTAACTTGTAATTTACATCATCTTTTTATTACATGATTTCTGTGCAGGTAAAATAAATACAAATAAAAAAATGAAGGCATAAATTCAAGAAAAACATTCTTTTTATTGCATATTTAGTTGGAAATTGTATTTACAAAGACTCTTCAGATGTTTCTGTAACAAAAACCTCTGGGATTTCATATATGCCAGCGTCTTGTTTTACTCCCACGGGTACCAAAGCCATAAATGATAACATGGGAAATGTGAATAATTGACTCTGAAGCTGCTTAACACAATAATGACACCTTGTGGTTATAATGACACGTCTATGAAACAGCCACTTAGACGTTACTTCAAATCCATGTTATCATTCTGAACTATCATTTCTTTGTTTAGGAAATCCTCAAATAGCACGTTTACTGCATGTGTGGGGGAAAAAAACGTAAAGTTAAAACAAAAACCAACAGCCAGCTATACAATAGGTAACCATAATACATTTTTAAGAAAAGCACGAATGCATTTCTACTCATTTAAACAGTTTACATTAGTTTATTGAACATTTATTTAAAAAAAAAAAAAAAGTGTATGAATGTAAAAAGACACATAAAAATATAAAAAGTCACATAAATTTGAAAGGAACTGAAAGTCTAGCATAGTATATTAAAATATTTTTAAAATATTATTGCATAAACAGATAACAAAGTAACACTTTGATGATTCTTTTTAGACATTCTGTTGATTATAAGTAAGTTTGTGACTTGCGGTATAGTAGACTGTTTAATATCTTTATTATGGTAGTCTCCCACACACTGACTGTAAGTAATTTTGCAAGTACATGTGAACTTACAACCCTAACCTAACAGTCCATTAACACCGTAGCTACTTGTAGTCAGTAGAATGTCTAAACAGTACCACAACAATTAAATTTAACCAACAAAAATAATATTAATAAAAAATTTTATCCACATAAGGGTTATACATTATACAGGTACACAAATATTTCTTCAGATATCTGACCCTGGACAACCAAATAAGCCATAAATGTAACTTTTTTGGAAATTGACATTTAAATATTCATCGCAATTCGAATAAACAAGATTTCCAGTCATACTTTGTCAGGATAGGACAATGTTTGTAATATTTATTGACAGCTATTTAAAAATCTGGAATCTGAGGGTTTTAAAAACCCAAATACTGAGAAAAGCATGGTTAAAGACGTCCAAAATAAATTCTCAGCAATTAAAAAATAGAGTTTTGATATATTTATGGTAGGAAATTTACAAAATATCTTCATGGAACATGATATTTACTTAATATTATGATGATTTTTGGCATAAAACAAAAAAAAAAATCTAAATATACTATCGCCAAAAATATACCTGTGCTACAGAAAACTGGCTTTGTGGTCCAGGGTCACATTCAAATAAAGCAGATTTCATTTTTCCGGTCTCGTTGGGTCTCCGATGACTGAGAAACATCCAGCACAGAAACGGGCCGGTTTCTTCGTGTTAGCAGAATTGGCTCTTTTCAGACGAAATCCAAGACTGCTGGCTCTCACGTCCTATAAACATCAGCATATCAATATTCCACATCTAAACAAATAGGAGCGATTGTGTCACATCATAAACACACTTCTCACCTGCAAGTCTCCTAGTGTTACACTTTCTGACTGCTGTGGATCTGATGACCGCATCAGTAGAGGAGTCTGGAAAATGAACAAACATTTGTGACCCTGGACCACAAAACTACTTTTACATGCACATGTATGGATCGAAATGATACATTTCGTCTTTTATGCTGACAATAATTAAAACATTAAGTAAAGATCATGTAACATGAACATATTTTCTACATTTCCTACCATAAATATATCAAAATGTACGTTTAAATAATGATATATGCATTGCTAATCACTTTATTTCGTCAGATTTTCTCAGGACTTTTTTTTTTAAACCTCAGATTTCAGAATTGAAATAGTTGTATCTCAGCCTAATATTTTCCCATAATAACAATCTACACATCGATTAAAAGCTAATTTATTCAGCTTACGCGTATAATGATGTATAATTCACAATTTCACACGTATGACTGTTTTTTTGGGACACATGTTAGTTAATCTTTTAAAAAAGTAGATCATTATACCTTCTGAAGTGGTTCCACTTCAATGCAAAATGTAAAGTCACAAATTTTAAAGGAAATGAAAGTCTAGCATAGTATATTAAAATATAATTGCATAAACAGATAAAAAAAAGCAACACTTTATTGATTTTTTTTTAGACTTTCTGTTGATTATAAGCAAGTTTGCGACTAGCGGTATTAGCAGACTTGAATATCTTTATTATGGTGGTCTCCTGACACACTATAAGTAATTTCACAAGTGCATGTGAACTTACAACCCTAACCTAACAGTTCTTTCTTACAGTAACTACTTGTAGTCAGTCGAATGAGTTAAAAACTAATTTATTCAGCTTATAATGATGTATAATTCACAATTTCACACTTACGACTGGTTTTCCAGGACATATATTAGTTAATCTTAAAAAAAAAACAAGTTTGAACTTTTAAAAGTAATCATTATACCTTCTGAAGTGGTTCCACTTCAATGTAAAATGTAAAAAATCACATAAATTTGAAAGAAAATGAAAGTCTAGCATAGCATATTAAAATATTATTGCATAAACAGATAACAAAGTAACTTTGATGACTCTTTTTAGACATTCTGTTGACTGTAAGTACGTTTGCGACTAGCGTTATTACTAGACTGTTTAATATCTTTATTATGGTGGTCTCCCGACACACTATAAGTAATTTTGCAAGTGCTTGTGAACTTACAACCCTAACCTAACAGTCCATTAATACAGTAACTACTTGTAGTCAGTCGAATGAGTTAAAAGCTAATTTATTCAGCTTATAATGATGTATAATTTACAATTTCGACTGGTTTTCAAGGACACATGTTAATCTTTTAAAAATGAAAACTAGTTTGAAGTTTTAAAAGTAGATCATTATACCTTCTGCAGTGGTTCCATTGGAAAAGCATCTGAGAAGTTCAGCACAGCAATGAAGAGCAACAGCAGCAAAGCTCTATGCATGTTTCCAGTCCTCCTTCAGTCTCTAACTAACGCCGAAAAGCACACGTCAATTCAATTAAAACCCCACTCAAAGGGTGTGACCCAAAATTGTTGTGCGTCACCGAGAAAATTACAGCACAGGGAGGCATTGTGTCCATAAAATCAATGTTTATTTAAGACATTTAGGAATTATGTGAAAAAAAGAATGCTTTAGTCCCACACAGAAAAGATCTCAGTTAATGCCGTAAAGTTCCTTCAGGTGACATGGAAATGTTTAAAAAGGCAACAGGGTCATCCGACTCGAGGTTTGTCCCTGTTGAGCTCTCCCAACTCAATCGGAGGTAGCCGAGGAATATATTCAAACACATACAGAGATGTGATCCATATATATATATTAGATATCTGTAAAACGTAAACTTGATTCTTATTTATGTGATTTATAAACTATGTGCAATGCTATAAAAGAGGACAAGTTACAGCTATTAATAAATTAAAAGTAGAAATACTGCATCACGATTGGAAGTTAATACAAAATAAATCATAAAATCAGCAGAGAAATGCAGTATTAGTAATATGAGAAGTATAAACCGTGTTAAAAATTCACAGTCGGTAATTCTAATTTCAGATGTGTGTGTGTGCGTGTGTGTTTTTAATAACAAGCAGTTGAAAATGCATACATCTATACAGTTATAAAACATAATTTGGACCATTTTTGCACAAAAGCATGGGCGAACTTTCATTTAAAGGAAAAGTTCACCCAAAAATGAACATTCTGTCATCATTTACTCATGTTGGAAAAACAAATACTATGAAAGTCAATGGTTACCGGTTTCCAACATTCTTTTAAATATCTTCCTTAGTGTTCAACAGAACAAAAACAACTCAAGTTAGTTTGGAACGAGTCAAAGGTGCGTAAATGATAGCAGAATTTAATTTTTGGGTGAACTACCCCTTTAAATCTCCAACGTTCATGCTTCTATAAGAGAGTGTGATGATACTATAGTAAATAATCCTGAAGGCTTTCGCTCTTTTTGGTATTTGTGCTAATTCTCGAAATAAAAAGGTGAAAAGAGTTCGGATTAGATGGGTACATCACATCCCATCCATCCAGTATACAGAGCTGGTGATCGGTAATCCCAAAAGATCAACACATTAAACTGTTTCTTTCAACAACAACAACAAAGATTCAAGTCATTAATGTGATGAAATCAAAGTACAGTCCCGTGTAAAGTGGAAATTCATGGCACATCTAGCAGATGTTTTGCACAGACACATAAGAGCTCGGTCGCCCACAATAGTTTTCATAATGTTCTGCAAAAACAGCAACATTCATTATGAGCGATATCCCAAATAAAATGATTAGTACTTGATAAAATAGAATTAAAAACCTTATTAAATCATACCTACTTGATTATACTCTCCCAATTATGGCATGGGTTAACAGTGGTTAACTTTCACCTGTCTAGAAATCTCTATTGGCTTCCAGTTTAGAGGAATAAAATGAATAATCCCCAACATTAGATGCTTTAAAGGGACAGTTCACCAATTAAATTTACTCTCAAAAAAAGTGTCTGAAAACACTTTTGTGTAAGAAACCAGAAGCCTGTAACGTCCATAGTAGAGAACAAATACTATAGTAGTCAATGGTTTCCTACATTCTTCAAAATATCTACTTTTGGATTAAACTAAAGTATATGGAAGCCATAGAAGCTAAATAAACAAGCCAATTCAATTTTTTTAGGGTGAACTATCCTTTTAATGCAGCGTTTCCCAACCCTGTTCCTAAAGGCACACCAACAGCACACATTTTCAACCTCTTCCTAATCAAACACACCTGAATCAACTTATCAGAACATTAGAAGAGACTCCAAAACCTGAAGTTAATGGGTCAGATAAGGGAGACATTCAAAATATGTACTGTTGGTGTGCCTCCAGGAACAGGGTTGCTTTAACGGGCCCACACATGTTTTTTTTTTTTTTTATCAAAAGTGTGTCCTGGTTCTTCTCAATCTTGTATGTATGAATGAATTCTACATTTGGTCGTCATTAAACAACAAACAAACATGATTATGTCACCATTAAAGGTGTACTGGCATATCTGCTTCAGGCTTTTCTCAGTACAAAAACCTGATGAATAGTACCTCTGATGCAAACATGACAACCAAGAACCATGAATGCAGTTTGTTGGATCACTCAGTACAAAAACCTTTTTTTTCTTTAAATATATAATAATCAAAATGTCCATTTAGGCTGAGGGAGATTGTGGCATTAGGCGGGCTGTAAGGGTATACAACCTACCCCAACCCCACCTTCATGGCAAACCATCGGTGCCATAAACGTCCAGCGGTTCGTTTCCTGGTCGTACATTTCCAAAGAGCTAAGATTGGACTGTCCGTCGTAACCTCCCACTGCATAGAGTCGACCGCAGTTGGCCACTAGAGAAATGCGGCTGCGGCGAGTGTTCATGGCCACAAGGTGGCTCCACTGATCCGCTACAGAGCTGTAAACTTCTGCTCCACTGAGAAACGCAGAGCCGTCATATCCTCCTGCTACATACAGGTTGCTGCCCAGAGCTGCAGCGCCGTGCCGACAGCGCTTGTTTATCATGGAAGCAACAGGGTGCCATGATGCTGTATGCTGATTGTAGTACTCCATCTAGTGGAAGAAACATGAAACCACAAGGGTGTGATGTAGTGTTGAAGTCAAAATTATTAGCCCTCCTGTGAATTTTTTTGCTTATTCAAATATTTCCCGAATGATGTTTAACAGGGTGATGAATTTTTTACAGTATTTGCTATAATTTTTTTTTTTTCCGGAGAAAGGCTTATTTGTTTTATTTCAGCTAGAATAAAAGCAGTTTTTAACTATTAGCCCCCTCAAGCAATATTTATTTTCGATTGTCTACAGCAGGGGGTCCCACACTTTTCAGCCCGCGACCCCTAAAATAACAATGCCAGTGACTCCCCCCAAATTCCTCACAGGTGGTTATAAATATACAAGCGTAGCACAACAATAGACCTATATAAACACGAGCATATTGACAACACAAAAAAATGCAACAGTCTAACAACCATATCATTTTTATAGTAATTTATTAATTTGTTTATTATAACAATAACCTCACCTAAAGAGACTGGTGGACACAATGTTTTCAGCACAAGTCTATGTTTTTAGCACAAGTCTATTCTTGGTTTATTTTGGAGACCACCACTCAGAGATCATCCTCAATGTTCAGTGGCCGAAATAATTTGATTGCAATAACGGTGTCAGAAAGTTTAACCTTGTGCTATAAAGTCAATCTGCTGCAGCTGATGCTATTGCTGTGTTGTTAATCTAACGTAAATACAACGATCCTATAAAAGAAATCATTTAAAGGCTGATGGCTTTTTATTTTTCATGTTGTTGTTTTTTACTATTAAAAACTACTATTTTTATCTTCTGTGGGTTATGGCTTAAATATTGTAATTCTAATAGTTTAACCAAATTTATTTGACTTTTGGAAATCACCAAGTGACCCCCTGTCATTGTCCCGCGACCCCACTTTGGGAACCACTGGTCTACAGAACAAACCATCATTATACAATGATTTGCCTAATTACCCTAACTTGCCTAATTAACCTAGTTGAGCCTTTAAATGTCACTTTAAGCTGTATAGAAGTGTCTTGAAAAATATCTAGTAAATTATTATGTACTGTCATCATGACAAAGATAAAATAAATCAGTTATTAGAGATGTGTTATTAAACTATTATGTTTAGAAATGTGTTGAAAACATCTTTGTTAAACAGAAATTGGGGAAAAAATTATTCAGAAGAGCTAATAATTCTGACTTCAACTGTAGATTTGGGAAGCGTTTAGAATTGATAGACAGGAAATTTGTATGATTATGTTCACTTACCGTGTTGAAGATCTGCAGACCATCATGGCCACCTGAAACATATATTCTGCCTTCAAATACAGTGACACCAGCAGCACTGCGGCTTGCGCTCATTTCTGTGACTATCGTCCATCTGGTAACAAAAAGAAAAAAAACATAAACACACTTAAGATCAGACATTGTCTGATTACAAGAAAAGTTCCAATAGTTGTTGAGACCGACAATAAATGCAGTTATTGGTTAGCGTAATAATCAGATGATGTAATGAGGATGTCATGGGTACAGTATCAGTAAAAGAATCATCCATAACAATACAGAACACATCTTTGAATAACTAGTATATTAAAGTCCCCAAGAAATCAAAACTAACCATATGATTTTGTTAACTCACATTGCTTATTTTGTGGTGAACAATTCATCTGTGTGTGTCATTAAGAAAAGAAATGGTTTGCTCTTCTAATCTTTAATTGGAATCTGAATCTTTTCAGTTAAATTGTCAGATTATGTATATCTTAGGAATTGGGCTTGGCTAACATATTTAACCACACTGCTGCAACTGTCAGTTTTGACAACTAACAGAAATGGTGAGCAGTAGATGTCTGTTAGGTTGTAATAACTTTCCCCGATCTTTCTGAATGAATTGCCTACTTTAATACATCCATTCAGCTCGCAGTAGAAAAAACAAGCCACACCCACTGTTGAGTCATTTAATATTCCGTTTATAGGAACTGCATCACAATACAAAAAAAAAATAAAATGGTCTCAGCTTCCGGTTCATGGGGACTTTAAATTAATTAAATAATGAATATAAACATGTAATAAGTGACCATTGCTTCCGATAATTATTCAAGTAATCAGCCAGTAATAAAATAAATAATTTATTTTGTTAATGAACATCTTTACTTACAACATTAAATATCTACACATTAACAAATTCAATTAATAAACTTTTTCTAACTAATTAAGCAGCAAAATAAATAAAAAGAAAAGAAAATTAAAAGCAACTAGGGCTGCAACTAACGATTATTTTAATAATCGATTAATTATTTTTTCAATTAATAGATGAATCTGATAAAAAAATAGAAAAGCATTCATTTCCAACCCTTTATTCAAAAACAGAACTAAAATCTTTAGAAAGTGCACAAACATTGTCCATAAACTGTTATAATAATAATAATAAAATTTTAAAAAACTTTGTCCTGTTTTCAATCCAAATATCTAAAAAAATAAATAAATAAAATCTTAAGATACATTCTAGACACATGAAATAGCACAAGAAATGATGTCTTGTTTTCTGAAAAAAAAAAAACACCTCAAAATTAAGTGATTGTTTGCTTAAAACAAGCAAAAATATTTGCCAATGGGGTAAGAAAAGTAATATTAATGAGATATAATCTCAAACAGAAGTTTTAAGCATCACTTAATTTTCTCATGCCATTTTCCTTGTCTAGTCTTGATTTAAGATTTTTTAAGAATTCTGCTGGCATCAGTACGCGACAGAGGGAGAGTGCGCTCACTCCGCTCCACGCTCAACTAAAGTTTTTTTAATAATCAAATGTCTCTGTGTCACGCGGCACGACGAATCGATTAGGAAATTCGTTGCCAAAGCTTTTAGTAATCGATTTTAATCGATTTAGTCGATTCGTTGTTGCAGCCCTAAAAGCAACACATTAAATAATATAGACAACATTTTCGTCAATGATATAATTGGCACATGCTATATCAGGCTGCATTAACACTATTACAAAGTAGTGCTTGTATATTAATGATTATTATTATTAATATTTAAAAATTCTATAATAGAGACTTTTGAACTAAATATATACAACTATACGGAGGTTTTGCTGAATCTATTTTTATTATTGTCACCTCTTATTGTACTATTCCATCAATCGCCAGAATAAAACTGGGGTGGGGGGGGGGGGGTCTAGAGAAGGTTTAAACAATTAATTGAATGAATTAAAACGAAATTTTTGTATAATACTATTTTATACAGCTTTATAATTCCTATTTATAATTTAGGATTAACAGAGCCCTTTCAACTAAATATATATATAATTGGCTTTGGATTTGAGTTTAATATTGTGCTTTAAAGTTCTTCCAAGTCTGTTTTTATTATTATCATCCCAAACTTTACTATTCCATCTATAGCCAAATTAATAAACAACATAATCAGTTAACAAAAGATATGATAATGAGAGGCCTACATTAATCTAGTCTTTCTCTATATATTAAAGTTATGTCTTACCTGTCTGTCTCTGGAGCATAGCACTCAACTGAATTCAGAGAGGATTTGCCATCGTATCCACCACAGACGTATATATGGCCATCCACTACAACTGTTCCCATTGCACTAATGCAGGAAGAAACACCAAAAGAATCAGATATGTACATCACATGTAAATCCAACTACTTGCAAATCCTTCAATTATTTCTTAATAAAAAGCTAACCAGCTTTTTGAAGAGGTTCATACCTGCGTTGAGTATTCATGCTAGCGACTTTGGTCCACGTGTCTGTATCAGGGTTGTAAACCTCCACTGTTCTCAGCCGTGACTGACCATCGTAACCACCAATGGCATAAAGTAACCCATTCACGACTGCGACGCCCACCCGACTGCGTGCTGTGCTCATTGGCTGGCATCGCTCCCAGCAGTTTCCAATAGGATCAAACACCTCCACGACATTTAACGAGTCACCTGTGCATGAGACACCGTCTCAGTAAAAGCCGATGCTGACACTTAACAGTAATTAACACATGAAGGTATCCAAGAATGTTTTGACAGTGATATGTTTTGGTGCACTTTCAAATGTTGCCTTGAACCAAGAAGTAAATGCAACATTAAGGGCTTTTGTACTGGGAAGTAACAGGAACTGAGTTATAGGAACTACCCAGTAGGCAATTTAAGGATGATTAAATAACCTTTGACAACTTGTAGTGCTACATATCATAAAAAATAACACAAAGACAACAGGCGAACGCTTATCATATAAAGGTAAACTAGTTTTCTGCATGTAATAGGGCATGTATTCACCCAATCAGCATACACTTAAATTACTGTAGTTCCTATTGGGCTAGATTATACCCTGCTTTGAAGTTGGAGCTAAATTAATTCCCTCGTGTGAGATTTCTCTATAACTTAAAATCCTTCCCAGGTCCTGAGATGTGAACATGCCACATCTCATGATCGCCAAGATACGCCAATAGTTCTACTAACCAATTAAAAGTTCCTCCAGTTGGAAAATCCTCCAATTGTAAGAAATTGGGTTTGTTTCAAAATAAAAGCAAATGATCCACAGGTTTAAAAATGCACCAAAGTGACTGTGTGAAGGAGGAGCATCTGACTGTACCAGCACTGTTGAGACCCCCGACTGCATAGATTAAACCAGCGATGGATGTGCAACATCTCTGTCGGGTCTTATAAGCTGGAAGGTGCGGCCGTCGCTCCGGCATCAGATGGTAATCTTTCGCCTCATCGACAAGATCCCTGTCAGAGCAGAAGGTAAATGCATGATTATGGATCATTTTCAGAAACAACAAGTTCCAAAATACAGTTGAAGTCAGAATTATTAGCCCCCCTGAATTATTAGCCCCCCTGTTAATTTTTTTCCCCAATTTCTGTTTAACGGAGAGATTTTTTTCAACACATTTCTAAACATAATAGTTTTAATAACTCATTTCTAATAACTGATTTATTTTATCTTTGTTATGATGACAGTAAATAATATTTGACTAGATTTTTTTTCAAGACACTTCTATACAGCTTAAAGTGACATTTAAAGGCGTAACTAGGTTAATTAGGTTAAAGGTGCTGTATGTAAGTTTTTGATTCTTCTAAAGCATAAAAATACCATAATATGTTTGCAGATATTTAAGAAACATCCCAAGTGAACATACTTGTTTAACTGAAAAACAATGCTGAAGTCAGATATTCTGCTTTGAAAATGGTTTTTCCGTGCCGGAACGATGTCTTTGTTTAGGTAAATTTAACCTGCAGAATGCCAGTTTAGCCAATTATAATTCAGCACTCCGGGTTGCCTTGTTGGAAAACAGCGTATTTCATTCATTCATTCAGAAAGGCTCTGAAAGCATGCGCCCGTGACCGAAATGGACAGTATCAGACGTCGAAATGAGACAGATTCAGTTCCACATGAGGTTATTAATTAGCAAATGATATAAATATTACAAATGTAAACATTAGGTGAGCAGCTTACATTGTAATCTCGTGTCCTAACAACACGCAAACAGCAGTTTGGCTGTTTGCTGCAGACGAAACACGACAAAAATGTAAATACAGCCTTTCAGAAGCACAGAATAAGCACTCACTCACGAAACGGTAAGGTTTAGAATCCATTCAAACTCACATTGTTAGCATTTAGCACTGAATAAAACACACGAGGCTTACCTGAGGTGCACTGTCATAGGTTTCACATGTTGAGCTGTGAGAAATAGAAACCGTTTCTAATATCTCAATTCGAGGTGTTGGTTAAACTAAAACTCCTTTTAATATGGAACATAATTCCTTCTATCGCGTGTCGTTGATTTTATTTAGAACACGGTTTAAATCACTCGCTCCTGTACTCAATCTGGCATCCCACGCGTGTGTTTATTTTGATCTAGGAGTGCAATACCCAGTTCAACCACTGGGTGTCAAACTTACATACTGCACCTTTAAAGGCCGATTTATACTTCTGCGTCAAGCGCACGCGTATGCTACGGCGCAGCCTACGCGTGGACGCATAGCCCCTCGCCGTGGCCGTCGCCGTCGTTGACGTGCACCTCTCAAAAAATGTAACGCGTACGCGTAGCGCAAGCTCTGTGATTGGTCGGCTTGGTAGCGCTGACGAGTGTGGGCGGAGGTGAGAGCCGCGCGCCCGATGCAGCGAGTGTTTACAAGTGTGGAGTCCCGTGAAGGAGCTCCGGATGGAGACTGTTGTTTTGTGTTTACCTTATGATTAAAGTTGTTGCACGTCCGCCGGTTCCTGCCTCAAAATGAGCGAGTTTGAGCCACTTGTACATTAAGGAAGTGTTCAGGAAAAACAAAAAAAAACACAGAAGAAACTCGACACAGAGAAACATAAACACCTACTGCCAGCTAGCGTTTCGGAAGTGTATTGCAGAGAAACAGAAACAGCGCGCAGAAGTATAAATGCACGGCTATGCTGAGGCTTGCGCCGTGGGTTACGGCGATCACTTGACACAGAAGTATAAACCAGGTTTAACTAGGCAGGTTAGGGTTATTAGGCAAGTTGTTGTATAACGATGGTTTGTTCTGTAAACTATCGAAAAAATATATAGCTTAAAGGGGTTAATAATTTTGACCTTAAAATGGCTTTTAAAAAATAAAAAACTGCTTTTATTCTAGCCGAAATAAAACAAATAAGACTTTCTCCAGAAGAAAAAATATTATCAGACATACTGTGAAAATTTCCTTGTTCTGTTAAACATCATTTGGGAAATATATAAAAAAAGAAAATAGAAAAAAAATCAAAGGGGGGCTAATAATTCTGACTTCAACTGTATATGTAGCCCCTGTTTTGCTTTAAAATACTTTTAGGCTTCATAATAAATGTTTATAGTGAAGGTCAATAAAAATCCCATGGCACTTCTCGTAAAGAGTAGGGGTGTAACCCCGGTGTCCTGGCCAAAGTCCCTCAATCGGCCCTTACCCATCATGGCCTCCTAATCATCCCCATCCACCGAATTGTCTCTATCACTGTCTCCTCACTCCACCAATAGCTGGTGTGTGGTGAGCGCACTGGCGCCGTTGTCCTGTTGTTTTGGATGAGACGTTAAACCAATATGGCTGCCGTCGCATCATCCAAGTGGATGCTACACACTGGTGGTGGTGTGGAGAGACCCCCCTCATGATTGTGAAGTGCTTTGGGTGTATACCCATACACAATAAATGCGCTATATAAATACACATTACATAACATTACATTTAGATGAGACTTATTTACATTAAAATTGCCATGTAATTTTAACAGATAATGAATTTAAATAAATTTACACACAGAGATGCACTAAATCATGTGAAATCAATCAAAATGACATTAAATATACTTCATATAAAATGTGTGTATTAAATGTAAACAATTAATGTCCGTAAATCTTACATAAGCCACATACAGACTGTAACGTAATTAATAGTTGCTGATTTTAAACCAAGCCCAATGGCATCTCATTTGGTTTATGTTCGGAATGCAGCTTTTCAGGCCATGATGCTTATTGAGCATTTTCAGGATAAAACAACACAGTTTATTGAGTTAATAAAATAGATGCAGGTGTTAATATTTTGGAATGTGGCTTATATCCATGATTAAATGTTCGGATTTAAGTTTAATATGGCTTGTTCCTATCTGCTGTGGCAAGATCTGCTAATGTATGTGGCCACAGTGTTACATCCTGGACCCAAAACGGTGTGTTCTAACAAACGGTTAATTCATGGGGTACAAGTTATCTGAAAGAAACTTGCCTGCATTTGTGGCAGCAGCGTACAAGCTCGTCCTGCTGGACTCTGTCCGCCAGAAACTGAGGCCGACATAAAGGCAGTCTGATTTTAGACAGTAACTCCGGTAAACGTGACTCTCGATCATCACGTTCATGTCGAACCCAAGCCAACACCGCCTCAAACACCTACGATCAACAAACAAGATCAAGTTTAATCTAATTTTATAGTATCTCATAAATGCTCAGATGAATAATAGACCCTTTTCACATTTCCAGGTTTCTCAGTAGCTGAAGTCGTGATAGTTGGGAAAACTTAAGAGCGCAGTGAATAGGAGAGTACAACAAAGTTTTTTTACAATCTTATTTGCTCAAATAATAAAAGAAAAACTCCACGATGAAGGAAATAAATTGTGTGAGACTGATGACGTCAAATTTACTGTCCCATAGACGCTGCATTAGAAACGCCTCACACAAGCGGTAATTCGTGTTTTGTAATTTGAAGCAAAGATGATATGCTACATGCATAATAAAAAAATAAAAATCTAAATATTTAAAACTTTCAATGATTTAAGATGCTGATGAGCGTTAAACGCGTCATAACAGGCTTGTGAAAGGGGTCCACATGTGTTCTACATCCATTCATTTAGCAACACTCTGTATGTTCATTTTGCCCCTCTGTGTGTCTCATCACAATGTGTTTGATGATATTAAATTTGTCCAAAGACTCTGACCTGCTCTTCTGCTTGGACGTTGAGCTCATCGCAGCCCACCAGCTCAAGCACCTCCTCCGGCCGAAGGGCCAGAAACTCCTCAGACACAGACACCTCCACAAAGTGCTGGTGAACGAAGCTGTTGGCTGCATCGTATAAGGTGGTACACATCATAGTCTCTGCAAACTGCCGCACACCGAGGCAATTTTTGGGATGCAACCTGCAAATAAGGAGCAGATCGATGAATTCTCTGTATATATGTGACCCTAGACCACAAATCTATTTTGTGCAATTAACATGGATAAACTAAAAAAAAAAAAAAAACATGGATAAACTACAATGCAAATGTATCAGCTGTGGGGCCGATTTCAACATTTTAAGTGACGATATGAATTCTTAATCTAAAAATCAGGTTACACTAAATACTTCCATATACACATAGGATTAATGTATGACGGGCTTTCAGAAATACAATCAAATAAAAGCAACGTTTAAAAACATTGTGATATGGGTGATTTTTTCATTTTTGTTGTGTTGACTTCATATTTGAAGTCTTTCTGCAAGTCAGTTTCAATTTGGATTTAATTTAGCTACCGCTTTATAAAAATCTAAAATCTTCCAAAATATGATATACAATGCGTTTAGATCATAATCTGTACCTTTGTTGTAGAAAAGAGCAGCAGGCATCTTTGACGTTTTGAAGCTGCAGGAAACTGGCCCCTATCAGGAGGGCCTGGACGTTCTGTTGGTCTATGGCTATGTGTCCGTTGTAGGCAAAGTTTATAAGGGCCTCAAGTGCACTGTTTAAAGGTAGAGCAGAAATTACAAGTATAGACTTACAAAGCACTCAAAACAGCTTGTCAACATATTTCAACTGTCTATATTAGGGCTGCACAATATATTGTTTCAACATTGATATCGAAATGTGCGAATCTGCAATAGTCACATAGAATGAACCTCAATTTCAAATTGGTATTATAATTAACCAGGAGCCACAAGCCCCTTTCACACAGGGATACCGGTAAATATCCGGAAAATGTATATTATTAATATGTAATATTATATGTAATGCATGTATACATGTAATAATACCGGACTGACTCTACCGGTAAATTCAAAAAAGCGCTGTTCACACAGGCAAGAACGTTCCGGAATTTTTTTTTTTTTAGAAAAGACCATTAACACATCCAATCCAAAATACCGGTAAATTCTGACATCATTGACCAGAAGTGACCTCTAAACATAGAAGGGGTCGGGCTTTTGTTGATGGTACATAATACGTATGTGTGTGCTGGCGCTCACCAGCTGCTTCACCTGCACACGCGAAGGTAAACAAACAGCGGTTTATCATAAGCATTTTAGCGATCATTTTTTCCACATTTGGCATTAAGGATGAACATAGAAACATTATCTGACTAACATCTAGCAGCTAAATGTGTCTGGAAAAATATTCAAAGGCTTTTATTTTCATAAACAGCGCGGATGTGAATGTGAGTGTTCTGATTCAGCGCGTTCTAATCATGCAATTTTCCTTTTGCGTTCACAAAGCACAGTATTCCGGCAAATTACCGCGATGTTACAACTTCTCTTTCTGGAAAATTGCCGGAACGAATTTACCGGCATTTTCAAAAAGGGCCCGTTCACACATGATCCCTTTCTGAAAAATTGCTGGTAATTTTCCGGAAAGATCTGTATGTGTGAAAGGGGCTACAGTCCAGCACGGGATTTGTGCAGTTATAGCAAAGTTTAACTCTAAACTAATATGAAAGATTATTATGTGGATGTGTTTTTTTTAAGGCCCGTGACTGCAAGATTCAAGTTAATTTAAACCATTTGGGCACAAGTAATTATAAAGTTTGCCACTTTAACGAAGATTATTGTGTTTATTAAAATATTTAATACAACAAAGACTAAGCAGTATTATTTTACATTTGATTATTGAATTTCTATACTTCAATACAGCAAGACTCCACCAATTTATTTATTTATTTATTTATATATATATATATATATATATATATATATATATATATATATATATATATATATATATATATCCACCAATACCTTATATATATGGACTTTTAATTGTGATCCTTCAGTTTTTTCATGTGCTTTATTTTATTTATTATAATTTAGTATATTTTATGCAGATGCACTTGCTTAGAAATCATTCCAATCAATATCAAATTAGGAATTCTTTCTAAAAAGGGTCATTTCGTAAAATTCTATTCATATCCAATATTACTTATTGCAATGTCAGTTTTTTTCCATGAGTGTGCAGCCCTAGTCTATATGAGCTATTGTGTCTTCACCTGGGATCCATGCCCTGCATGACGATCTCATCCTGTTTGCACTCCACCATGTCGTTGGTGAACATGGCATGGAAATACGGAATAGAAGCAGCAAGGACTATTCTATGAGCACTGAACTTGTGCTCTCCTACCTGCATACACACACACACACACAGAGAGAGAGAGAGAGATCAAAATCATCATATACATACATAACACATCAATTGTCCTGTTCAATGTTGACAATGTGACATTTTTTGTGACATTGACTGAAACATTGTTAACTATGAGAATATTCCAGGTCAAAAATAAACAGAGCGGCTTTAATAAATGACCGATCTAATGTGGAAACGGTGAGCCATTATAGACAACTTCCTTTACTAAAAGCGTACAATAATCCTCAGCATGAGAATTAGTGTGTATGGAGTATATGTACTATATAAGCCAGCTGTCTGTCAGCTAAGACATGAACACTGGAGGTCAGGTGGAGGAGATAAAGAGGATTACTGCTTTCTGTGACCCATATAAATGGCTGATGATGCAACAGTAAAAGCACAGCGGCAGATCAGAGACTGAGCACGTTTCATTAGCTCAAGCTTCTCCTAATGATGCTTTAGACAGCTACATGATAGTATATGTTCACTCACAAACATCATGCAGAAACAAGCATTCTCTATTTTTACACCGTTTTGTTGTAATTCATACTTGTATACAGATATGAGAGGAAAATATATGATACCACCTGAAAATGTACAGTTTTTATGGATTTACAGGATTTATTAGGTATGGGTTTTAGTCAAATCTAATGCATAGAATAACAAATGTTTTCATTATTGGAAATCAGGGTTATTCCACAAATTTTATTTTAAGTTAAAACATTGGTATTTTGTTGTCTAATAATTAATATAAACATGTATAAAAACAGGGCACTTTTCCTGGAAAGAATGCTCTAATTCACAACATTTTTCACATTTAGTTGAAATATCATTAGTTATATAAAACATGCTACAATAAGGCTGGGCGATATGGCAATATGGCAATCTACAGTGCATCTGGAAAGTATTCATAGCGCTTCACTTTTTCCACATTTTTTATGTTACAGCCTTATTCCAAAATGGATTAAATTCATTTATTTCCTCAACATTCTACACACAATACCCCATAATGACAATGTGAAAAAAGATGCTTTGAAATTGTTGCAAATTTATTAAAAATAAAAAACCTGAAAAATCACATGTACATAAGTATTCACAGCCTTTGCTCAATACTTTGTTGATGCACCTTTGGCAGCAATTACAGCCTCAAGTCTTTTTGAATATGATGCCACAAGCTTGGCACACCGGTCTTTGGAAATTTTTGCCCATTCCTCTTTGCAGTACCTCTCAAGCTCTATCAGGTTGGTTGGGAAGCGACAGTGTACAGCCATTTTCAGATCTCTCCAGAGATGTTCAATAGGATTTAGGTCAGGGCTCTGACTGGGCCACTCAAGGACATTCATCGAGTTGTTGTGAAGCCACTCCATTGATATTTTGGTGGTGTGCTTTGGGTCATTGTCCTGCTGGAAGATGAACCGTCGCCCCGGTCTGAGGTCAAGAGCACTCTGAAGCAGGTTTTCATTCAGGGTGTCTCTGTACATTGCTGCATTCATCTTTCTCTCTATCCTGACTAGTCTTCCAGTTTCTGCTGCTGAAAAACATCCCCACAGCATGATGCTGCCACCACCATGCTTAACTGTAGGGATGGTATTAGCCTGATGATGAGCGGTGCCTGGTTTTCTCCAAACGTAATGGCTGGCATTCACTCCAAAGAGTTCAATTTTAGTCTCATCAGACCAGAGAATTTTGTTTCTTATGGTCTGAGAGTCCTTCAGATGCCTTTTGCCAAATTTCAGCGGGTAAGTGGCTTCTATCTGGCCACTCCACCACAGAGGCCTGATTGGTGGATTGCTGCACAGATGGTTTTCCTTTTGTAAGGTATAAAAAATGTGGAAAAAGTGAAGCGCTATGAATACTTTGCGGATGCACTGTATGGGTTTTAGTCTAATGCATAGAATAACAATGGTCTCCACACCACCACCAGTGTGCAGCATCCAATTGGATGATGCGACGACAGCCAGTGTGCTTACCACACATCAGCTATAAGGGGAGCAGAGAGACAGTGATAGAGCCAATTCGGTGGCTGGGGAGGATTGGGAGGCCATGATGGGTAAAAGCCAATGGAGGGGATTTGACCAGGACACCAGGGTTACACCCCTACTCTTTACGAGAAGTGCCATGGGATCTTTAATGACCTCGGTTTAACATCTCATCTTAAAGACAGCGCTCACTGACAGTATAGTGTCCCCTTCACTTTGGGGCATTAGGACTCACACAGACTGCAGGTTGAGCACCCCCTGCTGGCCTCTCTAACACCACTTCCAACAGCAACCTTGTTTTCCCATGTGGTCTCCCACCAAGGTACTGACCAGGCTCAGCCCTGCTTAGCTTCAGGGAGTAACCGGTCTTGGGCTGCAGGGTGATATGGCTGTTTAAAATAAATAAATCGCAAATAAACAATAACTATAGACATAAGTATAATGGTAAATCAATCAAAATTGAGAATTTTCTAGTCTCTTATTTTTTCCAGAGATGTATATTTGCAGGCGTCACGATGGCGCAATGGGTAGCACAATCGCATCACAGCAAGAAGGTCCTCTGGTTCGAGCCTCGGCTGGGTCAGTTGGCATTTCTGTGTGGAGTTTGCATGTTCTCCCCGTGTTCGCGTGGGTTTCCTCCGGGTGCTTCGGTTCAAAGTCCAAAGACGTGGTATAGCTGAATCGGGTAGGCTAAATTGTCCATAGTGTATGTGTGTGAATGAGTGTGTATGGCTGTTTCCCAGTGATGGGTTGCAGCTGGAAGAGCATCCGCTACGTAAAACATATGCTGGATAAGTTGGTGGTTCATTTCGCTGTGGTGACCCCAAATTAATAAAGGGACTAAGCCGAAAAGAAAATGAATGAATGAATATTTGCATTTTTATGTCTTAATATTTAACCTCCAAGGGCTTAGTGACCACATACGTGGACAGCACATATTAGCTCTTATGTCTTATGTTTTATATTTTGTTACAGACACAGTGTCATCCTGCAACTGTTTTGCAGCATATAAAATGTCCCAAACACTATTTTAACTGTCCAAAATGGGCAAAAAAAAATTTGTTTTTACTGATAGTCAAAACATGTTCAAAAAATATGTGTGTACGTGTTATTAATGCATTAAAAACAGTCAGGAAAAAACTGCTGTGTTCAAGGCAGAAATAAAGAGTTTTTCATATTACACAAAGGTGACTTTATTGTGTTTTATGTAAATTGGGACCACAAGTCCACATATATGGACATCATTTTTCTCTAAAAGAACATCATATCAAAAGATGATACTTAGGTTTTATTCTGATTAGGTTCCAATAAGCCCAAATAGCAAAGAGAAATAAAAAAAATGCATGTAAAACAGCTTGGGCCTTTAGAGGTTAAATGAATAATTATGTTCTACTCATTTCTTCGCTGAGGCTCGGAAAAAAAAAAAAAAAAAAACATTTTAGTTTTTACAATTATGTTTGTGCCTTTAATGAAATAAACTAACTTGACAAGTGTAAAGTTTGTTGTGTAAAGTTTGTTTGTTGTTTAGTGAATAAAAAGCAGAGCACACTAGGAGTCTGCAGCACACCTTTATTCATTTAAATCTGTGTGAAGGGGGATTGTTTTGACAATGGGGTCAACTGTATGTGAAACTACTAAAAAAAATGTAATAGCAAAACTCATTAACACCCCAAAACAAGCTTTAAAATGAGCAGAAACAGCTAAATATATAAAAAATAACAACATCATTTACATTTTAAATGCATTGCCAGCAAATAAATAAAAAATAATAACCCATGTCACCATGGTTTTGGAAAAAAATGAAAGAATGAAGCTATTTGAAAGTATTATATCTAGTCCTAAAAAACGTGGAAATATATTACATTTTTAAAAAGTAATAGAACTGTATATATATATAAAGAATATTTAAAATAAATCAAGCAGCTTAAAATGTATTGCATGTCCAGTTCATAGTGGTGTTTTGTGTTAAACTCAGCTTGACAAAATAGTTAAACATTAATCATATCAGGATGTATTGTTCCTCTTCCGTGCTGTTTATAATACACAGCTCATATTCAGTTGATGAGAAGGTTAGCAGAACATGCTAACTAAATTACAAATGAATAATAATTGCTCGCCTTCAAAACGGATATAAGATATACAACGATGGATTTCATGCGATATATACAACAAGACATTTAAGAAAACGACCTGACAACTTAAACATATTAACTAGCAGTGTAGCCTCTCCCATGCTGACAGCCCAGTGCTACTAGATTAGCATTTTAAGCAGCAAATTAACCCAAAGAAAGAAAAGCACAGTACTTTTAGCGTAACGTCACACAGTTTCCCTTGCCGTCGGATCTCCTCCATCACTGCATATCCACGAGCGGGCAGATCGGCGACAGAAAAATGCATCAAATCTTCTAATTCTTCAAATATCGTGTCACCCATCGTCATTGATGGACTGGAAACGACACTTTTTGTCCAAAGCGAGACGCCGTAGCTCGAGCTGTATTATTATAACTGAGTGCCCTCCACCGGTGGTGTCAGTTCCCTTCTCTATCATCCAGGGGTCATATATGCTTCTCAAATCTGATTTATGTGGATGTCCTGGTCTTATTCGTGTGATTCAGAGCTACATCACGGCTTAGGTTGGGTCCAGTTCACGTGACAGAGCTTTTGATGTCTGTCTGTGAGAACAGACGACGGTCCTTCACAGCCATGTGACAGTGAGACACTGCTTGAATTCATAATGCACTGTTATGTGTGGCATATAAAGATAGTTCAGTCTCTTTATGAGTAGAAGCTTTCAGGCAAAGTTGTGAAGTTATAGAGTTTAGACTGTAGAATGGAGTGCTTTGTTAGTCATGCAAGGTCATTGTCATTTCTATATAAAACATATTGTGTATATATTTTATTTGATAATTTTTATGCATATTCAGTTGAATCGACGTCAGATAATTATATTTGTATGTAAGTCTATTTTTTAAGCATTTTTAAATAAATTAGATTATGATTTCTAATTAAATATATAACATTTACAATGCTCAGCATAATAAAGTACACCCCTTTTTGAAAATGAATATTTGTATCCATTTTTCAGTGAATATAGGCAATGTATTTTGGTGCATTTAAACAAAACAGATTTATTAAACAGATATATTTATTAAAATAATATTTTAGCCACAAAACATATTTAGAAATTGAAAAATAATACAATTAAATTCAAGCAAAATATTGCAAAAAAAATTACAACCTAAAAAATTTCAACTAATTTTTTCTTTTTTTTTTTTTTTTGCTTCTCTTGATTTTCCTCTTTTAATATTTGTATTTAATATTTTTCTATAACATATCACTTTGGGTGTACTAGTTTTTGGACTGTTATCGTAAGTTATTTTGTTAGATTAGCTCCAGATTTGGCTTCAATACTGACTTATCTAATGTACACTTGAAGTCAGAATTATTAGCCCCCCTTTGATTTTTTTTTCTTTTTTAAATATTTCCCAAATTATGTTTAACAGAGCAAGGAAACTTTTACAGTATGTCTGATAATATTTTTTCTTCTGGAGAAAGTCTTGTTTGTTTTATTTCGGCCACAATAAAAGCAGTTTTTGATTTTTTGAAAGCCATTTTAAGGTCAAATTTATTAGCCTCTTTAAGCTATATTTGTTTCGATAGTCTACAGAACAAACCATCGTTATACAATAACTTGCCTAATTACCCTAACCTGCCTTGTTAACCTAATTAATCTAGTTAAGCCTTTAAATGTCACTTTAAGCTGTATAGAAGTGTCTTGAAAAATATCTAGTCAAATACTATTTACTGTCATCATTAGAAATGAGTTATTAAAACTATTATGTTCAGAAATGTGTTGAAAAAATCTTTGCCCTGTTGAACAGAAATTAGGGAAAAAATATACAGTGGGTTGAATAAGTCAGGGGGCTAATAATTCTGACTTCAACTGTATATGCACAAATATAATATTGTATAGCTTCCTATTAAAGAAGATAGATTTGTGAGGGGTGTACTTATATATGCTGAGCACTGTAACTATAGATCACACTTAAGCAGACTGCAATAAGCAAAAGGCAGAGCAGATTTTTCCACTGTCAGTATATCATGTTTTTGCCAACCTTTGGAAAAACAAAACTTTCTTGAAAAACTTCTTTAAATGTCTGATAGACTACTACAGGAATATTCACAGCCTTATGTCCTCCTTGTGTAAGCAGAAGCAGAAGTTTAGGCACTTAAAGCTGGCTGTGAAAATCTGGTAAAATCTACAGTTGCGTAAACAGAGTAAAACTCTGATTCCTTCAATACCTTCAGGCACTCCGTTGGCTATTCCAGTTTTTTCCATCATATAGTCATGTGACTAATTTGGCTGTGATCAGGCTTGTAGCCAGCCTGGTGAAAGGGGTGGTTCTTTTTTTTTTAAAGTGAACCTTTTTGCAGTTATTCACCTCATTTTCTATTTAATTATGAGATTTAAATATGATGCATTTAGTGATGTTTTTAGCACTTTTCTTTGCTAGATTAGCTAGTTGGATGGTCATCATAACCACACTTTCTGATGTACCAAAAAATTTCCTAATGATTTAGAATGAATAAATATGAAAACAATACTTATTTTTTCAATACAAATTTATTACATCATATATCATTAGAAAAAACAAGGAATCTGTTAAAGTTTTAAATGAAAAACTGTAGCCTCTCTTTACATGTAAATATCATTAATTTAAATAGCAAACTGGCCAGCACATTCAACTTTCCTTAGTCATGCTGAAGTGACACCCAACACATGATTCTGCTTGGTGTTAAAGCCTTCTTTGATAGATTATTTTCACAATTTATTAAGGCATAGCAGTCAAAATAGGACAAATGAGCTCATGTGTGGGACAAATTCTGGACCTTTGTCAGTGAGGGGTGGGTCTTTCAAACCATCCAAACCCCCTCTGGCCACTGGCCTAAATGATTGTTCAAGTTACATATAACACTAAAGTAAAAAAGGCTATATTGTGTACAAATAATTTGTAAAAGGCTTCTTTCTGTTCAGGTAAAAAGAAGTAAACAATAAAAAACTAAAGAAAATAATATAAGTTGTCATGTTAAATATGGAATATTCACACTCTTTTGTAACTATATGACTTCACCAGCAGATGGCAGAAAATATCCACTAATAAATGGTCTGGAAGTCACTAAGAGTTGTATTTACGCAAATAAACAGAGAACAGACAGTTATTCTGGCAGGCATGAATTGGCAAGAAAATAAGCTTTTCAGGTAAAAGAGCTGCTACCTTAGGGGAATTAAGTGGAAGTGCTTTTCTAAGAAACTGAAAAAAAGATGATTTCAAAGAAGTTACCAGTTGCTTTTCCTTTTGGAAAGGAAAAAAGGGCATATGTAGAGGATGGATGCTTTGCACAACGTTATAAGATAAATAATGCGATATGTAAAAAATGTTATATGTAAATAATGTTATATGCACTTGATGCTATTGCACTCCTGGATAGACCTAAACTGCATTTAGTTGCCTCATACGCTGTAAAAAATGCTGGGTTCTACACAATCGATTTGTGTTGGGACTACATCAAGAAATTCATTGGATAGACAATGAAGTTAACTTGTTAGTTTTTACAAATTTAAGTGGATTAAACATAAAACAATTAAGTTGTCCCCAAAAACACCTTAAGAATTGTGTTGTTTCAGCTCATTTTATTAGTATTTTAGGTATTTAATAGGTAGTTTAAACAAGCAGCAAATGTAATTTTTTGAGTGTACATGTGTAATGACAATAAAGTTGAATCTAATCTAATGATGTTATGTAAAAACAAATGTATATGTAAATAAGGTTATATATACTGTATGTAAAAAAAAAATCTTTAAATCTGTGTTCAATACAATAGCTGATATGTTCAGTGTCATATAGAAACAAATTATACCCCTAACAACCTTCTCTTTGTTTTTTTTTTTTGTTTTTTTGGAAAGAGAGAAAAAAATAGTAGGGGGTGGTTGTCAAAAGGTAAAAGCAGCCAATAAGTGCAAAAACTCTACAAACATAAACAGAGTATGACACTCATTAAAATGATGCAAGAGAGTTTCTCAGAACTAACTTCCTTTTTCTTAGTCAATTCAGTATTGCACATTTAACCTGTCAAGGTCATTTTTAGTGCACTGACTGTATAATGTTTCCCTCAGATTTCTTGGCAAAGCAAACACAGGTTAAGGTTATTTAATCTGAGAAACAGAAAATGTTCCAAGTTTTTCAAGAGATTATTATTAATACAAATATATATTCTATATTAATTTATGTAAGATTGTTTCCTCTTTTTGCTGTTTCTTAAAACTAAATTACTCCTGGTTTGATATATTGTTTATAATCACCATTTGTCAAAATGATGGCTTAAGTGTATAAATAAATTTTGAGGCCCGTGTATGTGATCTGAGAACAAATATTAAAAGGCTGCGTGAGGTTTTACATATATGACTAAACCCTGTCACTCAACTTAAATACTTGTTGCAAAACCCATGCAAGCCTTTACTTGAAGAAATTACATACGCAATTCCCTTTCAAAAGAAGTACACTTTAACTTATTTTTACTGAGTATACTTAAGTACTTTATGTAGCAGATGTACTGATATCAATATACTACTAGTATACTTGTGAGTGCACTTCTTGGGGATAAATTGTTTATAAAAGTATACTTTGAAGTAGGCTGTACTTAAGCCTTTAAGGTGCACATATGAAAATAATTAAAATTGGCCATTTCTTTGATTAAACTCTGACAATGATGTGTTCGTTTTTACAATAACCTATGGACAGAAAGTCAACCAGGTGGCTGTTAAATGGTTAAAAGAAAAGTATTCACAGCTACATTTTCAATTGTACTGCAACTATTCTACAATCAAACATAACATGTAGACTAATAGTTAGGCCTATAACTCAATGCTTGTAGCACATTTTTACCTTATGAAAGTACCAAACTCTTATTTTATTTAATGGATATCTGTATAGTTTAAATGCACCAAAATATACTGTCTATATTCACTGAAATAATTGGTTAAAAATATATAAAAGCAGATTTACTCATTAAGTCCAATTTTTTTAACCATAAATGACATGATAATGAGACAATGTAAGAGGCATCATTGTGAAAATATTAATAGAATTGTTTGTTAGAAAAATTTATAGTGAAAAAAATGTATAGGCAACTGAATTAAAAGTAACAAAATCTAAGCATGCTAAAATGAATGCTCGATCAAAACAAGAGTAGCCTACAGTTAGGCTATATACTTGTAGAGGCTACTTACACCGTGTGAAATTACGTTAAAGCAACATTGCAATAGTTCATAGTGAAATTTATAAGAGGTATTTGAAGTGTAGTATGCCAATAATGTTTATAGCCCAATCTCCCTTTGCATTGTGTAAATTATGACTCATTTTGAGTAATCTGACAAAACACTGAATGCTTTTATGGCTCGGGCCAGTAAAAGACTCGCATATTGTCTAAGCTTTACGGTAGCGTTTTAAAAAGGGGAAATTCAGAAAGCTCCAGCCAGTCGGGAAAGCTGGACTGAGATGAAGTGATGCCTGTAGGTCTTTCAGTACACTGAGTAGGCTATGTGAAGGGTGGACTGCGGACTGGACGTCCAGAGAGAGACCCACGTCCCTCACGTACGACACTGTTTGTGTCTGCAGCCTTGTTCACTTCACCAAGTATCCTCAAGAATGGGATTAAATTCTCCATAGCGTGAATGGTTTACCTCGCTTTTACAACGCTTTAATCGCGAATCGTGTCGTCTGAAGTGTTTGTTGCGGTGTCTGTGTGTGGTTGGCGGCTGCGCTGTAACTTGAAATCGTGAGCAGCGTTATTCGTCAGTCTTGGATATTCAATGAAACACGCTTGCAGATTCAACATCGCTGCAAGCCTCGGGAGGTCCTGCGTGCTCAGTTGGTCTTAAAGGAGCCGTCAAAGCAGCAGGCAAGGGTAAAATGACTATGTCCGTCCCAGAGAACATATCGGGGTCCGGGGGGAAAGAGGAGGAGAGTGAAGATGAGAGTGAAATCCTGGAGGAAAGCCCCTGCGGCCGCTGGCAGAAACGACGAGAGCAGGTACGTCCCTCGAGGCTAATGTGCATATGGAGAAGCATCGCTGTCATTTTCCTGCACAGACCATGGCTGGATCAGACTAAAACATGCTTTGGACTGTAAGCAAAGCACATGAAGGGCTTTGCAAATAAAACCACACAAAATAACGTGCGTGTGGGTGTTTTCGCTACAAACTAGCAATGTTGGTTTTCTGCGCACATGGAGTTTACTGTGATTTTGCAGCTGATAAACTGCACACCAAAGACCGCCTGTTATGAAAAGCAACATGTTAATCGACGCACTAATACGTCAACAACACGTCTTAATATGTTTTAAACACATTTTACAACATTTTATAAGCGTTACACGTAGTTATCGTGGTATTTTGATGTAAACATTTGAGTTTACGTACAGCCCCTCCCCCTCCGCGCACGTACATACGCGCAGATCCAGAGTAAAGTTATAAGTTACTATTGTGTTTAGTCGTTTGTGTTTTATGTTGTTTCATCATTGTATGAGATAAAATGGGCGTGGAAGTGTCAGCCCTCTTCCGTTGGCTTGTGTTGAAGCGTTAAGAGCTCGGATCTCTTTGAGATAAGTCACAGATACAGTATACTAAACCTTATCAGCCTTGGCACACGTTCAGTCTATCTTACAGTACGCTGGAATCTTATAGCTACTTATTTTAACTCTATGGTCGGTTCTAGTCATGTCAGCTATGAAACTCTCTGCATTCAAATTATGCTAATTAAATAGACAAGTCTGCAAACTGGTTTACTTCAAAGCATACTTGTTTGGCTCAACTAAAGTGCACTGTCTGTTTCTGTGAGAGTACTTTTTGTCACAAGTTCACACGAGAGTGCTAAAGGGTTAGTTCACTCAAAAATGACACTTTTCTGTTAATTTACTCCCTCTCAGGTTACTCAAGCTATAGTAGACCTTTCTTCAGTAAAACATTTAAAAGATTTACAGCTAAAAACTTTATCCTTTGTGATTTTTAAAGGCAAATGCAAAAAGTAATTGGCATTTTGGGTGTCTAAAAAACCTTTATGGGCTAAACAACATTAATATCTGTAGCTCCTAATGATACATTGAGGCCTTATGAAGCAAAACAATCACTGTGTGCAATTCATTTTGGATTATATATGTTTTTTGAGTGCCAGAACAGAAGCCATTGATTTTGAAGCCACTGATATTATGAGGACAGTTTAATTGTTTATATTCATGGCGCTTCAGATTTATTGTACAACAGCAACTAATTAAAACAAATACGATTAGACTTGTGGTCAAAGAAACTAATTTGTTGCCTGTTAGTGTTTACAGTGTACTCAAAAGCACGAAACACAATGCATCACTTTTTTACGTGCGTATCTGTGAAAGTTTTCCATTTATGTTACAAGCCTTCTCAAGTTTCTCAGAGGTCAGGGCCATGTCTCAAGTGGGAGTGATTTATGTGTTCGTTTTTTTCCCTTGCCACTTAATTGTGAAAAGCAATAAAGATGCAAAATTGGATAAATCAGTGGGACAAAGTGGCTAGAGTACACCGAGTGATTATTTCCTGCTTGAATAGCCTGTAAGTGTAAGAATGTTATTAGTATGTGGCTCACACTCCTATTGCATCAGTGTTGTTAATGGTGCCAAAGCGCAAAGGGTTGGCTAAGAGAAGGGCTGTCGTGCTTGTACAACAAAAGTGAAAGTTTTGTTTGTGGTGGATATTTACTTTCCTGACTCTGACATTTCAATATACTGTAGAGGCATGGGGCAGGCGTCACAGCCTTTGTTGTGCAGGTTGGTTCAGTTTGTACTTGTGTAAAAAAGAGCAATGTTGGAAGTTTTTTGGTCGGTAGTTGCAAAACTGTGGCTATGTTGTTTGTTTCAACAGTTTCAGCCTTGTGCTGTTTAGGATTGTCAGACATTTTTTGTGTAAATTGAGCTTTATTGCATATACAAAAGCTGGACAAGTTATTCAGTCATTTATTTATTTATTCGTCTATTTTTATTTGTTTTAAAATAGTTCATATGCCTTATTAGTTTACTTTGATTCTTTAGTTTATGATTGTTGAAACCACTGTTTATTTCTGAAGATTGGTTCAAGATCTGTGATGGTATTTTTCCAAAATGTACCTCAATTTCCATACATGAACATGTTTGTCTGCATAAAATGTTCCCAGCTTTTTCCAACCTCTGTGTTAAGTGCAGAACTTGTAAGGGCACATTTTGCATGTACTTTTGGTCCTGTGTTCACATCCAACTATTTTGAAGAGGGGTTATTTCTGCAATCCAGGAGACAATTGGAAAACGTTTTATTTTCTCCCTCTCAGTTTTTTGTTGAATGACATTCCTGAAGACCTTTTTGACTCAGACCTCAAACCTCTGTTTACAACTCTTATGTTTCTGGCTGAGAAATGTATATAACTAAAATGGTCTACTTCTTAAATTACAACTTTTCCATGTGGATTTCTCAGTTGTTAGTCTTTCTTCCTTTAAAAATATATTTACCTATGACCTCAACCACAAACAGGACAAATTTAGGAGACTTTGGGATCCTCTCCAATCCTTTCAACACAAACTCTGAAAATTTTAATCAGCATCATGAACTAATGATATTTGACTAAATTGTCCCCCAAAAATAGGAGTCAAATGGTGTAACCAATTTCGACAGGCATTATCAAATAGTATACCGATACCTATGTAAGCACATGGCCTTGGTGGGAATATTTCAAATGTAATTTATAAAGATAAGACTTATTGTTATTATAATGATCAATTATCCGTTTATTCTTGGGGTCTTGACATGCATACCTAAGAATAGCTGACCATATCCTAAAAAGGTCAAAGTATCTCACATTTTAAGAGAGTTAATAACCTTTGCACGCAGCAACTAGTCTGATCAAGGGTCCTTCTCTGTGAAACAGTTTCCTTTCTCACGGTCTTCTGCACGATATTAACAAAATGGCTTAATAAATGGTGGTTACACCATCTTGACACTTCAGGAATTTGAGGTGACAGACACAATTCCCCAATTAGTTATAATATTTAGAACAATTGTGGTACATTTACCTTTATTTACTATTAAATATGTCTAATGTAAAATTATGCCAAACTAGCTGATATCATGTTTCATTGACAATTTCACATTTTTTAAACAAACTATTTGGTATCAATTTTTTGTTTACACCACATTGACATTCTTGCAATAATCTCCTAAAAATGATCTCAGAATGAAAAAAAAAAAACAAAAAATTAAATAGAGAATGTAAAAAAATAATTTGCTCATTTATTTTGAAACCATAACCTTTTTGAATTGATTTAAACCACATGGACACAAAAAAATGAGCGTCCCGTCATTCACTCTTTCTGGCTTCTTTATTTTTATTATATTTTTTTTTGTTGTTAAACAGATACATTTGTTTTAATTGCCAGTGCTTGGGGATAATTTGTTTGTTTGTCTGATTGTCTTTGTTGTTTGTACTATTTCAAAATCCTTAATAAAAACAATTAAATAAAAATAGTTAATTTTCTTTAAATTAGGTTAATAGATAAGATATTTTTAATAAAAGATCACACAAATCAAATACTACAAAAATTTAGGGTGTTTACACAATTTTTTTTTACTTAACCTGAAAAGTTTTTGAACATATTTGTTTACTGTAACAGTAACTGTTGTTTCAAAGATTTGAACCGATTTTTAAAATCTAAAATTTATGCGTCATTATCATTTTCACATCATTATTAATTTAAAAATCTATTTCTTCCACAATAACCCTCTTTTCACTCCCCCTCCACACCACACAACAGCCTCAAAACATTATGCAGTTCTGATTGTGCCTCAGACTGGTGAGTGGGCTTGACTGTAGAAAACACACTCTTTCGTCTATCTGACACAATTTAATCAACACTTGCACCAGTTTGGCACGTTTACACCAGACACCTTATTACAATCACTCCATGTCTTAAAAAAAACCCCATTCCATTTACAAAGTGTGCTTCACACAGATGAGTGGGTTTGACAAACCACCTGTTGAAACACTTTTCTCTATACAAAAACACCCTCCTCCTCCTTATTCTAGCACTTGATTCTCTGAGCACTAACAGTTTCTTTGTATAATTAGCACTTCTTGTGTGTACTCTACAGTGGCTGAGAGAGCTTAACGTGCAATTTAGGAAAACACATGCAATTACAAAAACATAAGCAAATTAAGCGCAAACAGTTTATGAAAACGCGCTGCATTTTCTCACAACACTTTCAAAAAGAATGGAACACAACGGAAATGTTTCGAGGGGACCAAAAAACACCGCTGTGCCATGACTAGTGCTCAGTGAAGTTGTAGTTGATCTTTAAAAGGTGAGTTTTGTGTTTGTTTATTTTAACATTCTGATTCGCTTGTCTTTTGTACTTTATTAGCCTAAGTAACCATAACCTAAATAGCCGGGTCCATCACGTTTTAGGGTCCCCTTGAAACATTTCTCTTGTGTTCTGTGCTATTTGAAAGTGTTGTGAGAAAATGTTTTGTATTAATTGTATTAAATGTTTTGTATTAAATGTTTTGTATTAATTGTTTGTGTTGTGAGAAAATGCAGCAAGTTTTATTAATTTGTTTGCATTGTGAGAAAATGCAACGCGTTCTTTAAAATGTGTTTGCGTTGTAATGATTTGCAGCATGTGTACTGTCAAACGGATGAAGATCTTTTCTTAATTTCCTGGTGTTTTTTGTAATTGCACATTTTTTTTTTTCAAAATTGCAGCACGTTAAGCTCTCTCGACCACCATAGTATTGGCTCTTCTTGTTGAATTGCTGATTGCCTCCTCAATTGAAAGTCACTTTGGACAAAAGTGTCTGCTAAATGTAAATGTCACATGCCAAATATGGGATTGTCATGTAAGTGAACCACTAAAACACATGAAGTTTTCTGTCTTAAGCGGCAGCCACACTGCATTTTTCACCCCATTGACTTCCATTCATAGGCATGGTAATGCTGTAGACTGGAAACGCAAGCTCATGCGACAAGTTTCCAGACAAACATCCTAAATTGTTACAATGTGTCAACATTTCAATTTACGTTACAAGAAAACCTCCCAGTAAGCAGAATTTTTGAGTGTAGGTTTATCATGGTTCATCTCTTACACTTAATTAGCTCTGAGTGGATGTGTGCGAATGAGAAACTCGAGGTGAAAATTACTTTGTGGACAGACGGGCCAGAAATGATGTTTTCTTGCGACAGCGTGTTATTTTTCACATGGGAATGACACATGGACACGAGTCCAAATTGAGTCCATTGTTGGTTTCAATTAGCTTTTATTCGAATTTTCTTTTCATCAGTATGATTCTGTTGTGACATGTAAAGCAGCAGCTACGAATTAGCACATTTTCAATTTTAGCTGTAATTTAGGCAGCAGAATAGACTCATTATTGGAGAGATTTCTGTGATCACGGCCAGCTTGGCATAGCTCTTAAACACTTTTGTTATGCAACCGTTTTCCACCGTTTTGCTGTTTCTCAGAAGACTTTCTTTGCAATTTCATCTGACACATTAATATATGTCTGGAGTACTGTAACACTTGTGATTGTTTTTTTTGTGCTGAATATTAGCATGGCATATTTACATGACAACAGTGTTACCATGTCTGAATTTGATTTTATTAAATGGGATAGCCCTTGAGATGAATCATCTCATTTTCAAGGGGGTCCCTAAGAGATACATAAATCAAACAGAGTACGACACATCATAACAAACATACAGTACAGCTAAACAAAACAAGCAAACAAGCAGCACACTTCACCTGAACCCCACAATCTAAACCTATAAGTAAACAAAAACATACATATAATCAAAAAGTACAAGCAATTGGATAGACAAATAAATAATAAGCATTTATATTGGAACCATAATTAGTCCTTAAAAGACTAAAAGACCTAATTGATATAAAATAAGGGAGATTATTTCAGTCAAAAGGAGCTTTGTATTGAAAGGATCTACGGCCACTTTACAAAAGTAATTCTGTTGCATATGTCGAAGGCAATATGAGGAGGTAAATGGAACAAAAACTGCTTTACATAGGTAGGACAACTAAAATAAACGCATTTGAAAAGAAAAAAATGTTGGCCCCAATAGCCTAGTGGTAAAGTGCGCCAACATAGAGCACTGTGGTGCTCACGGCGACCCGAGTTAGATTCCCGGCTTGAGGTCCTTTGCCGACCCTTCCCCTCTCTCTGCTCCCAATACTTTCCTGTCTGTAAACTCTACTGTCCTATCCCAATTAAAAAATAAAAAAACTAAAAAATAGTTACAAAAAAAAAGAAACTATCACCAGTGATATTGTCTATGGAACTTGGGTTGAAGCAAATCAAGAGATTCATATAATATGCAATAACGGGATCTATACGGACATCTTAAAACAAACCTACATAAAGAGTTAAATACAGTATTTAAAGATTTTAAATTAAGCACCGTTGTGACTTTTTAATTATAGTGTAAAATCAATATGAGGTTTAAAGGATAATTCATGATCAAGCCAAAGACCAAGATATTTAAATTCGTCAACATTAGACCACTGTGACCCATCTAATATCTATGTTTACCGAGTGTAACAGCTGATTATTTTTTTAAAGAACACCATACTACAAGACGACTTTTTATTTAGTAGGGTTTTTGTTGTTGTTTTTTTAACCATTCTTGAATTAAAGTAAAATCTAACTGCAAAGAAGACTGAATATAAAAAAATATCAGAATGGGAGAAATAAAAAACAGTATCACCTGCATAAAGTTGATTCATTGAACAGATTTTCAGCAAATCGTTAATATATAAACAGCAGAGCAGAGGACCCAATGATGACCCGGGTGGAACATACTCGGAATTTAAGCTTCTAAATGAAACATATTGACCTTTATCTTTAGTATTTAATAAATTAAATTTTTATTTCAGTAAACGGGAAATTAAAATTGACTATAATTTACTTTTGAGACAAATACCCATTTTTTTTGTATTTATTTAAAATTCTTTATGATAAAAAATCAGTAAAAAAAAAACATCCAAGAATGAGTGTCCATTGTCATTAGCTACGTTTCCATCCACCTATTTGTTGGACACTTTGGATATGCGCATAAAAAATTAGTTGATGGAAACGCCAAGATGCGCATGAGTTTTGAAAATGCGCATAAACATATGCGCATAACTGAGTAGGATAAACTTTTATTTTCCATCGTAGCACACTACGATGGAAACACTTTTACCGAACAAATTCCAGTATGCGAATTAAAAAAGGTCATGGGATTTTGTTATAAGAGATCATGTGAGGATAAAAATGTCTGTGAATGGACAAACCAGCAGGCTGAGCACACTGTAAAACATCTGAAATGTTGTTTTTGTCATTCTAAAATGCCTTAATCATTTCAGTATCCGCTTGTTAAGTGTGACATCACACGAAGCGGCTTCCGGGTCCGAGTGGCTATCAAACTGAATGGGGAGACTCATCAAATGGTAATAATAAACGTTTACAAAGCGCTGTACTACTTTCGAAAATCATGATTGTAATTTATATATCCATGCCTAATATCCGATAGCCAGAAAGTGATTAATTTTTAATAAATTTGTAACATTTTGCTATTTGTAATGCAGCAAGCCCATATACTGTTGTGTACACTATGATTTTATATAACATTCACTTTAAAGTGTGATAGGACTAAAAAGTGGCCATAAACAAACATTTTCTCAATTCAAATGAGTAGCAGCTTGGACCCGGAAACAGTATTCCATGCATCACCGGATTAGTGTTATTATATTATTAATGACCTGCAGAACTGTCAAAAGCATCTGTGTTCTGTGTCTCATGGCTTCAAACGCCACCAGGTGTTCATTGCGTGTAGCATTCGTCTTCTGAGGTGCAAGTAATTTATTAGATAAGAAAAAGATTCATGCAGCAAATTTCATTTTTATCGTTGACATTTGTGCCAGTTAATCAGGAAGTGATGATTTTGTTCTCTTTGACTCATTGGATGGAAACTCTGCTTTATTTGCATTATCTTTTATGCGATTATTCCAGTTTTGCGCATAAAATTAATTCGCATTTTTAGGTGGAAACATAGCTAGTGTCTATTATGAAGATCATTATAAACTGTATTTGGGATTTGAAACTTAACAGTCACCTATTTGTTTTCATTTAGCTTTCCGAATATTTAAGTGATTGAACAACTAAATCCATTAAAATGCATTATATTGCATTACATATTTCATAGTCAATGCAATCTATAGTCTGCGAGAGGGGCTTAATTATTAAACAGAAAAGTGTGCGCAAGAGTCGAGCTGATCTTCATCATCAGCATCAGCGCTTTCCATAATCTCAGAAGATAGCAGGATTCTTGTCTGAACTAAGTGAGCCACATCCCTGAGAGTAAAAAAAGCCCAGTCATCATCACTTTCCTAAAGCCATCAGTATAGGAAAGGAATAATTAGCTTGTGAGGGGGGGCTCAGTACGACTAAAGTTCACCTAGTCTCTGTGTGTAATGAGCAATGCTAATTAAATGTTCTAGCAGTTAGATCTGTGACTCTTCCGAATTCCCGGAGGCAAATTCTTTTTCACGGCTGTGCCTGCATTTACAACTGTCTTAAAGTTACAGGCACCCTTATTTACATGGATCTGCATGCGTTTAGTCATTCTGCTCAGCATGCATAACGTTTGTGGCTCTTCCTCTTTTTACAGCCTTTTTTGTTTCTGAAAAATGCATTCACCAGGATGTAGTAGAATAAATGTTGTGTTTAGCCTTGCCAACTCACTGATTTTACCATGATGCAGTTCTCATGAATATTTGTGCATTACTAAATGTTTCTCAAGGAGAGACACAGCACTTGCAATGAGTATATTAGGAAACTGCTTAGTAGCATTTAGTGACATTTTTTTTCTCCTCTGCACTTTAAGGCTAAGTTTACTTGACAACGGTATAGGAATAAGCCCTCTAATTTATGCGACAGAGTTTTCAAAACGATATGCATTTACACATCCATAAAAACGACCATAAACTCAGTATTACGTAGGTCAGGCCAGTATTTGCTGCTATCACCTGGTTAGTAAACAGAGTCTGTAAGAAAGTGATGACGTGCAGTCTGCTGCTCAGGGTCAGTGCTGATGTGTATTCAGAATTACTGTGTAAGATTTGTCTTTTGCTTTTGGTTGTATTGTGAAGTAAATCCACAACTGATGAAGCGTCAGCAAACACTTGAACGACAACACTACTACGTACTCCACCACTGTAGTGTGTGTTTGTTTTCACTTGCCTTTTATCGTTTTTATGGTCATTGTTTTCAAAGATTCAGATTTTTTGGGTGTTAACACAGACATGTCAACAGCGTTACTTACAAAAACAACTTTTTATCTTACATTTTTATGTTAAATTTCTGCATTTGTAGTCACAAAAACACAGTTGTCATGTAAGTGAACTGGCAAAGTGCATAAAGTTTTCCATGTTGTCATGTAAATAGTGTTTGTGGTAATGGGACCAGTGGTCATGGGACACAAATTGTCATGATCTTAATAGATTACAAAATACATGTATTTCAAATGTTTATTTGACTGTTTGGCAATATTTATAATATTTGTATTGCAATAGATTTTAAGTGACTTATTTTGGCCGTAAGTGAATAATAAAAGGTGACTTTCATGCATATTTTGTTAGTAAATCTGCATCTAGGAGTTGGGTGTAGGATCGAGTCGGCTCTAAATTGGTGTGACTTGAGTTCCAACTTCAAGTGGGTGTTGTTGTTCATTGACAAACTATGCAAAATCACATTCATAATCGATTTAATCACGCGATACTGAAGCTTCTCTGTGTGAACTGTGGTTCTTTGTGATAAATGCTGCTCTCTCTGAAAGCACATGAAACACCATATTTCAAGAGTTCACACTTAGATATTGCGTGATAATAATAGCAGGTTTGTCATGCTGTCCTAGGAGAGAACCCTGAGCTCGGAGATAATTAGACCCAGGGCTCCCGCCTGGTCAATGAGCATGTTAGGGGGTACGAGATCAGGTAGTTCTTGAGAACTCCCCCTGCTAAAGGAGGAAAGGGGGAGATGGGGTGGATGGGGGGGATTCTTCAAAAAACGAATATGAGGAAGTAATGTTAGTCGTGCTATGTATAGTGAGTTTGGAATGGTCCGATTGGCTTACTAATGATTAAAGATGAGAGACCAGCCGCGATCGATCATATCATGTGCTCCTCTCGAAATGAGTTTGTGAAACTTCACTTAATAACCTTTTTTATAAACCAACTCTCTCTTTAAAGGTTTAGTTGAATATTTTAAAAAACAAATCCTGTTATGAGATGATTCCGTAGTTGTGCGTATATGACACGTTGAACTAGTAAAAGCCGTTAAATCTTCTGTTTGTTCAGACTTGTATTACTCCTTTATTACATTATACCTTGGGAAAATGGCAGAAATTGTTCCAATTATTGACAAATACTTCATTCAAATATTTTTGGTAAGTAGCAGAAAACCCATAACTTGAAAATGGTTTCAGGTTGATCCTTTATCAAGGGTTCAATGGATAGGAATTGTAAAGAAAATGCACTGTATGGAGAGACTGACGTTTAACCTAAGACTTGATTCAAAAAAGTGCAACAAGTACTGGCAAAAATGGACTGATCATGTCATTGTAAACAATATGTGATAATGTGCTTCAAATGTATTGTGACTTGATTTTGTAAGCCCTATGACAACCGCTTTGCCACACACCCCCCCAGGCGCCCTCTAGCCTTCAGATGGAAATTTACAGATGAGCTGAGACCTGTGCTTCACTGACAAGATGTGCATGACGATCTTAGCTTTTTGATGTATCGCCCATCCCTATGCATGAATTTTTTTCATAAACTAAAACCATAAAAGTAAAACCTTTATTTATTTGTCCTAATTTTAGATAAAAACTATAAGGAGTTAATAATACTATAGCCAAACATTCAAGTAGATCTCAATGATACTAAAACACTCCTGGTGTATGACACTGATGCTGTTTATTTTGTAAATAAATATGTGGTTGGGTCATATAAACAATGACATAAGCATTCATAGAGAATATAGAAGCTTTCAAAACCAGTTTCTCATTACTCAATAACTGTCACTGTCAATAGTCTGTTTTGCACCTGCTGAATTGACTGTTGGTCAATGTTTTCATGCGGCGCCAGTCAGTTCTGCTTAAGTGAAGCAAGCTTTGCGTTTATAGTGGCTTTTTGTCTTCACGTTGAAAAAAGATTCTACAAGCATCTGTGAAAAATCTAATTACCTGCCTAAAGGTGAATAAGCCTTTAAGTATTTTTCACAGTTGGTTATAAAGTCTTTTGTCATTCCTCGAAATGAATCTTTCTATGGGAGCCCTCATGGTGAGGTCAGAGGAAAAGGATTGTCTTAAAATAGTTCAGTAGGTCGCTCACTTGTCTTTTAAGAGATTTGCCATGTCTCAGACAAACAGACAAAGTGTTCCTGTGTCTGTCAGGACTACAGATGTGGATGATATAGGGGAAGCAAACTTTAAAACCAAGGGAACTGTTTAAACAGGATTTATGTCAATCCAGATTTATATATCATCCATAAAAATGTGATTTAACTTTCCTCAGAGTGTGTAGCAGGGTGAGTGTTGTAACAGATACCATGAAATAGCTGAAATATTAGGAGACGTAGTGAAATAAAAGGCTATTTTCATTAACTACCAACTTTGGTTCACACAGTTCAGCATAACCACACACCGCATATCATGTCTATGTACACTTTATGTAAATATTTACGAAGATGCTATTTGTTGCTGTTTACTGGCACTATGTAAACAGTTCAGCTCCCTCAGACAGCTTCAATGATTGTAATGGGAGCAACCACGCATGGTGTAAACTCTGCTCAGCTGTAAGTGGTTACGGCCGCTGCTGAGCAACATCAAGGTTTGGCTCATTAATAGGGAATTTACTGCACTTCCAGCATCAGGTAACCGCAAATATCAGCTACCTTACAAAATATGAATGCAATTCATCCAGTCATATTTAAAATGCATTACATATTTGACTCAAGGATGATAATCATTCTAAGTTGGCAGTTCATTCCGCTGTGGCGACCCCAGATTAATAAAGGGACTAAGCCGAAAAAGAAAATGAATAAATGAATGATAATCATTCTTTTTTTAATGATTGTAAATTAATTTATACATTTTATTTACATTTTTTAAGACCGTATATAAGAATTCATACCAAATTATAGTGTTAAAAACATTTCTACTTTAAAGAAATGCTGTTATTTTAAATTTTCTGTTCACCAAAAAACATTAAAAATACAACAATTATTTTCATTAATAATGATTATCAGAATAATTATAAAAAGACATGTCTCATAGTTACATTTTTGTTCATTTGACAGATGTTTTTACCCAAGCTACTTATACAAATGAGCATAAAAGAAGCACTTGAGCACCAGATCAACATATTATATAATACTATAATTTCCAAAGGATCATGTGACACTAATGACTTGAATAATTGAACATAATAGTTTTTACAAATAAAAGTGGATTGAACATAAAACAATTAAGTTTCCAAAAAACGTAAGAATTATGTTTTTTCAACTCATTTTAAATAAGTAGTTTGAACAAGCAGCAAAAGTCATTTTTTGAGTGTAGTTTACTGTATTCTGAGGTCGAACTAAGGGTCGATCACATATCGCGTCTTTTGCGTGTGCAAGTTAATTATTTCGGCTTGTATGGAAGAGAGCGTTGCACGTGGTGCTACACGCTCGAGCTTTCCAGGAACATCTAGTTGAAAGAATGCCGCGAGCGTACCGCGAGTCACGTGGCAACAACTGACCAATCATACTGTTTCATACTTTTAATATACACATTTCTACTCCAAAGACAAAAAAAACTAAATGAAAAATACCAGCCAAGTTTGTAATATAGTTGATCAAAAGTGCCTTTTAGACATAGGTTTAGCAGACTTTGACTATATTTGTTCTCTTTAAAAGAGAAACACTTAGCCAATATGATGCTTAGATTTACATTAGACAAATGCTATTTTTAATTTATTCTTATTTTAATTTTTTTATTCATTGTTCTGTCATTTATTTTCAGTGTAAAATTATTACCAACACGTTTTTTTTTTTTGCTTATTTTTAAGTCCAAAGAGAAATGGACTATTGTTTCTTTTTTATTATTATTTTGTGCTTTATTATTTGGTTACTGAGCAGCAATAAATAACACTTAAAAATAAAAGTTTTTATGATTTTCTAAACTAGTAATTAGGCCTGTCACAATAATCAATAAATCAACTTATCGCACAACACATGAACATGACCTTAATCATTTTAGGTGATGCAATGTATATCGTCATATTTCTCTATATCTGTTGGAGTTGTCAGTGCCAGTGTCAGTATGGTTAAAAAAAAACACGACTGACAACTAAAAATAGATCTGGCAGCAGATATCGGAGCCTCTGTTACTCCTTTACCTTGCACTTTTTTGTTAACATCTATTATTGTTTATTTAGGATATGCATCTTCATTTTCTGACTCCAATGTCTAATTATTAAATTGTTAAAATGACTATGATTACATGAAATATTCTTAAGAATAAAATATTATGTGTTCTTTGGAAGAGTGTTTTGCCATTGTGATTATACAGTATTGTCATTCAGGCATTAATGAGTAGCATGAAATGGTCTTAAAATGACATTAATATCGTTTTTCGCAATATATTTTGGTGCAATATATCATACAATAAAAGCATAGATTTTGTGACAGGCCTACTAATCGCACAACCAAAATCTATAATCGCTACATCCCTACTAGCATTTTTCACCATATCATCATGGCAAAAAAAATGTCTCATTAACTCAATACCATGATATCATTTTGGATCTTTCTCTCACTAGTGCGATTTGCACTGTCATTATCAGACACTCATGGGCAATGGACCCTCTTACCCTTTGAAAGTTGATGGTTATGCATGTAAACTAATAACTCGTTGGAGAGGAAAAGCAATCATCAGGGTGTGTGTGCACGCATGAGACCGAGAGAGAGAGCAAACCTTGGCTAATGTCCAGTGTAAAGCAAAACCAGAGAGCGCCATCTGTCTCACTGCATTAAGCCATCCATATGGTATTTCATGCTCCCACTGAAGGTCCATATCATTCATTCATCCAGATTCTAGGAAAGCAATAATGCTGCCCTTCTTATTGTGGCCACTGCTCATCTTTCTTCGACACTTTATATTTTCAACATGGCTTTCATAGACATTCTCTGATTTGTGCTGGCGTTGGGTTGTAGTAGACTGTGCCAGCCTCTCTCTAAAAGATCTCTAAGTCCCAGAAGACTGGCAGAGTTGGTTTCCTGTGACAGCCAGAGTGTTAGTGGTTGGGCGGAGAGGATTTAGATTAGTTCAGGGAATGTTCAAGCTTTCACACTTTAATATAACACAATACTTACTGTTGTTTTTGTAAGAAATCACAAGTCTGTATTTGCAGGACATCTGATACATTTTGATTTACTATTATTAATATTATTATTATTATGCAGAGCAACATGATGTTAGGAAAAGCTCTTGTTTATATGGATTGTTTACCCAATTATGCAAATTTAGTGATCATTTGCTCACCCTTGACTTGTCACAAACTTGTTTTGAGTTTCTTCCTTCTATTGAACACAAAAAAGACATTGATAGACATTCATTTATTGACATTCAAGGAAAAACAATACTATTGAAGTCAGTGACTTCTGGAATCCAACTGATTTGTTTTTAACAGAGCAGAGAAACTCAAACATGTTTGTGACAAGGTTTGGGTGAACTGTCCATTAAAATTCTTGCTTTATATGCTTTAATTGAATTGTAGTACTGTTTTAATCTAATTTGAAATGGACAATGAAACCTTCAAACCTTGCCGTTCCACACCAGTAAGACATATTTTTTGTTCTGTCACAAAAGAAGATATTTTAAAGAGTTTTCATGTTCAGACAGCATTTATTTAAACTAGGGATGCACGATTCTGGCTAAAATAAAAATCACGATTTTCTTTGCTTAAAATTAAAATCACGATTTTCTCATGATTGTGTAGATGTAAAATAAAGGTTAATATGAGAAGGCTATTATTATTGTTATTCTCAAACATATGGTAAAACAACAATAATAATATTAGGCCTATGTGTAGGTCTACTGTTGGTTAAAATGCTACATTTTGTGTAGACTATAACAGTGGACTTGAATAGACTTTAAATATTTCCTAGTTATTAATTTACAGTAAAGTGATGACATCAGAATACAACTATTCATTATTCTAAAGTTATGTTTCCATTTTGTCATTGACAACATTATTAGACCATTTTTTTACTGGTAAAATCAGACATTTGTCATGATCAGATTCCCTCATGAATTAAATTCAACATTAAATAGGCTAGAGTAGTTATACTGACCCAGTAAACATTTATTTTTATGCACAACACTCTGTTCACTTTGAAAGAAAAAACATCTCAAATGATTGTCGTAATAATAAGTTTAAAATGCGATATGATCATTTAAATGATGTGCGCGATTTCGGTTTCACTTTCACTGCCGAGTGTGCTCATGTCATGTCTGCCGTCGCTTTGTGAAAAAAAAAAAAACATGCATGCAAATCACACTTCCCGCGCAGCAACCAAAAGATCACTCTGTGCAACAAACAGAACGTTATTTACAACTTTATTGACTGTTGTTTACAGCCTATGCAGGTTCTGTTCACTAAAGTATACGGTGGGCACGTGTGCGTCCTCTCGGTAGTAAACAACCAGTGTGTCAGCTCACGTGTGATTTCACGAATACGTCATTACATTAAGACAGAAAAGACATTTTAGGGTGATTTATACCTTATAAATACAGTATGTGACACTTTTAACACCATTTTGAGGTGTCCATGTTGCTGAGCAATGTATATTAAACAATATGAAGACACCTGACCATGAAAATGTAGTTGGCTGAATCGTAGAAAAGCTGAATTGAGATTGTGTGTAGGGTCGAATCAAGATGTAATCTTTTTTCGATTAATTGTGCAGCCGTAATTTAAACCCTAGTGGTAATTTTTTGTTTTTCAACCAGTTAAAATCATGCAGTTTTGAAAATGACATTAACATAAGTGAATGATCAAAGAATATTCATTTCGGTTGAAATATCCTTTTAATGTGGAACTATTTAATAGCATGGATGCTCCAGACCTAAATCAAGACGTCTGATATAGATATTACTTATTAGGACTGCACAATATATCGTTTCAGCATTAATATCGCATTGTGATCATTCGCAATAGTCACACCGCAAGCATATGCAATGTTGAGTCTGGATTATAATTCAACATTTGCATGTGTTTTTGATGCCTGTGATTGTATAATGACCTTAAAAGCATTCAGGCATAATAAATTGTACCATTTGTATCTTTAACAACTATTAATTTTATTGAATTATTTTGATATTTATCATTCAGTTACGGTACTTGAATACTGTTAGACTCTGAAAACGATAAAACACTTTTTCAATTGTATCTTTTTCTTGATTGTATTTATAGATTGTTATCCATGAAAATACTCACAACACATGCAAACAGACCACAACGAAAATGTGTCGGGGGACCGCAAAATGTTTATAGTTTGTTTATTAGAATTTGTTTAATTGCATTATAAATTCTTTCCAAATAGAGATATACCAGTTATCTGTTGAAATTGTATTCATATCCCAATATATATCGCAAAATAAAAAAGAAACGCAATGCTAGATTTTTTCCAATATTGTCCCGCCCTATTTTTTATCCGTAATAATGTATTTACAAGGGTTTTCTTTGTTGAAATTTCCTCTTTTGCAAATTCAGTGTGAACTTGACAGAGAGAGAGAAACAGAGTCACACAAATTTAATTCCCTCAGTTTTAGACCCATGACTGTGTTTTTAGCTTCAGTTGCAGTTAGTGTAAGATTCACTTTTCCCCTCCGGAGTTGGAGTGATTAATTGAGCAAGAATAATCTGCCGCACTTCTTCGATCAGCTGAGACAATGCATCTATTCAGAGACGTGAGTTCAGAGATCCTAGATGGCAGCGATATGTCTGAACTTATTAATGTCATGTGTGAGTCTGTAGAATTAGCTTTTGATGACAGCTGGAGTATTTCAGTTCACTCATGCTCTAAAGAATCCCAAATGAATCGCATCTGACTGACTAGCAGTAGCTAGACCAGAACTGTCAGATTTCACAGATACAAGACAGAACTGGAATTCCATTCAGTGTTCGGCTTTACTTTAACTGGTGAAGAGAAAACGGTGGCATCCATAATGCATGATTTTCTGGATGATTTATTTATGCAGTTTCTATAGTCCTGGAAATATCAAATTGTGTGTTTTCAAGGGCTTAAAATGTAAGATCAAATCATGTAATTATTAAAACCGAATGGAAAATGTAATTGGTTTTTATAGTTTTCTTCAACCATAATATTTTTTATCAGCTATATATTGTGCTTGTGATTACTCATTTGCTTAGTTGTTTTTTAAGTGCTAGGCAGATCACTTATTAAAGGGTTTGGTTACTAAAACATTATTGAAATGAGTGTTGTGCCAATATTTTCATTCTAAAAATGGTAGTGAATCGTGACCAGCATTAAGCTTTTGCAAAAGATGCAAAAATATAAAACAAAAGTCCCATGTAAAACAAAATTGAATGTCAGTTATAACTGTTTTATAAATCTTTGTGCATGACCATCACTTAATGGAACTATTAGATTCTCTAAGAAAAAAACACACATTCAAAAAAAAACATGTACTTTATTCTCTAAGCTAAAAGAGTTGTCAACATATGTTTAATTTGACAGCTGGAGTTTGTGTTTTGATTTTTTTTTAGTGAATTTCAAAAGTCTTGGACAGAAGGGTCACAATTTTTATTAACTATAACATTAAATTTAGGTTTACATATACAGTACTGCATATCCACATCACTTGTAATACATGACATGAGACCTTTGTATAATAGTTTTAAAGTGGAAGCAGAAATTTTTCCTTTTGTGTCCAAGAAGTGAGTTTACTGCCAGAATGAGTAATAATGGGTGAATGAAATGATTAAATTTGCCCATACACATGCATATTATACAGTCATGGTCAGTGATATTTTGTGAGACCTCAAGGCTTTAATGCCGCAATAGTCGTGTAATCAGAATCTAGAATTAAATTTGGATGTCTGAATCAAATGTTCTTGTTGTAAACCTTTTTGCACTTTTCTTATTCATCTGTGGAATGTAAAAGAAGATAATTTAAAGAAATTGGAATATAAACAATATTGGACCCTAGAGATCTCCATTGTATGGGCAAAATATTCACTGGAATTTGTTTTTAAATATATACTTTTTATGTTCCACAAAGAAAAGAATACTTATCAAAGAGTGCAGATTTGCATTGACAATTAAATTATACATTATTGCAGTTAGGTAGGTATCCGTAGGTAGGTATCCCATTAATGACTGGAATGGGTTTAGGATTTGTATTTTATTTTTCTCAATAGCAAAACATGATACTCCTTTAAGCATATTCATGTTTTATTCTTGTGATCTTTGCTAGATTTTCCATTCATTTATCAGTAAGGTATAGCATTAATGCACACATTTACTTTCTTTTTAATGCAAGATTTTGTCTAAAGAGATTGAAATGAGGCTGATCCCTAGGGCTGCGCGATTAACTGACATTAAATTGCTTTCGTGATTTAGCAAAAGCTGTAATTTGTCATGGACATCTTGTCAGGGAAGCACGTTTGTGTGATTGGTAGTGATTCTACTCCAAGGGTCAGAGGGCGCTCTTTGGAGTCTCAAAGAACCACCAAATATTCATAGAAGTAGTCCCTATAGCAGTTGGTGAAAACTAAATACCAGAAGATTTATCTGCTTCCATTGATTGAACATGATTAATAAACACATGTCTATGAGAGCATATGGTTTATCTGAGTTTTGTAATTTTTCTGATGGTAAAGCATGTTAAAATGCAATGCTGTTGTCACTGCTTGGAATGCATTGAAATATGTTGCTTGTCTTATCTTAAGCCACATCATCTCACAGGACTATTTATTTTAAATAAAACAGTTGACTGTTACGAAGTGAGTTTGGAGTAAAAACATGTCATGTGGTATTTCCACATGCTTTAAGATCTTTATTACAAGCATTTACTACAAATGGCTGAAGTTTGCTGTGAAGTTACACAAACCGATGTCAAAGTTGCAGAATAATTAACTGCAATTTTAAAAATCGCATGATTATATTGCATGTAATAATAATGTTATAATATATTATAATATTTTGCATGGCTTGTCGTGAACCATGTCTCTGTGTAGTAAATGCTTCACCATCTGAATGTGTGTGCTGTAGATTTACTACTGATCACAGAACTGGCTTTACTGACAAATGCACATGACAGTTGTCTTTGATTTATTGTGTAGCCCTGCTGGTCCCTCAACCAACCAAGTTATATGAAAACAGATATTTTCTATGGCAACAGAAAAAAAGTATTAATATTTTATTGTAGTATTTGGTTAATATTAAAATCAATTTCTTTTCTTTTGGTGGCATCACAGAAAGGTGTGCACAATATTTATGGCAGTTTTGTCACTTTACTTAAATTCTTTTTGCACTTCAGCAACAAACTGGAGACAAATTGAAGTTGGAAAAAGACCAATGTATTGCAATCTATTTAAAATAACAGTATTGTATCGTGACACAACTGAAATGATAATATCGTATTGTGAGACCTCTGGTTATTTCCCACTCCCTATTGTTTACACTATAAAAGTTGGATCATTTAGATTTTAATGTTGCAGGTGTTTATGGGCATGTTGCTGGAAAGTACTGCATTTTTGTGACTTATAAAAGCTTGTAGCGGAAGAAAAAGAGCAGATAAAAGTCCGTTCACACCACGACTTCCCACATCTTCCGCATTACAATGCCGAGCATTCATGAGTCGTGAGTGCAGTGACTAACACTGTTTTGCGTGGACATCACATCATGCTTTTATTCCACAACTCTCTTTGTTTACATTCCTCTCATCGTCCTTGTCCATATCTCTCTTTTTACTAACTCATCATCCTCTGATGTGGTCTTACTCCACTTTCCAAGACCATACTCATTGATCGCTCTTTGCATTAACCCCTCATTCAAAGCCAAAGCTCTCAAATCAGTCAATTCTGCATAATTTGATCCTACAAGTGTAGCTGTGACTGATCCTCCCTTCTGAAGTGACAGTCGTGTCTAAACCCAGTGGCGCACTTGTCCTGATTTGGCTTTTAAAAAGATTTATGTAATAAAGTGGTGCATTAGGCACCACTGGCCTGAATTTGGGCATCCTGTCGTACAGAGCAGTGCCATTCTGCGGATTAAAAATGCTAGTGAGAACATATTTATGAGTACGTGCAACTATAAACCTGCCGTAAACTCCTTAAACCCCTGGCTTATATTTCATTCTCCTACTTCCGCAAACATAACTTTGCTCTGGTTTACCCGAAAGCAGCGTCATTCATCACTTACTGCTGGTTTCGCCAACTCTTTATTTCATATGTGAATGCAAGATAAAAGCTTGGCGCTTTGGGAGAGGGATGCCTTGAAGCAAGAGTTGAAAACACAATGCCTCTGTCAGCACTCTTTCCTTAGTTAAAGTCACACAATACAGCTGAAGCTGGAAGTGAATGCAGTGAAAGCTTGATGAGACCGACACTTCACTTGTAGGATTATCACGTTGACTACTCCTTTTGAGTGTCTGCCAAGTGTGCGAGACTTAGGAAGGGTCAAACTGATAACATTCACAGGGCATTTAGATATACAAGGATCAGTAGGTTTGTTGCTTGTTGTGTGCATGTTCTTTCCATCCTGACAATTTCCAGGAAGGGGGAAATGTTTAACTGGAGTAAGTTTTAAACCAAGATTAGCATAACCCTGGGTTACCTTGTTCTCTTTTTTACTGTTCTTCTTTCACCCTGGGTTAGTTATTTCTCCTGGAAAGAAGTTTGGAAATATTTCACTGCTGTGAATAATAGTGTTCATTGATTTGGGGAGTGGCTATTGATACCAGGTCTTAGGATTTCCACAAAGGATTAGATTCTGATTAATTAGCTGTTGAGTTGATCTAAATTAACTTTAAATCAGGCATTAAAGTTGGCTAATTCTGTAAATTATAACTAGGTACTTTACAAAAATTATCAGTTTTAAACATTAAAAGCAGGGCTTAGATTGTGTGACTGTTAAGAGCTAGAATGGATTGTAAGTTTGGGATTTTTTTTTTAATTATATAAAAAAAAAATTTAAATAAATTTAATTATATAAAAAAAAAAAATTATATATATATATTAGTTTTTCGCCCCTAGGGACTTATTATGCGGTCTCTGTCGCCATCTTGTGGCACAACTGACTTTGCTCTGCTCAGTATGACAGGCTGATGGCCGCTGATCTCAGAAAATATAAATATTTTTTTAAAAACAGGCACTATCCTCCTAAATAAACTGCATAGTAGCAATCTAAACAACTACATTCTCTTTTTAAAAAGCCTCAAAAGAACATAATGTTGTCCAACAGCTGCAACATTTGTCAAACTGTAGTAAGTCTATTGATCTGCTGTCACTCTATATGGGTGGAGTAATACACAAGAGTGAAAAGGCTGTAAGAGGGCTGTTATTACAGAATATCGCACGGCTATCAGCCAATCAGATTTGAGAACTAGACAGAACTGTTGTGTATATATAACGATATATAACGATATGTTACTTGCTTATTCAGATGACGTTTTAAAACTAGTAGCTTGTAGTTGTTGTCAGTATACAGTGATGGATCTGCTCAGATGTGGTGAACATCAAGGAATGATTCATCTATGCAGAGGAGCCGTAACACCAACCCACATAAAATTGTTACATTTTAAGCGAAAGTTAAAGTTCTGTGCTGGAATTTTAAATAGTACAGTTTATATCTACAAACTATTTATGCGTTTAACATGTATACAGTGCTAATTATTACAAACAAATAGCATAAAACGCACCTCAGAATAAAGTGCCTTGTTTTCCATTTAAAAAGTTGGGCGGTGGACGACATATGGAAATACAAGCATTTCTGCTCATCTCAGGCAACTCCTCAATTCATTCAGAGAACTTTTACCACAAGAATGCGGACTAACACGTTTGTGTCTCCTTCATGTCATGTCATGTGTTCATCTCCACCCTCAGACCCCTGCGTAGGGTGCCTTCGGGCTGTTTTGGTGGTCTTGAGTGACACTGGCACTTCAGCTAACAAGGGTTGCTTGTTTTCACATCTGGAATTGGGTCTCTATCCCAGTGTGTTACACAACCCGCTTTGCTCCAGCATTACGGCAGAGAGCAGACATAAGAGTCTTCTGTATGTCAGTTCAAACCGGTTCTCTATAGGGTCACCTTTCTCCATCACAAAAGTAGACACCCCATAGAGAGAGGATTAGCATTTGTAGCATTTAGTCCTTTTATAGGGGGCCCATTATGCATCTGGGCTTGGTTTGCGGAATCACCGTTCATTATGATAATTGTATACCTGGAAATCTGTACCTGGATATAAAGCGCGGATTCATCCTGGAATGCATGGAAATCCATTGGCATGTTCTCTCTGATAATTCTCCTCAAAGATGTTTAATGGCATGTAGAAGGGAGAACTGAGCATGCACGGTTAGGTTTCCTCAGATGAATGTAGTTCCATAGAAAACGACTTATTGGATTTCATACATTATGCAGGAAGAGGCAATACCGCCTGGTATCGGTGACAGACGCAGGATAGTAGATAAAAGAACAGGAAATGAAGATTGTAATGTTTGTTTTTATTGGGAAAACTGGTCTGCAGGTTCACGTCAGAAAGGCTTTTGAAGCACAGAGTGTGAGATATCAGCTGGTTTAATGGGCACAGTGCTCATGTTTTTTTTTTTGGAGGTTAGAGTTTCTAACAGCTTATTCTCAAAACATTTGTTAGAGATTAGTAAGCAAGAAAGACCTGAAACTGAGAACCGAGCACCACAGCTGCGTTATTTTGACAGTGGTTTACCATTGAATGCCCAAAGTAGGGCCTGCGGGCCAAAGTTGGCCCATGGTAACCTTTTATTTGGCCTGCCATCCCATCTGAGAAGAAATAAAATGAAGGTTGCAGCAAATACCTTCAGCAGAAATTGTAATTTCTAATTTAATGTAACCATTTGTTTGTTTATTTGTTTGTTTGTTTGTTTGTTTGTTTGTTTGTTTGTTTGTTGAGATACAAAAAAGTCAACTGAAATTAAATGAGATGTTTCAATTAAATGTCATGAATCAGATTTTTAAAAAGGTAAATACAGTCACTCTAAGATAGAGGACAATACACAATACATCAACGAGCAAATCAAGGCAAAGGCAGGTTCAGCCTGACTTGTGTATTTAGCATTGAACACCATTGTCAATGTCAATGTCAGTTTTATTTATATAGCACTATTAAACACCACCAAAGGTTGACCAATGTGCTGAACAATACAAATCACAAAGAGAAAGGTTTAAAAGTATAGCTAAAACAAACAATTCTCACTGATAAAATGCCAAATCAAAAAGTTAAGTTTTCAACCTAGATTTAAAAACAGACAGAGATGATGTAGACCTAATACAGAGGGGCAGAGCATTCCACAAGGTAGGACCAGCTACTGTGAAAGCACGGTCACCCCTGCATTTCAGCTTCGACTTTGGGATACATAAAAGTCTCTGGTCAGATGACCGAAGGGACCGACCAGGCTGATGTTCAGTCAACAGGTCTGACAGGTAGGAAGGAGCCAGGCCGTTTAGTGATTTAAAAACCAAAAGAAGAATCTTAAAAGTGACACGATAGTGCACAGGCAACCAGTGCAAAGAGCGTAAGACTGGTGTGATGTGGTCATATTTTTTGGTACCGGTTAAAAGCCTTGCAGCAGCATTTTGAACTAACTGTAGGCGGGATAGAGTTGTCTGACTGATCCCAAAATACAGTGAATTACAGTAGTCCAATCTAGAAGTAATAAAAGCATGAATTATTTTTTCACATTTTTTTCTAGATAAAATGGGTTTCTGTTTTTAAGAGTCGAAGCTGAAAAAAGCAGGATTTGACCACTGCGTTAATCTGTTTATCAAATCTCAAGCCATCATCAAACAAAGCCATTGTGTTATAATAAAGGTTTGTTTATGTTTTTTATTGTAAGAAATTCATTAAAAAATGTAAAAAAAAAAACAATAATAATTAATATGATTCAAGTTTTTTCTATTTATTTTTCAATATTAATAAATTAAGAAATTAATATGGCAGCTTTGATGTAATAGTTTGTAGGGTTGGGTCAAAAGACGATGCCATCGGCAATGGCAGATAGACATCAGGATGCTGAGCCGGCATCGCGATCCTCCACCCCGCCCCCATCGCAGCAGCTACCGGCTCGTGAATAATACACACGACCCTGTTTACACTAATACGTCTTCGTTTTAGAATGCCATTTTAGAACAAAAATGATCCACGTCCACACTGCCGTTTTACCTAGCATTTCTGAAAAGCCCACCTTCCAGGCTATACCGCTAAAAAGACATATCACGTGACCACACACATACACAAACACACACAGTAATGCGCTGCAACGTAGTAGTCAGCGGGTCCAGTATGTCCAGCGGGTGCTTTGAGCACAAGATCCCAAAGAGCAGTGCATGTCGGACAGTTTATCAAGGATGTATCGCTGGATTGCGTCTCACTCCAGTTGTTAAATGTGATATTTAATTAATCTAGTCTCTATCTAACGACTCTTTTGAATCTATTAAGTAACGTGTCAGCGTCAGTACACTGCTTCAGTCTTTCACGCTTGTACTTAGTAATTTTAGCGAAAACCTCAGATACTGTTGGTTGATTGCTGTCGGTTGTGCACCTTTTTTACCAATCAAGTTTGTCGATGCTGTTATAACGACACAGATCACTCTGCCTATTCATGCCAGAGTCCCATGGAAAAAGTGATTGACGGGTGGTAATTTGTGTGCAACTTATTTTTACTTATTAATGACTTGGTTATGAGTAAAACAAAGACCATGCGGGTCAGGTAGTTAAAGTGGTAGGCTACAAATAATTAATTCGTTGTGAATTAATTAATAATTCATTAATAATGAATTCACCGACGCCATCGTCCATCGCGGTGTTTCACATTAGACATCGTACGATGCCAAATTGGTCGACATCACCCAACCCTAATAGCTTGGTATATTTACCTTCGGCCCACCCCCTCAATCAAGTTAGATTTTTGGCCCCTCATAAGACAAAGTTTGGGCACCCCTGATTTATATAATTTTAAATATTTTTTCAGTGACCACTGCTGTATATATTGGATTCACTGTAAAAAGAACAGACTTACAGGAGTCAGTCATACATTGATTGGTCACAATGAATGTTTTTTAACATTTAAATCATAGGTCTCAAACTGGATTCCTGGAGGGCCACAGCTCTGCACAATTTTGCTCCAATTCTAATCAAACACAACTGATCCAACTAATCAAGGTGTTCAAAACAAGAGATTATTAAGCAGGTGTGAGTTGGAGGTGGTTGGAGCTAAACTATGCAGAGCTGTGGCCCGGAATTGAGTTTGAGACCATTGATTTAAAAGAAGCACTTATACGAGTCATTTGTTCAGGGAACTAGACTGGTCACACTGCATATGTTTTTTTTTTCTTTCATATAAGAAGACTGGCTCATAATTTGTTTGGGAGTCTAATCACATTGGTCACATTGCATGTTTTAGACTTAAATAACAGATCTAACTCTTAAGAGTCATATGTTAAGAAATTGGATTAGATTCCTGGAAGATAAAAAAGAGACGTTCCTAAACTTCCTAGTCTTTTGGTAAACATTTCCATTAGGAAAATCAAAAGGATGTGATGTTTATGGGCATTCACGAGAAGTTTTTTTCTGTTCTGTGACACATGATGAATGCTAATGCAATGTTCATGAGGATAATCCGGAAAAAAAACATTCTGTGCTGTAATGTCATTGTGTCATGCAAAGATGAGGGATTAATCCAAGCTCTCATAGTTTCACATAGTCAGATTAGTATAATCTATGTATTTTTAATTCTCTCATCCGTCGACGTGATGTAGGTGAATTACTGAGCTTGTGGAAATCTTTTGTTAACAGTGTATTACTACTGTTCTCACTATATGGTCACGATGTATGTTTTTACTTCACCTAAATGACTTCGCTTATAAGCACACTACTCACGCTGTATGTTTAGGATTCATCTCAAAGTATCATTAAAGTAATTAAATGTTTGTTTTTCATATTACATGTTAGATAGCAGTATTGAGACACAAAACAGAATGTTGTTACATTTCCAGTTAAAAAAAAAAAGTTTCTGAACTTAAGTTGTCTTAATACATTATACAGTAGCTTTAAAGGTGCAGTATGTAAGTTTGACACCCAGTGGTTGAACTGGGTATTGCACTCCTAGATCAAAATAAACACACGCGTGGGATGCCAGAGATTGAGTACAGGAGCGAGTGATTTAAACACAGGAGCGAGTGATTTAAACCGTGTTCTAAATAAAATCAACGACACGCGATAGAAGGAATTATGTTCCATATTAAAAGGAGTTTTAGTTCTAACCAACACCTCGAATTGAGATATTAGAAACGGTTTCTATTTCTCACAGCTCAACATGTGAAACCTATGACAGTGCACCTCAGGTAAGCCTCGTGTGTTTTATTCAGTGCTAAATGCTAACAATGTGAGTTTGAATGGATTCTAAACCTTACCGTTTCGTGAGTGAGTGCTTATTCTGTGCTTCTGAAAGGCTGTATTTACATTTTTGTCGCGTTTCGTCTGGTGCAAAGAGTCAAACTGCTGTTTGCGTGTTGTTAGGACACGAGATTACAATGTAATCTGCTCACCTAATGTTTACGTTCGTTATATTTATATCATTTGCTAATTAATAACCTCATGTGGAACTGAATCTGTCTCATTTCGACGTCTGATACTGTCCATTTCGGTCACGGGCGCATGCTTTCAGAGCCTTTCTGAATGAATGAATGAAATACGCTGTTTTCCAACAAGGCAACCCGGAGTGCTGAAATATAATTGGCTAAACTGGCATTCTGCAGGTTAAATTTACCTAAACAAAGACAGCGTTCCGGCACGGAAAAACCATTTTCAAAGCAGAATATCTGACTTCAGCATTGTTTTTCAGTTAAACAAGTATGTTCACTTGGGATGTTTCTTAAATATCTGCAAACATATTATGGTATTTTTATGCTTTAGAAGAATCAAAAACTTACATACAGCACCTTTAAGGCTTGTTAACGTAGACCATGTCCCCTATGTATATGTGTTTTTCTTTGGTACATTGAATTCATTTGCTTTGCCATGGCTAGTATGCCATAATTTGATAAATCCTATTAACATCCCATGTATGCGTCACTGGAGGACACTGCGGTCAGGGTGTACACAAGGACTTAAAGTCTTATAATGTCTTAAATTTCAAAAACAAAATATTAGGCTTTAAAATTCACTGAAATATTGTCTTGTAAGTCTTAAATCATTTTAATCATTTTAAAGGGGTCTTCATTTAATTTCCTAAAGTACTCAATTTATCTCAATAAAACTTTTAACAGTTATATTTATAACTATTAATGAAATAAACAGCATGGTTTAATTATCTTCCTCACAATGACATTTGTTTACATGTTCTTTATGTATTTATAGACCATATATGGTGAGGACACTGACCTAGTAAGACTGTTGTGTACATTTAGTTCATTATAGTTTTTAAAGCTTGTACATTTTTTTTTTTTTAACGTTGTGCATGTATACGACTAGTGCTTGCTTCTTTTAACACCTTGTGGCAAGGAAATATCTCATAAAAAGTTTTTGGATGAGGCTAATAAAAAAAATTCCACTGTCCCAACCTTATCATTTAGCCTTTAAAAGTCTGAAATTTCATTCATAATGGTCTTTAAAAAGTCTTAAATTTGACTTGAAAAAAACTGCAGAAACCCTTGTGGTACAAGCCTTATCCAGCGTCAACTGCCAATCATTTTGAGACTGCTCTGTAGAAAGACACTTTCTGGCTCGCATAGGGAATTGAACATGTTTTATTTGCTTTCAAAGACATTCCTTGTCTGTTTGTGTGGCATCTATGGAATTAATTAGCTCCAAATGTAATTGGAAGTGGTTATGTTGTCCTTGTGTTCTCAGTCTTACGTAATCCAGCTTTCCTGTGCTCAGGCATTTGTCAGTAAAAGTGTCATAAAACCTGTTCGGTTTTACTGTTGTCCTAAGGTTGATTTATGTCAGTCCGCCTTTTAATGGCAAGTTTAACTTCTGAGCCTAGAACACAATGGCGATTTAAAAGCGGCGTGCTTGAAATGGCAAAATAATCTTGGGTTGCACAACGTGTATTCAGCATCACAATGTGCATATCTGTCAAGTAGGGATCATAGGTGACTAGAAGCGCTTGTGATTTGTTGAGTAATCGCAAAGTTTAACAATTATTATGGGTGGGAGGTATATGTAACATATAATATAACATATTCTATATGTTGGGATGAGTAATTTAATTTCCAGGTTATTATATATTTCACAATATATTTTTTAAATATGTAGATCTTCCTGAAAATCAACAAGAATGGTTATAATAAATAAACTTATATACTCCAAAAATAGTTTTCTTTTATTTGGACCTTGTTAAATATTGTAGCGATGCACAATTTTTGGCTGAGCTGATGCCAATATATTTTTGTTTGGGTATTTTTGTGAAGTGGGAATCTATAGGTTATATTACAGAGTCAGGTTTAATATTTTTATGACCCATTTATTTATTTATTTATAATTTTTAAACAGGAGGAGATTAAAAGATAATCAGGCCTGACTCCGCATAAATGCTGTTTTTCAGTAGGTTCCTGCTCTGCAGAACATAAAAACATACAGACAACCTTAACATCTCATCCATCAACACATGGGAAGAGTACAGACAATCACCAAACATACAACACACTACAGCGACAGTTGACCATCAGATGACGAGCATAGGATTTTTTTTTTTAAAGTCTCACTGTTGGTATTGTTTTTAGATTTTGTGGGATCTCATTCCAGGCTTACATAATAAATACATTAAACTGAAGACCTCTGTCCATAACAGTTTTTAAAAGCTGGTAATTGCAAACATTATTTGTTGCAGATCTGGTGGAATGATCAGTCCTTGTATTAAGTTTTAGAACCAAAGCACAAAAATTGTTAGCACCATCAGTGTTAGCTTCTCACAACAAATTAAAATTAGACTTGAGATTTTATGGTTTACATACCCCAATTGATTCTTTGTTTCTAGATTGAACTAAATTGTATTTCTTTCATTTTTGTTACTGTGACACAGCAGCCCCTGTTAAGAAAAAGGACTAGCAGAGCAGATACTGAATTAAGCTCTATATGATTGGTGTTATTCAGTAAATAATTCCTTTTCATATATTCTGAAACATGACTGAGCATTTAATGGCAACCTCTTGCTATTTGTGTATTTTACTTTCGTTTTCTAAAGTTTACAGCGCCCCCATGTGTATCAGTCATGTTACTGGGAAGGCATTAGGACCTTGGGGAGGCTGTTAGTCGGAAGAGACTTTAGTTTGGTGAAAGTTTGCTGAGGTATTATTGTACACAGAGTTATTCTGTACTCACATTTACGGTTTCAAACAGTTCATATAAATCACAGATAAAAGTTCACCTGAAATTGCTGACCTGATATACCTACAGGCGCTCCGGTCAGTCCTTTCCTGAGGCTCACGCACACTTCAAATTCTGTTCCCAGAAAAAAAACTTAAGCAATGTTTATTTCATTTGTACTTGTTTTGTACTGTATATTTGTTTCCACTTTTAATTTGCTTAATATATACAAAAAAAAATCATTCGATTCGAAAATATAGAATTCAACTTACCTGTTTCATATTGTAATCACATATTTAAATCTTTAAAATAATGCATCTCTAAAATAAAGTGCTCCTTTTTAAGATGTTCTAATCAGCAATACACATTTATTTGTGCTTGAACTGCTACTTAATTCTGTTTAGTACACTAAATATTACAGTAACTCTCCAACATGTGTGTCTTGTTCTGCACTTACAGTAGCAGAATGGCCTGATATATAAAGCTCTTTGCCGAAGCTTACCAAACAGCATTATCACTTTGTAGTCATATGTTTTTTTTTAGTGTAAGACCCAGTTAAATCCATCCAAGACCTTTTAGAGGACAGCTGCATCTCAGCTTGACTGGATCATGTAGTGTCTGCTTCTAAAACGCATAGTTTGAGCTGACCCTTCAGCAGGAAGGGGCAAATTCAGCCTTTAAAAATAGAAAAATCTAATCAGTTTGTTTTCTTCCAGACAGATGTGATAATAAAAGCACTGGTTCTGTCCAAAAACAAAAAGCATGGAGACCAGAAGTGTTTAGTGAGCAAACATAAATGTGCCTTTTCTGTCATGAGGTTAATTTACAGCATTGCAAAGACAAAAACGAACAAGAATTTACAGGCCGTTGAATGTATCTGTGCTGTCATTCTTGCGCAGAGAACCACAACTTGCACTATGGGAGATTTGCAGAGGCATGAGGGGGTGGAGAAGGAGGCGTGCGCTTCTTTTTCGTCTTCACAGAAATACTCATTGAATACCAAGAAGCTGATTCTAAAATATCACATTTGCAAACACTGTAGAACATTGCGCAACATGAAGTAAATATTGCAGATATCACTAGCTAAATGGTACTTTGTATGAACTTGGCAGAGTCTTAAGCACTAAAACTCCCTTTCCACCCTCTGTTCCTTTTTTTTTTTAGGTCAGTCAGGGAAATGTCCCAGGCATCGAGAGTGCGTACTTGGCCATGGACACCGAAGAGGGGGTGGAGGTGGTGTGGAACGAAGTGCAGTTTTCAGACAAGAAGGTTTTCAAGTCCTTTGAGGTATAGCCATGCTTGTTTTCCAACATCAATATTGTGGGTGGGATACTAAGCATGCTGCACCACAAAACATCTGTGAAATGTTACTGTATCGTAGCGTCATCATGCTGGTATGGTGACAGAAACAACGCTTGAAATGTAAAACCTAAGTGTTGACGTGCTTTGTGTTATGCAGGAGCGGATAAGAGAGATGTTTGAGAACCTGATGCAGGTGGAGCATCCCAACATCGTGAAGTTTCACAAGTATTGGCTGGATATGAGGGAAAGCAGAGCGAGGGTGAGACTCAAAACACACCTGATGGAGTCAAACATCTGCGTGAACTTTGCCCTGAATTCAGGCATTCATGCTTTCTTTCATTTCACGCTACACAGGTGATTTTTATCACCGAATATATGTCATCTGGAAGTCTCAAGCAGTTTCTGAAGAAGACCAAGAAGAACCATAAAACTATGAATGTAAAGGTGAAATGTTACATCAGTGTCTGAAATTAAATGATCTCCTGCTGGAAAGCTGGAGGACAACACCACCTTCTGGTAGAAATATAACAAAATCTGGTGCTTTCTGTGTGTTTCAGGCTTGGAAGCGGTGGTGCACGCAGATACTCTCTGCACTCAGGTAATAATTTAAAAAATCTGCAAATGCTTTTTAAAGACGAAGTAAAAATGTTTTCTTAAGTCAGCCATTTGTTGCTTGATTTCCCTAAAAGTGTAAACACTGTGGCTCTGTATGGTGCTTTGTTTAGCAACGTTGACTCAACCAATGGAGTTAGTTTGGGGATGGGATGTTTGTTTATTTAGCCAATGACCGATGAGGGGAGAGTTTGTTGGGGGAAATGGGAAAAAATGGCCGCTTTATCCGCTTTATTAGTGCTTTAATAAATTAATGTGTGTAATCAAATCATTTATATTTATATTCATTTAGAGAGTTAAGAAATCAGTATTGGTGAAATTATCCTGATTTTAAATCACAACAGAGCAAAAAAAAATCTAAATGACTAAATTAAACCCATATTTGATGTACACTACCGGTCAAAAGTTTGGTGTCAGTTTTTTTTTTTTTTTATAAATAATTTTATTTAATAATTTCAATAAAATTATTCTGTTCATCAAGGCAGCATTTATTAAATAAAAAAAAAAATGTTAAATATTTATTTATTAAATATTTATTCATTACTTATTGAATGTAGTTTCAAATAAATTTGTTACTCCAGTCATTATTGCTTTTATTACTATTACCATTAATAATAATAATATTAATAATAATAACAATAATAATTAATATTAGAGTGATTTCTGAAGGATAATGTGACTCTGAAGAGTAATGAAGCTGAAAATTAATCTTTAAAATCACTGGAATAAATGATTAAATTAAATTATAAACTATTTTTGACCAGTTATTTTATAGCGCAATAACATTTCACACTTTTACAGTTTGTACTGTATTTTTGATGAAATAAACTCAGCCTTGGTGGGCAGGAGAAGCTTATTTTAAAACATTTAAAAATCAGACTGACCCCAAACTTTTGACCGGTAGTGGATATGGCTATAGAAAAAATCAAGAGACCAATTAAAAATCCTCAGGATATTAGGTATGGGTTTGAGAAAAATGTTAATTTTGTTTTATTCTATAAAGGCCGGCTAACATTTCTTCCAAATTTCAAATGAAAATATTGCTGAAGAAAATTACATATGGTGGGAATAATAAATATATTTGTTAATTTTTTATTTTTAACCCTGCATTTTTTACAGCGTACTTTTTTTTTTTTTAATAATAATTTTTTAGGGGTTTTCACCTTTATTATGATAGGACAGTATAGATTTCAGACAGGAAAGTATTGGGAGCAGAGAGAGGGGAAGGATAGGCAAAGGACCTCGAGCCGGGAATCGAACTCGGGTCGCCGTGAGCACATCTGTGTTATATGTCAGTGCACAATACCGCTAGGCTATTGGCACCGACAATAAATGTTTTTTTTTTATTTGTTGTGATCAGGGTTATTTCACCCAATATTGATTTCTTGACTCATAAACCTGAAAAGAAAGCACCTTTTTGTTATTTTATTCAAAAACTGACAACGTTTTAATTTTCCAACACATAGCTATAAATTATGTGTGTGTATATTGCTATCAAAAAAAACAACGAATGTTGTTGAATTGAAGTTACATTGCATCTACATGCCAACTAATTCTCAGTAGATTATAAGTAGACCTTTAGGTTGGGGTTAGGGTTAGGGTTAGTGTAAGTTGACATGTACTTGCAAAGTTTCTTATAGTTAGTTAAATGCATTGAAGGAGCAGTATCAACAGATATTAAGCAGACAGTCTACTAATACTCAAATGAAAATGAATTGGCATGTAGTTGCAATGCAACTTTTAGTCAACAAAATGTGAAATAGGGACCATCAAAATAGTCTTGCCTAACATTTTAATTAGAATTTGCTATTCTGAATGGAAACGCATACATTTTCAATTTTATTGTTAATTAAATCTTTATTTGTATGAAAAAATATTTTTTTTTATTCTTTTTCTCTTAGTTATTTACACTCATGTGATCCTCCTATCATCCATGGGAACCTGACGTGTGACACCATCTTTATCCAGCACAACGGCCTCATAAAGATTGGTTCAGGTATGACAGTGGTCTTTTAATCTTTCCATTTAAGCTTTAACTTAATCATTTCACTTCTGAACATTTCTAACATGTAATATTTGCTTCAAGTAGACATTTATATATGTTCTTTCTTTTACAGTGTGGCACAGGCTGTTTGTTAACGGTGAGTCCATTTCCAGCTCTATATGCCATGTGCACAGGAATGTGGGTATCTGTTCAGAAAATACAGACTGGACTTAGACTGTTTCTTTTCCTTCCTTCCTTAAACAATGCTTTGCATATTTTGGCCCAGAATCATGGCGGTTATGTAATGTACTGTAGCGTTTCTTGTCAGCCTTTACAATCTAAGACATAAATAAAGAAAATAAGCCCAATTCCCCCTTCAGAGTATTTATTTTGGACTCCTACCCATGTGCTGGAGATCTTATTTATGTATGTTTACTGGCTATAATTCTTTTAGCCACTTAATGTTATAAATAGAGTGTAAATGTTGTGTTTCTTTGCTTTTTCCTTTAGTATTTGCTGAGGCAATTCATGGGAATGTGCACCAGCATCGAGATGAAGTGCGTAACCAGCATTTCTTTGCACCAGAGTATGGCAGTGAGTATCTGATGTCTGTAACAGTTTTATTCAGAAGGAGGTTTTTCAAGCATAAATACAGTGAAAGTATAATACTGCCCTTTTGTACAGTGGAATATGAGCTATTGAATGTTATAATTTCTGAACAAAAGATTATTTTATGATCTAAGTCTTATATATAGTACAAGTCTATATATAAATAAGTCTATATAAATATAGTCTATATACAGTTGAAGTCAGAATTATTACCCCCCCTGTTAATTTTTTCCCCCAATTTCTGTTTACTGGAGAGAAGATTTGTTCAACACATTTCTAAACATAATAGTTTTAATAACTCATTTCTAATAACTGATTTCTTTTATCTTTGCCATGATGACAGTAAATAATATTTGACTAGATATTTTTCAAGACACTTCTATACAGCTTAAAGTGACATTTAAAGGCTTAACTAGGTTAATCAGGTTAACTAGGCAGGTTAGGGTAATTAGGCAAGTTATTGTATAACGATGGTTTGTTTTGTAGACTATCGAAAAAAATATAGCTTAAAGGGACTAATAATTTTGACCTTTAAATGGTTTATAAAAAATTTAAAAACTGCTTTTATTTTAGCCGAAATAAAACAAATAAGACTTTCTCCAGAAGAAAAAATATTATGAGACATACTGTGAAAATTTCCTTGCTCTGTTAAGCATCATTTAGGAAATATTTAAAAAAGAAAAAAAAAGTCAAAGTGGGTTCAATAATTCTGACTTCAACTGTATATATCTATATATAAGCACCTTGTTATTTTTATACCTTTGCTTCTATCATTCAAACCAATTAGCTTTAACCAATTTAATAAATATGGCATAGTTTATTTTAAATATATATTTTCCTTATAGAAATATATATATATATATATATATATATATATATATATATATATATATATATATATATATATATATATATATATATAAAATACAACTCATAAAAGTATATTGTTTCAGATTATATAGTTGTCACTGAATGAATCATTATTTTTCCCATATTTTAATATTTTCATTTTTAAAACGTATCATTTTTTTTTTTCTTCAATTTTGCTAATTGTGTTTGATGCAAACAACAAAATAGTAAGTCTTGTCTTTGACCCATATACTTGTATATTTGTGGTCTGATGGTCTTTGGGAAAAAGTTTAATGACATTACTGTCTCTCTTTTGTTTTCTCTCTTATTGTCCAGTTGCTGAAGATAACTACGCCATTGATATATTTTCATTCGGTATCTGTGCCTTGGAGGTTTGTAAACTAATTTAATAATCTAAAAAAAAGCAAATATATCAGTTCCAACATATCAACATTTAACAACACGACATTTTCATTTCATATTCATCACTCACCTTTAGATGGCAGTGTTGGAAATCCAAGCCAATGGAGACACTGCTGTTGCGAAAGAGGCCATTGATCATGCTGGACAGTCACTTGAAGACCCTCTAATGAGGGTAAAACACTTAAAGCACATGTTTATAATTAATACAACTCTGAATTTTTAAACCTAACACTCTTGTCTCTTTACACTGACAGGAATTTATCCAGTCGTGTGTTCGCACAGAAGCCAAATCAAGACCCACCGCTCATGACCTGCTCTTCCACCGAGTGTTATTTGAGGTGCACTCCTTAAAACTGCTTGCTGCGCACTGCTTTATCAATAACCAGTGTAAGTGGGACATGGAAAAAAACTCTTGTTTTACACTTTTTTTTTTTTTCCCCCCTCACAGTAGCATTGCTTTAATTTTGTTCTCCAACAAAGCATAGCTGTTAAACCTGGCCCATTTAAGCAAAAAACAATATGTAGTTTGATATTCGTTTAGTTTAACTTATATTTAATTTGTTTTCTAGATCTCCTCCCTGAGAACTGCGTGGAGGAGAAGACTAAATCTTATGACCCCAATGGCATCATGGCAGAGATTAATCATCGCAATAGACCTGGAGTTCATCTAAAGTGAGTTTCTCAAACTAAATCTCTTGCTGCGTCTCAATCAGCAACCATAGATCCTGAGGTCGTTAATCAGTAGGTCACGTGCATCAATTCGGGCACTGGTAAGGACAGGAATGAGTTTGGTTCACTACATAATGGGACAGGCTGAAAACTGCAGCTGCAGCTTAAAACTGCAGCTTATTAACGACAGCAGAACTAATGGTATTTATATATGAGCAATTCCATACAAATTTAAAACTTGCCATGAAACAAAATCAAGTTTTCACCAAAACCCGTTCTCAAAAATGTCTCCGTCAATGTTTTCAAACAATTATATTTAATTCACCAAAATCGCACAAGTGGCAATTTCACATCTGTCACATCCATAATGAAGCTTTTCCGTCATGAATGTAAAATAAAATAAAATAAATTATGTTTGTTCTATAGTGAGTCAACGCTTTATTCTTTTAATTAGCATTATTGTTTTTTTATGTTGTGCAGTTTAATTAGCAGAATTTCTACAAAGTATGTTATATACTGCAAACTCGCAGACTTTTTGGTCACATCCATAACGCATGTTTATTTTTCTCATTTGAAATATTAAACATGTTTACAAATTCAAATTTTTCTGATAACTCTGTGGCTAGTAGTTTTGGAAAATATAATATAATTCAATATAATATTAATGTACACTTTCTCTGTGAATTTGTCTTATGTTTTACTGTAAACGTCACATCCATGATGTTGGAATTGCTCAAATATTAAAGTTTTTAAAAGTACATTATAGCTAAATAGTTAGTTTATTACATATACCAGCAACATTTCAACTGTCAAACAATTATTAATGTTTGCTAGATTTAGATCTAGCTGTGTTTATTCATGCTTTTTAGAAAAACATGTCTTGTTTGTCATTACATTTGATGATTTGGGACATGTGATTCATATTTTGCATTTCCAAACTTCTCTTAAGGGAACATAATGCCTGCACCCTGAGTTTCACAATGCATTATGGGGGGTTTTCAGGGCACTGGAGCAATTTTGCAATTGCGACAGCACTTAAAATGGCACCAGTGCAAAATCAGTGCACTGACTACTGAACAAGGCTGCAGATTGAGACTCACCCGCTGATCACTTCCTATTTTTCTCTGACATCCTTCACATGTTTTTTTTTCTTAGATACTCTCACGTCTCTCCTCTGGAGCTGGACAAATTCCTTGAGGATGTGAAGTGAGTCATGGAGAAGATCAGCTGACCTTACAGTTAGACTGTTTGTGTTTCCATGCTTCTGCATTTTAAAACCTTTGTGCTCCCGCATGAACAGGAATGGTATATATCCCCTGATGAACTTTGCTTCCCAGCGGCCGCATCCGATCCCCCGCGCTCTTTCCCTGTCACAGGAACAGATGGAGACTGTGAAGACCCCAACGCCAGAGCCGCAAGAGACTGAAACCAGAAAGGTTAGAAACAACCTCAGGAGATCTGTACATTCACACAGCTCAGAATCACAATTCATTAGGGGTTCAAGCGCGAAGCGCTGAAACCCTATTGTAATTGTAAGGATTTTTATTATTATTATTATTATTATTATTATGTTTCTGCCTTAATGTGACTCGTGCAGCCTAAACCGTAAGGCCTAGAAATCTCAAACTTGGCCAGATGGTCCAGAATGCGCACCGCTACTCAGATACCATAAACCGTCCAAATCGGCCCATAGGTGGCGCTATGGCGTCAAAAACTAAAATTTCAGACATTTTTGGCCACCATTCGTACACCATTTGTCCTAAACTCAAAAACTCTACATTTTCTGAATCCTTGGGTCAGCCCGAACAAAAGTGCACAGGCGGTCTTTGGCCTCTACGACGCACCGTTTTTTCGTTACGTCGCGATTTGTCCAAAACCTACTTTTGCGAACTAGTCCTAGGTTTTTCATCCAATCTAAACCAAACCAGTTCATAAATGTTCTCTGGACACTCAATATCAATAATTATCCAAAAAAAGTTGAAATTTTAATTCTCACGCAAAACAATACGCAAAAATGTTCAACGTTAAATGAAGCTAAATGCTAATTTTAACCATAACTTTTGAACCACATAACATATCATCACCAAACTTGGTACACACATGTATAAGGTCAATATGAGGTCGCAGTGCAAAACCCGCAGACTTTGGCCACAAGGTGGCGCTATAAAGTTCAAAAACTATAAAAAAAGCCCCAACCATAAAACCATTAGTCCAATCAGCTTGAAATTTGACATGCAGTGTCTTTGTCCAAGTTGTCATGACATATTATAAGGACACTGGCATATCTCAAAAAACATGGCCGCCATTAGCCAATTAATATTAAGCATCCATTAAACAAGGTTAACGTTGGCCAATCAAAACGAAACTCATTAAGCATGTTCGACTCATGGTCCTACATGTCTGTAAGAATTTTGAAAGAAATCGACCACTAGGGGGCGATATTGAGTTTTTTTAGGTTCTAACTGATTGTCTATTACACACGGTTTTGCAAAACCACACAAAATACATATCATATGATAGGCCTGCTCACACTGAACACTTTGACACTAAAACCGCTGCTGTCACTCAAACCGTTCGTTAAAAAGTCATCAATATATAAAAAACCTACTTTTGCGAACTAGTCCTAGGTTTTTCACCCAATCTGAACCAAACCAGGTCAGTAATGTTCTCTGGACACTGAATATCAATAATTATCCAAAAAAAGTTGAAATTTTGATTTTCATGTGAAACAGTATACCAAAACGTTTCATGCTAATTGAAGCTAAATGCTAATTGTAGCTATAACTTTTGAACGGATTGAAATATCATCACCAAACTTGGCACAAACATGTATAAGGTCAAGTTGAGGTAGCAGTGCAAAACGCACAGACATTAACCACAAGGTGGTGCTATAAAGGCGATTTTGTGTTTTTTGAGGTTGTAATTGATTGGTTATTACACAAAGCTTTGCACAGGCACACAAAATACATATCATAAGATAGGGCTGCTCATACTGAACACTTTGAGGCTAAAACCACAGCTGTCAATCATATCGTTCATTAAAAAATCATAAATATATGAAAAACCTACTTTTGCGAACTAGTCTCTGGTTTTTAGCTCAATCACAAAGAAACCAGTGTTGTTAGAATCTCTGGACTGAGTAGATCAATAATTATCCAAAAAAAGTTGAACTTTCCACTTTGAATAGCTGTAACAGGCTCATTTACAAAAGGGGCGTGTCCACATAAACCTACATGCCTGTAAACCCATAAGGAAAACTCAAAACATCACAGAAATTGGTGAGCACATGTGGCACATGAATGTAAACCAGCATGCAAAATTTTGTGGAGATCGGGCAATAGGTGGCGCTATAATATTAGAAAAGGTCTCAAAAACATTGTGTTTCAATGTCTGTTGATGCTCAATACAGTGTTTCAATTAACATTTTAGCCACTAGATGGATCAGCTAGAAGTTTTGCATGCAGTGTATTTGCCCAAAATGGACTGACATGCTATAAAATATGGCCGCTATTAGTGAATTAACTTTAAGCACCCATTAAACACAGTTAACGGTGGCTGATCAGAATGTAACTCAATGGGCATGTTGGACTCATGGGCCTAGAAGTCTGTAGACATTTTGAAAGAAATCATCCACTAAAGGGCGAGTTTGAGTGCTTTAGAGTGTCTAATTAAACATTTAACTCAATCTATAAACTCTAATACTCTAATCATTTATTTCATTGTCGAATAAACTACTTACAGGCCTCCTAACTGATAAACCTTAAACTTCTAAAACGCTTGAACCCCGTTAATTGCTGCTTGCAGCTATATTTTTAAACTTATGTTTTTTAAAACTAAATATTTGCTAATCTAACAAACTAATGAGAAGTCTGTTCAAATCTGAAGAGCAATGATCAGTTAAAGCTGACACTTTAAACATTTCCCAGAATGTTTACAAACCATGTTTAAGTAACTTTCTGTCATTTTTTTAAAAAGACTTGTACATGTTTAAAACCTGGTGTAGCATGAACCGCAACAGTCAAGAGTAAAATCCTTGTGTTTTCACATAGGTTGTCCAGATCCACTGTAATTTGGAAGCAACTGAGGAAGGCACAAGGAGTCATGTAAGTCTCACTTGTAGTTTAGCTTCTTAAAGGGCACCTATTTTACCCCTTTTACAAGATGTAAGATAAATCCATAAATATTATCCATGATGCATGATAAATGATGCATGTAAACATCAGTTAACATTTCACTATCACACAACTCTACCCAGTTCAAGGATTTAATAAAAAAAGTCATGCCATTTACAAACAACTCAATGCAGACAGTCACCATACTACAGTAGGTCAGTTCTTAGCCATTCCAGAACCTAACAAATACTTAAAAAATGTGCACTGACCAATGTCAACAAGGGTGTCACATTGACCTGACAACCCCCAAAATTAAATCCAAATGAGCTTCTTCTCCCCGCCCACCGTTCCCACGTGCATGTCTGCTTATTCTGCGTTACATCAGATAAACAGCAGTCAGTGATAGAGACAGACTCGGTAGAAGCTGAAATACAGCTCATTAGTCAGAAGTACCAAGTAGGTTTATTTCATGTATTTGTGGTGGAGTTTATTCAAGCCTTTCTGAAACGATGTGTCACACACAAATGCAGTTTGCCATACACACACATATATTAGCATTTACTGACACCATGTGGTCGTGGTGATTATAGCAGTTAAGAATTACATGGCAATTTTACTTTCATTACTCCAAACATGCTCCGTTTTAAAAACGTTTTAAACTTATAAAAATCACAGAGAGTTGTAACAAATATTTTAATCCCACTGTATATGCAAATAAAATGTTCTGTGGACATGTGTTTACATGTTATTACAGAAACATAGTGTATTGTCAATCACTTTAGTGGGCGGGGAAAACCGCACTCCTACGTCATGTTGCGGGGGGCCTCGAAATCACTGGATTTCTGTTCAATTTTAACATCAGGAAACTTTTTAAAAAGAGACTTGTTTATATCACTTAAATATGACTGTGGACACACTATGCCTACACACAGTTATGTCCAGACAGCTTACAAAAGTTGATTTTCATCATAGGTGATGTAAATAGTCTGTGAACATTGTGCATCAACTGTCTTTTTTTCTTTGTAGCTCTCTCTGTTTTTAAAGATGGATGACAGGCTTCACCGTCAGCTTAGCTGTGACGTTTTGCCATGTAAGTCAATGTTAACACATTTAATTATGTTCTTGAAGTGTTTATTTTTTGATAAAACGCTTTAGGCAAGTAATCACTGTACATTTAAATAGGAAGTAAATCTGTCAAAGAATACATTTAAATGAGAATGTTAAATATAAAGCTGAAAAAACATTTAAAGTAGTGCTTGTTTTATTTCCAGCTGACAGTCCTAAAGATTTGGCTAGTGAGTTGGTTCACCATGCTTTCATCAGCGAGGTAAGCATGAGATCTTTTATTTTTTACATGAGTATAATAGTCAATTTCAATGGTATAGTTCTTTTTATAATAGATTAGCTTTACAGTTGAATTGTTTTATGAAGTGTGTAAAATTTGAATCCATTCACATTGCATGTTTTACTTTATTGGTATATAATATTTATAAATAAAGGTGTGTATTTACTGAATATGGTTATCTTAAAAATATGTAAAAGTATACGGACTTACTAAACCCATTTGTTTGAAGAAAAGTAGCATAAATATGAAGTTTTTATAATAAACAGAAAAAAATGTATTATATTTAAAGCTAGATTATCTTTTTCATGCTTAAAAATGGCATCTTTCCTTTAACCCATATTCAACTTTAAATATAATATGTGTGACTGTTTAAACAGTCACAAGCTTAAGTACCATTAACTGATGTGTATCACTTTCACTGCTAAATGATGCATGTAAACATCAGTTAACATTTCACTATCACACAACTCTACCCAGTTCAAGGATTTATTTGAAAGTCATGCCATTTACAAACAACTCAATGCAGACAGTCACCATACTACAGTAGGTCAGTTCTTAGCCATTCTAGAACCCAACAAATACCAAAAAATGTCAACAAGTGTGTCACATTGACCTGACAACCTCCAAAATTTCTGTTGTCACTGGTCAGCATCTGTCCGTGCCATGTGAATTGGCCTTAGGTCCCCTAGTAAGCAAGCCAAAACAACTCAAGTTGATGTCTCATTACTGATTCTTGTATAGTAGTTATTTTTGAGTCTTAAAGGAATACTTCACCCAAAAAAAGACAATGTACTCACTATTTACGCCCTGAAGTGGTTGTAAACCTTTATGAGTTTCTTTATTCTGGTAAATAATAAAGAAGATATTTAGAAAAAAGTTGAAAACATGTAACCATTGACTTCCATGGTATTTTTTTCCTACTATGGAAGTCAATAGTTGACTGTTTCCAGCTTTCTTCAAGATATCTTCTTTGGTGTTTACCAGAAGAAATAAACCCAATAAGCTTTGGAACAAGTAAAGGATGAGTAAATGATGTCAGAATTTTTTGTTTTGGATGAACCGTCACCTCAAATGTCTTTAAAAAAGATAGTTCACTCAAAAATTAAAACTCTCTCATCATTTACTCACCCTTCACTTCTTCCAAACCTGTGTAAGTTTCTTTGTTTTCATTCATTTATTTTCTTTTCGGCTTAGTCCCTTCATTAATCCGGGGTCGCCACAGCAGTATGAACCGCCAACTTATCCAGCACGTTTTTACGCAGCGGATGCCCTTCCAGCCGCAACCCATCTCTGGGAAACATACACACACATACACACACATACACTACGGACAATTTAGCCTACCCAATTCACCTGTACTGCATGTCTTTGGACTGTGGGGGAAACCGGAGCACCCGGAGGAAACCCACGCGAACGCAGGGAGAACATGCAAACTCCACACAGAAACGCCAACTGACCCAGCCGAGGCTCGAACCAGCGACCTTCTTGCTGTGAGGTGACAGCACTACCTACTGCGCCACTGCGTCGACATTTCTTTGTTTTGTTAAAACAAAACAAAAACAAAAGAAGATATATTGAAGAATGTTAAAACCGATAACCACTGACTTCTATAGTATTTGTTTTTCCTACTGTTGATGTCAATGGTTACCGGTTTACAACATTCTTCAAAATATCTTCTTATATGTTCATCATAACAAAAAACTCAAGTTGGTTTGAAACAAGTAAATGATGCCAGAATATTTAATGTCCCTGTAATAACTTGTACAGTTTTGCTGTGTTTGATTGCGGTTGTGTTGTTTTTGTGTCATGCAGGAAGACTGTGAGAAGCTGGCATGTTTTCTTGAGGATGCGTTATGTAAGCACTGGTCGGGGACGTCCACCTCCCCTACTGCCATGGCTGTGATGTACTAAAGCCCAGCTGGTCTCGTAATAGACAAACAAAGCTTGAAGTTTGGGTCAGAGATCTAGTCTGACAGGAGGGAAACGTGACCAAAAGCACACCATTATATAATGAAGGTCACGACAAGATGGCTTCCAAGTGAGCAGCTGGCCTGGAAAAAAAGAAGCTTGCACCACACCGCATGGTACCTGCACAAACTCCAAAGAGCTCCAACTGTTAACCTGGATCTTGAAGTTCGAATTTCTGCTGTCATCTCACCATGACGAAGAAATGCATTTTCCAACATTACATTTCCTCTTTCAGTGCCAGCATTTTGGGTTGTGAATTTTTATTATTTTGTTCTTGATGAATTTTTAAAAACATCCCTCCAGGTCATCATGCCTATGGCTTCATCCAGGCTCATCTAGCAAAGGACAAAATCCCACTAAATGGAGGATTTTAGGATGACAGAGCTTTGGGAACATTAGACGGGAGGCTAAATGTATAAGAAATGATTGCTGCTTCCATCAGGCAATATGACTGGAGTTGGTTTGTTCCAGACTTAAATGTATTATTTATTCTTTTTAAACTTGATTACATGGTCTTGCTTTTACATGTTGTAAGTTTCAAGCAAGAAAATGTATCAAAATATTTTGTTCTACTTTTTTTAGATTATCTTTTGTATGTTTTAACAAGCTGGCGTTGAGCAAACGAATGTATGGTACTATGACAAAAGTGCTCTTGGCACCCGGTAAACTAATAGATCTCTATTTCAACAATTTTTAAGACCTTAAATTTTTAAATTATGTCTTGCTCTTAATCTTACAGAATTTAAAATGTCTCGGATCTGAATCCATGAAACTATGTTGATCTCAAATGTTTTTTTTTTTTCATACAGATGCTAATGAACTTTGCATTATGTTTGTAAACAGTGGCAGTAGCCATATCCTAAAATGGTTTAGCTCACTAACATTTGGAGTCAGTATGATTTTTATCCAACAAGGACTTATTAAATTGATCAAAATTGATATTATAGACTTAGATTTGTACAACAAATCATATTGACAAATGCTGTTCTTATGAACGTTCTCTTAATGCTTAAAATATCATGGTTTTCACAAAGATACACTCTCAGAAATAAAGGTACAAATTTGTCACTTTTCAAAAGGTACATTTTTGTTCCTAATAGTTCCTTAAAGGTATATTTTAAAATCCCAAAAGTTCAGATGTTTACCCTAAATTAACTTAAAGGTACAAAAGTGAACCTTTAAGGTGCAAAAGTATACCCTTAAGGTACTAATGTCCACCTCTATGGTACAAAAGTCTACCTTTTGAAAAGGGACGACCCCAGTGACACATTTTATACCTTTATTTCTGAGTGTGTATGAAGCAGCTCAACTGTTTTTAACAATGATTCTAGGTAGAAACACTTCTTGAGCACCAAATAGGAATTTTTGAGTGTGAATTCAGTGTTAATTCAGCGAAATCAATGACTTTTTAACAGCTATTTTAATTATAATAAAATTCCGGAATATAACTCCTAGTAAATGCAATCTATGAGATTTTGCTTAGACTTTTTTATATTTTACATCATACTTATTTCAAGTGTACACAAATGTTTGATCTGATATTTGCTCAGTTTTAACCAATAAAGCATCTGGTTGTATTTTTTTCAAGAAACTGATTCTAATCAATAGCTTTCCAAATCAGAAATCATCGTCAGTGTACCAGTGTTGACATGAGATGTTTTTAATTGCCTTCTTAATGTGAATATGAGCTGGTCCTAAATAGGCTGACTGCTCAAAGGTGTTTAACACAGTATATGGGCCAAGTTTGCTTTTCTTTGTCTTTTACACTGCTAATTAACGCATACAATAAACTGATCGTTGACTGACTTAGAAGAAGCAAGGTTTACTATAATAAATCCCTCATTTGGGTGTGAAGGGCTGACATCTACCACAGTATGCGCACATTTTTAATGTCATGCAAAATATGATTCATACACTACATTGTATGTATTCTGCATATGAGAACTTGAACCGTGTCAAGGCCAAAGATGTACTGGGTGCAGTGCTGGCAAGTGTGGATACTATATAGCAAATATAACGTCCTGTTATTGATCGACGCTGTTTTTGATTGCATATTTACAGCAGTGTTCGTTCTGTGAAACCATCCATTTTGCCATTGCCGTCCGAAGCAATAGTATCAATTTTAGAGATGCTTTCAGTACTGTACTCTAATGGCTTTGACTTCCCAGCATCTCTTGGCTTCAGAATATATGTGCATGTCAGAAAACGAATGCTTTTATGGAATTATATATTTTTATGTTATATTGGCATGGTTTTGCGATGGATGTATTGCAGCTTTTTTTTTTAACTATTAAAAGAGATATATTATCTCCATTCATTCTTACAGATTCACATGATTGTCATGAAAAAAGCGGTCCATCTTTCCAGTGTTATTATGAAAGTCAAATGTCTTGCAATGTAATGTATGTATGCGTGTGTATGTATGTATGTAGATACAAGAGATGAATGTACAGTGAGCTGTTAAAGTATACTCTTCCTAATTCCTTTCTCATCTGAATGAATACGTTAACCAAGCCTTTGCTTTGGGCAGTTTTACTTTATTTTATTATTTTTTATTTGTGTTGAAACTGTATACTGTGACATGAAATACTATAACATTAAAATATATATTGAATACTTTAATATGACTGAATGTATTTCTTTTGTATATTAGCAAAGGTCTAATATATAGTGCATATACAGTGCTCAGCATAATTGAGTACACCCTATTTTGAAAATGAATATTTTTAGCTATTTCTCAGTGAATATAGGCAATGTATTTTGGTGCATTTAAACAAAACAGATTTATTAAACAGATATATTTATTAAAATAATATTTTAGTCACCAAACATATTTAGAAATCAAAAGATATATATATTGTATAAAATTGCAAAGATAATATTGCAAAAAAAAAAAAAAAACTAAAGATTTCAGTGAAATTTTTAGATTTTTTTGCTTCTGTTGATTTTTCCTTTTTTATTGTCTTTAATATTTTTCTATAACATACATTTGGCTGTACTAGTTTTTGGACCATTATGGTAAGTTATTTTGTTAGATAAGCTCCAGATTTGGCTTCAGTACTGACTAATCTAATGTATATGCAAAAATATAATATTGTATAGCTTCCTATTAAAAATATAGATTTGTGAGGGGTGTACTTATATAAGCTGAGCACTGTAAAACATCACATGCTTTAAAAGTTCTACATTTGCTATATATTGACATTTTACAAGCATTTTGCTATTAAATTAATTTACATTTAACAGCTGCTTTGCTGTTCTAGCATTGTGATATGATAAACTGCTTAATCTTATATAATAGCCAAATATAACAACCAAAATATTACAATTTTCATTCATTTGGTTTTCTTTTCAGCTTAGTCACTTTTGTTTATCTGGGGTCACCACAGTGGAATGAACCGCCAACTTATCCAGCATACAGTATGTTTTACGCAGTGGATGGCCTTCCAGCAACCCATTACTGGAAAACACCTCATTCACACACATACACTATGGACAATTTAGCCTACCCAATTCACTTATAGCGGATGTCTTTGGACTGGGGGAAACCGGAGCACCTGGAGGAAACCCACACGAACATGGGGAGAACATGCAAACTCCACACAGAAATGCCAGTGACCTTCTTGCTGTGAGGCAACATTGCTACCCACTGCGCCAACAATTTTTTTTAAATTGCAATTTTATATTACAATATTAAATGAGATAATATTTGTACACAAAATATCACCTTGTGTGTATGTATGTATGTGTGTGTGTGTGTGTGTGTGTGTGTGTGTGTGTGTGTGTGTGTGTATATATATATATATATATATATATATATATATATATATATATATATATATATATATATATATATATATATGGTGACGCAGTGGCGCAGTAGTTAGTGCGGTCGCCTCACAGCAAGAAGGTCACTGGTTCGAGCCTCGGTTTCTGAGTGGAGTTTGCATGTTCTCCCTGCGTTTGCCTGGGTTTCCTCCGGGTGCTCCGGTTTCCCCCACAGTCCAAGCAGTAGTACAGGTGAATTGGGTAGGCTAAATTGTCCGTAGTGTATGAGTGTGTATGGTTGTTTCCCAGAGATGGGTTGCGGCTGGAAGGGCATCCGCTGCGTAAAAAACGTGCTGGATAAGTTGGCGGTTCATTCCGCTGTGGCGACCCCGGATTGATAAAGGGACTAAGCTGAAAAGAAAATGAATATATATACAAGGTTTCCGCTACATTCATTCATCCGTGGCGGGCCGCCACGCCAAAATTCATCCCGCCACGGCTACATTACAACTTCTCATTAAACATTTAGTCGTGTTTTGTATAGCGGATTATAATCGCACTAAAACATATTAGAGGTAAACAGCGCAAACTTTTCTGCAACCGTAGTAGTGCTGTGCGCTATTTGTTCAACCCTTTAAGGTGACATGCTGGCTCTCTGACAGACTGACTGACATGGTGCGTGAGTCCAGCAAACACCGCGTAGCTTTCAGTTAAGATGAACACAGTTTCCATAAGTATATTTTATTGATAAATGTCAATGGCTCTGCATACAATGACTTTATCTTGCTGGAGTTTCACTTTACTTCAGGACGCGTTAATGTCGGAAAACGCACAAAAACACACTAAATCGCGCTTCAGCAGCGCTTACTGGAGAGCGCACGAGAAGATCTGCACTTGAACGTGTAAATTTGAGTGCGTGCAAGAAGTTCTGTGCTCGAACAGAGGAAATCGGCGCGCAAGCAAAAAGATTCGCATGCTCGTATTACATGAATGCTATCTCGCCTTGCAATAATGCGTGTAATATTGGTCTTTGAAATAGTTGGCAGATCTGTGTAAAAAAAAAAAAGTCCTGCCGCCAATGCTGGAAAAAATCCTAGAGGAAACACTGTATATATATATATATATATATATATATATATATATATATATATATATATATATATATATATATATATATATATATATATATATATATATATATATATATATATATAATCTGGACTAATCATGGAAATGTTCGTTTTAGTGCCTATACGGAGATGGGAAGTAACGAAGTACAAATACTAAGAAGTAAATGTAAGTTATTTTGTATAGATGTACACATAATGGGCAGTGTAGTTACATGAAACTAAACTAAAACAGAAACTAAAAACAGGTAGTAGTAATGAATACTTTTACATAAGTACATATTTCAGACCGTACTTCTTTACTTTTACTTGAGTAAAAAAGTGTAGTCAGTAATACAATTTTTACCAGATTCTTTTTAAACATGAGTATCTGTACTTCTACTTGAGCAAAGGATGTGTACTGTTGCCATCTCTGCCTATATATATATATCACACAGAATTGTGTGTTTCTCCTGCTATTAGAACGTGATCTGCTGCACTGCAGCTGCGCGTCTCTTACCTAACTCTCTCTCTCCATCGATATTATCGCGAGATTTCATAGTCTTCCTCGCCGTGTGGACGTTAGTGCTGGAAGGTGTGCTCAATGGCGGTCGCTGTTTCGGCGGTAAATGTAATATTTTGCTCAATTTTTCTCTTTATAGTTAAACAGTATTACCCCATGCACATGTAGGAATGTTTCCTGTCGGAGGTTTCATTTAAAACAGCTAGATAAACAGGGGAATTGCTAACTAGCCTAGCGCACCCGAGCGGGATTTTCCTCTCGGCCTGCTGCAGCCGCTGCGTGCTTCTTTACATCCACTGTGATTTAATGCTAATGCTCAACTGACTTACTCGCCTTTGATGGCTAATAGTTTGCCTAAAATGTCTTTTTAACGGGTTATTTTGAGGATAGTAATCTAAACATTCGCGTTTACTCTGTTTTGGTACTCGCTACATGAGCTAACGTTTTCACATTCACATTGTCCTACATGAGCTGAATCCGCTTTCCTGCTGCAAGGCCCGATAGAAACGAAACGCTCTTGTCGAAAGAGTTTGTGCTGTTTGGATTTTGGTTCCAGTTGTTATTCGCACGTGAAAGAGTTTATTTGCTCCAATTTATATAGTTTTATTTTAACCTACGTTACATAAGACCTTATGGAGGGTAAGAACGTTTGGGAGGGGGAAACTCATACAGCTTTCATTCAATGCTGCATTTATAACTTTAGATGTAACGTTAATGTGATTATTCACAAGGTGAAATCTGTTTAGTCAATACAGGCCGCGTTAGAAGTTCAATTAGATTATATATAACTCCTACCAAATAAAAAACAAGTATACCATAATATGAAAAGTAAGCTGCAGTGGTGGGAAATGAACGCAGTCTAACGAGTTTACTGAAACCTCTCTCTTTCCTTATAGACTCTGTTTTGAACAGTAAAAGCTCCCCATATATAATCTCACAAGACAGCCCAGCGGAGAGCAGGCGCTAGGTAAGGGGTTTATCCACTGCTTACCCCGAAATCACACTTTCCCTTTGTTATGAAAGGGGTTTGCTAAGTACTTTGAGTATCATTTACCTCAGTTATTACACATATTTGATAAACAGCAGATTGCATTATGCAACCTGCACTTTCTTCATAAACTGTCAGAAATTTTAATGTGTATAATATATATCATAAAATGTCAGTGCTGTAAATAGTTTTGCATAGTCATTACATGAGACATCTTTTCATTATGTTCACCATTATTTGCCATCCAGACCTGTTGTACTATTCAGGTAGCACACGTCCTGTTATTTTTGGATGAAGTTGAGAAATGTGTGTGTTTTTGCACTAATAGTCATACTTGGGGAAATTGTTTTCATTATTTTAAAGGAAGAGTTCAGCAGAAATGAAAATTTACTGAGCCAGATGTTGTTCCAAACAACTGTATTTGTTAGCTGAAATGCTTTTCTGAATTATTTTGGTTTAACAGAAAACGTGGAGCGACTAGTAGATTCTAGTCTTAAAAACAGAATAATTGAGTACTGATTTTGGCTACCTGTAGATTTTATAACAATGGTACACTTCATCTAAATTGGATTTTAATGTGTGTCCGTTTATATTAAACTGTAGAAATTAGGGCTGAACAATATATAGTTTGAGCATTGATATCGCAATGTGTCTCTGCAATAGACACAACGCAGGTTTAGATTATTTATTAAAGATTAAAACAAAGAAATATATATCTATATATATCACATTTCCATATCACATATCCATTTATTTGTTTATTTATTTGTTTGTTTTATTATTTTTTTTTTACTATTTATTTAATGATGACTGTTATTTTATATTGGATTGTTTGATTTTTGTACTTGAATACAGTTAGGCTCCCCAGAAAACCATTAAGCACTGTATATTTTGTATTGTATACCTTCACTCTCTTTCAGTGGTTTTCAATTCCCACCCTGCACATTTTGTATGTCTTAACACAACTGATTCAGATCATCAACTCGTTAACAGAGATTCTTGTCAAATAAAAGACATACAAAATGTGGAGGGACCAGAATTGAGAACCACTGCTCTAGTTGAACATCTCTAGACCTTATTCGACTTATTTCGCTGTTTAATGTGATTAACTATTGCCATACTTTTCAGTGGTCCCTTGTTAATCACATTCTAAAAATAACCTGCAATATGTGAAGGCTTTATTTGCAATTATTAAAAAAAACCCACTGCCACTACACACTTTATATACTTTATCAGACAAGCATTAAAAATTTTACACGTTTCTCTCTTTTTTTAAACGCCTTAAAAGGTCAAACCTTCATAGAAAAATAAGTCCAGTATTATAAAATGAAGCCAAAAATCAAAACCATTTGTTCTTCATTTATTTATTTTGTAAGGGTGATCTACAACTGCGTAACTTCTACCTTCCTTTAGCAAATTTTTGTGCGATGGTTAGCATCTTCCTCTGCCCTTTGGGTGCTACCACAGGTGCCTTTGACAGTGGAGAACGTTTCCTCGACAGTGTGGGCAGAAAACTTGCAAACATACAGTCCAGCACTTCAGTCTCACACTGCTAGCGATCTAAGATTTATGTAAATTTGGCAAGCTGAACGCATTCTGTACTGTACAGGAGACATGGCACAGAGGAGATTGGTTGACAATGGTCCCAATCAGGATGCAGAACGCGATGCGCTGTAGGAAAAATCATGTCAAATTGCACACAAAAAAAGTGAAATCGCGAAAAGTGGAGCATGTTATAGTGAGCGATCACTACATAAACTTGTGTATCTACAAGACAACTATTTAAAGACATTTAATACTTGTACATATTCCAAACAAGTGAGAAAATAAGTCATTCAGTAAAAATCTTGCAATTACTCTTAAAAAAAAAAAAAAATCACCTGTTTGGAAGTTGGAACAACATGAGTAAATGCTTGCTCTTACCAAGAACTATATGTACACCAACATGCTTTAAAAAATTATTTGCTGATGCTTATATCATTCATTATCTGCAAAAAAATCTGTTATTGTTTCCAACTATATTAGATCAGACTTCACTACTGGCATAGTGGGAATGATTCATAACGCTTTACATGTGTATAGTTTTTGGTGTGAATGGGCTTTAAATGTCAATTTTCATTTTTGGCTGAATTCTTCATTTATGCATCATTGGCACAACATTTCTCTGTACCAAAAGTGTTCAAACTAGGACATTTACTGTCCTAAATGTTAGAGCCAACGTTTTCCCCCTGGATTTGGATGTCAAAGATCTCAAATTGTTGTCTCCCTATCCAGTTCTCTTGATCTAAGTAGGTTTGTGTTTTTCTTTTCTTTTTTTCTTTTTTGTCGTTTCTCTCTGTGTTGTCTGTGCTGTAGAGCATATCTCTTGACTGTACTAAATTTCCAAAGCCAATGGCAGAACCTTTTGGGTTCAAACCTCCTTAAGGGGGGGGGGACAGTGCATCACTCTGGAGTTCATTTGAGCAAAGGTACTAAAGTTTTCTCTTGTGTAGTATTGAATTTAAAAAGGCTCACTTTCTTTAGCATATGCACTCTGAGGTTATATGGTCCTCCAGTAACCCACAGAATCAAGTGTTTGTTTCCACTGAGGGGAGAAGTCACCATGTGGTATGAATGCATGGTTCCCCTTACCATGTTGTGTGGAGCCTGTTAATTGAATGCATACCAGATCATTTCATAATCAGTAACCTTTCAATTTAGTGTAAATTTTTTATGGCAAGCCATACTATGTTAAACGAAAGTTGTCAAAATGTGCCGAAATCCAGAAAGAAGTTTTAGAGCAAGCTGAAAATGACTTGAAATCAATTGTAATTTAATTATTAACATTTGAAATGTTAATTACAAGCAAATTAAATGTTCAATTGTTTACATAATTCATGTCATAGTCTTGGAGAATAATTATCCTGATGAACAATTTAACTAATGTCATTTGAATTTGCTCTTAAACTGGATGGTGTTAAAGCTTTAAGGAAGTTGTCCTGTGTGTATTGCAGTCCTGTGTGTGTGTGTGTCTTGAGCAGTTTCGCTGCAGCTCACATTCATCAGGTCTGACAGATGCCTGTGCTCTGTGCAGGGAGGTGAGGCTCTGATGATGGAGAATGGACAGAGCACGGCCTCGAAGCTCGGCCTGCCACCCCTCACTCCCGAACAGCAGGAGGCGCTGCAGAAGGTGAGACTTTCATTGGCACATTGGCTATTGTGTTGTGACATTCCCAATCTTACAAGGATCACACTTTTTTTCAGAAAGCAATTTAATGTGTGGTTAACAATTAAATCTGCATGAAGAGCAAAGTGAAATTTGCTTTTTGCTGCCCTTGTTTTGTAATCATGAATAGATCATAATAATGAATGTACATTGAATAATGTTCAATTTGAAGCACCTTTTAAGTTAAGCCCTACTTGTCTGAGATCTGGGGTTAATTTTTCATACTTCAGTTAAAAGATGATTTGTCAGATCCAAGATCATTTAATGTTGATAACAGATCTCTGACTGATTTGGTCTTGTCTCTAACATGTTCTTGAATAAAATTAAAATGCCTGAATGAACTGATTTGAGATCGATGCATGTGTTGTGAAGGACAGATCTACAGAAATTGTACTAAAACTGGGTCTCTACCTTTTCATAATATGGGCTTGTATCTAAAAAGTCCATATTGGTATCTTACAATTAGCCTATTTAGCTTCTCTATTAGCCAATATTTTTGTATTTCACCCGGTCGAGTTTTCTAGAAAACCTTTTTCCTGTCCTCTGACTTCATAAGCATGTGTTTGCTCAGTGCACATGTAAGCAAGCAGCGGACAAGAGCAAAGCCAGTGCTATGCCTTCGGTACTAGTGGCATCTGATTATCTGCTAGTACTATTCTCAATCACTGGTACATTATTTTAAAAATGGAAGTGTATCTGATTTCACAAAAGTAAATGGTTATGTAATTTTTTTGGTTAAATTTGTGAAGTCATTGCTTTTATATAATGTTTTAGAGAAAAGCCTATGCCGTTTGTTGTCCACCTGGGTTACTTTAGTGGGTTAATGTTATTTCTCCGTAATTGTAGGCAAAGAAGTATGCCATGGAACAAAGCATCAAGAGCGTCCTGGTCAAGCAGACCATCGCCCATCAGCAGCAACAGCTCACCAACCTACAGGTGACACTATTTTAGGACATGTAATGATAGAGTTGTGTGTGTATGTGTGTATATATATATATATATATATATATATATATATATATATATATATATATATATATATATATATGTGTACGTACGTACGTACGTACGTATATATATATATGTATATATATATATTAGGGGTGTAACGGATCACTGTTGATCCGTGATCCATACGGATCACAACCCAAGGTTTGGAAAGCACATGACTTGCGGATTAATAACTTTTTTGAACTTGTAGGTTAATCCAACATTATAACAATTGCAGAGATCGCCTCCCGCGTCATTCAAATCATTTTGGCTTCCCTGTAAGATATAATGATGATGGAAAAAGTTGTGGTGGGACCTACTTAAATGTTTTCTTTGTCTATTAATTTAGGGTGTTTTCTGTCACTGCTTGTTTAGCCTGCGTTAATGCATTGTGTAAAGCTGGACAATTAAACATTAAAAGATCATGATCTCAGTTCAAACCCGTGCAACATGAACGATAAATGATAATGATTTGCATATGTTTATTAATCCTTCATAGCGCTGCGTTCAAGTCTGCATCGAGAGGGATTCAGTTTTTACACTTTTTCAGTTCGTTACAAACAATTGAATAACACAGAAGTACTGGGAAAACAGTTTATAGTTCAGAAAGGGCTGGGCGAATTTTTTTTTTTTTTTTTTTTTTTTTTTTTTTTTCTGATTAATTCGAATTTACGTTTTAAGACTATTTTATTTTTTATAAAATCGAGAAATTGCAAAAAAAAAAAAATTTAATAAAAATATTAAAGCCGCTTTTCCACTATCGTGCCAAACCGTTCTAAACTGTTAGACAACCATGCTGAATTGTTCTGATTCTGTGTGTTGACGTCGCAGCTCTGTTGATGAGCTACCACAGCTGGTTTAGTGGAAGCGCGCCAGCGCGTACTGGCCATTGGGAACACCGGGACATTTTCCCGCTAGAGCAACAACAGCCAGGGCAACCGCAGTCAGCCAGCCAGCTTCGCTAATGTTTCCACGCGCATCGTGCTGTTGTTCGAGTCCCCGCAGCCGTCTGTCTCTCTCGCGTGAGCTGTGAGACGGGCGCGCGCACGCGAGGAGAGGAGGCTCGACAGGCGCGCGCACGCGAGGAGAGGAGGCTCGACAGCCGGAGGTGTGGGCAAGCAACTTAACTTTCTAGATCGCTTTTAGTCACTTTGGCCCGCGCACCCATCACTCCACACACACACGAGGAAATAATTGCACCTAATTCAAAGCCCAGACGGCTGGTTTTGTATATTATACACGCGCACCACCTGAAGGACGGTTACGGCGTGTTGTAAATGTCGGTCACCGCAGAAAGTCAAATCTTTCTTTAATTTGGACTTTTGCTTGAATTACGGAGGTGCACTGTAGCTGTCCAAGGTACTGTATGATTTAAATCATAACCCATATATGCACCAATAAACAAGTAAAATGAATGAATGAATAAAATAAATATGAATTCTTAAATGTCGGTAGTTTGTACTCCAAAAAAATGTCAATACGTATCGACAAATGTTTTATAAAAATAAATTGAGCAATTTTCAACATTTCAGCTATATGTCACTGAATAGGTTTTAAAAAATAATACACCTACAATGAAACAAGTTTTATGTGAATTGTTGAATCATTAATTGAAGATAAATATGATCTGTTGTACAAGATGTTAGATTTCTATATTTAGCATTATCAGCAACAGTAGCAAAGATCATATTTTTTGAATACTTTTCTTTTTTCAGCTGGTTCTTTCTTGATTTTTTTCTAAAATTACAGGTTCTAAGTTCTGTTTGTTAAAAGCAATGTTTATTGTTAAAGTAATATTTTTGTCTAAATGAAAAGCAAATGACATTTTGTCACCTTAGAATTATAAGGTTCTATCTGACATTTTTGTCAAAATTGAGTTATTGACATATTCTTATAAAATGACAACTTATGTACATTATGGAATGTTTTTTTTATAAGTTGTTTACATTTTAGAACTTTTTATTTAAAAAAAACAAATGTCACGCAAGTACTGTTTGCTATGGAATGCAAAAAATTTGAAGCTCAATATCACAAAATCATTTAAATGCAGAAAGAACCTTATAATTCCAAGGTGACGATTTGTCTCCTCCCTTTTTTGCTGATCCGAAAAATGGTTCAATCCGTGACTAAACAACCTTAGTGTGATCCGAACTGCAAATTTGTGATCCGTTACACCACTTATTGCATTGATGACAACCATGCATTCACATCAGATAGAATTGGTATAATTTTTTATCAGTAAAAAAAAAACCTCTAAATGGTCATCTGACAACATCCATCTATGGTTAAAATCTACATTACAGTGATATAAAATGGGTTAATTTTTTCTTGACAGATGCCTAATTCTCTTCAAATGGCATCGTTAACGATGGGTTTTGGAGATCCCCTCTCACCACTACAGTCTGTAAGTAAAAGTTTCTCACTGTAATCTCAGTTGTCTTCATCATACTTTTTGTGAATTCACAAGTACCCTCCTTTCTTGGCATGCATGTAGTTGTTCAGTACTCATGTGTGTAATGTACGGAGGTAAAGAGAAGCCAGTGCTATGTCTTCGGTGCCAGCATGTTTCACGTCTGCTGGTTCTATCCTCAATCATTGGAACAAGCCTATTGTAATGAACTTTGTGTTAGATGATTGTTTATTCTGCTTGTCTGATCGACTGAGTTTTGCTTTTACAGGTTGCAGCACAGAGGCAACGGGCACTAGCCATAATGTGCCGTGTTTATGTTGGGTCCATATACTACGAGTTAGGAGAAGACACCATCAGACAGGCCTTTGCTCCTTTCGGTCCTATTAAAAGCATTGACATGTCCTGGGACTCTGTTACATTAAAACACAAGGTCAGATGATCATCTTTTGTTTTTAATAGTAATGGAGTTGCCATTTTGTGCTTTTGATTTCTGACCTTAAGGTGCTCTTTGTGCAGGGTTTTGCATTTGTAGAGTATGAAGTACCAGAAGCAGCACAGCTCGCTCTAGAACAGATGAACTCTGTTATGCTTGGCGGTAGAAACATTAAAGTGAGAGCTCTTTTTTTAAAATACATTTATAATCTACTGTTACTTCAGACATGCTTAATGTCAAATTTTTTTTTATTTTGTAGGTGGGCCGGCCGAGCAACATTGGTCAAGCTCAACCCATCATAGACCAGCTAGCGGAAGAAGCACGCGCCTTCAACCGAATTTACGTGGCATCCGTTCATCCGGACCTGTCGGACGACGACATCAAGAGTGTGTTCGAGGCCTTCGGAAGAATCAAGTCATGCAGTCTGGCGCGGGACCCGACGACGGGGAAGCACAAAGGCTATGGCTTTATAGGTGAGGGGCGGCTGCTGCACCCATTCGGTTGAATATAAATGTATCTGACTGAGAGCAGTCAGTCATGGCAGAATGCTGTTCTCTACATGTCTCACAGGGGATAGAGAAGGGTGGGGGCAGGTTCCTCACATGCTTTCATAGTAAGTTTTTATTTCTGTTGTCGTTGTTTTCTTAGGCTCTGTTACGGACATTTGTGCCATAAGTACCCGCTGGTAATTACACAGTAACTGTCTCAGAGCTCTGGTAGATTTATGCTGAGTCTTCTTGGAGGCCGTTGAGTCTTAGTTTTTCTTGTTTCCCCTGTAGAATATGATAAGGCCCAGTCTGCGCAGGATGCGGTGTCCTCCATGAACCTGTTTGACTTAGGCGGCCAGTACCTGCGAGTGGGCAAAGCCGTCACACCTCCCATGCCTCTTCTGACACCAGCGACGCCGGGCGGACTGCCTCCTGCCGCTGCTGTAGCAGCTGCGGCCGCCACCGCCAAAATCACTGCACAGGTGAGCATTTACACACCTCAATCATACATTGTTAGTCAGGGAGAGTGAGTGTGTGAATGTGACAGCTGCTTCCTTTGCCATGTAAAAGCCTTTCTTTTATATAGTAAGGCAGCGTGATTTAAAAAAAAAAAAAATTGGCCTAGCAAGGCTAGAGCAGACACTTGGTGCTGTATGTGAGGGCTTGTTATGAGTCAGCTTAGGCATTGACTGGCATGAAGACTCAGTTATGACACAGCATTACTTATTTAAGACCGAGCTTTTACATGCAGAAAGATAACATAGCGTGTAAACTCCAAAAACAGATGGCATGGAATCTGTCCCAGCCGGAGAATCGGACAGAAGACTTCCTCAACTGTCTGGTAAATCCTTCAGGAAATTCTGTTCAAAGCACGCTGGTGCCTTTTTGTTTTGTGTAGAATATGAGTGTGGGGAGAGGCTTGTCTTCGGGACCTCCCGGTAAACTCTGATGCTCATTGCTCTATAGTGTGTTAGGAAGAAAATGTTTAACAGACAGGCTCATATACTTGAATGCTAAGCAGTTTCATTTGCAGGTGACTTTAAGTAGCACCTTTAATTAAAATTTTATATATTATTATGCCTCCTGTCTGTAATCTGATTTCTGCCCCACGTAATGGAATTAATCATACTTGATGTTCACTTAATCTCTAAAGGCATTCCATGATAGTTTTATGTTAATGGGTTTTCTGTTAATAATATTTTAATCTTGAGATGCTTTTTGGCATTTTTATTGTATTTTCATTTTTATAACATCTATGCTACAGCATAGATCATGCTAAATTTGTTCAACTTTAATCTATTGTTAATCTGTATGATCAGTGATGTAATTGTTCAATGTTGTCTCATGCTTAAGCAAGCAGTTAAATGCAATTTATATAGCACTGTCTAAATCAATGTGTAGTAATTTTAAAGATTTCTAATTATTAATTCAGCTTGTTGTCACATGTTCTTGACCTTTATTTCAGGTCTTGGGCCTAGTTGCATGAAATGCCTGAATGGTTAAGGTGCTTAAGCAGACACAGCACTTTTAATTAATGACTTTCCATTTTAGTCCGCGTTCAACATGTCTTTTTTTTTCTTTACACATGCACTACAATCATTAAATCATGTGCTCCCCAAAGCTGCTTTTACTTCACCAAAAATTACAGTAAAAAAATATGATATTAAGGAGTATTACTAAAATTTAAAATGATCGTTCAGCATATTAATCAGTTTTTAAATGTAATTTGTTCCTGTCATGGCAAAGGTAAATATTATACAGCCATTACTTTAGTTTTCAGTCTCATATAATCGGAAATGCAAAAACCATTCTGAGATCTTAATTTGGTGCTCAAGAAACATTTATTATCACTTGAACATGGGGATGTTGAGAGTACCGGCTTCAGTTCCAATGCTACCTGTTAATTAAAAAAAAAAAGAAAAAAAAAGAAAGCGTCACTGCCTGCTGTTGGCACTCTGATGATACAGTGTTTTCTCTAATGAAATTGACCAATTAAAAGCCTTTTTCCAGCCCCGTTTTAGAATTTTCTGGAACCCTCCCAAGCTATGAACTTATACATTCCAATAGGTTACCGCCGAACCGTGTCATAGCTAATTTACAAAATGTTAACCTAATTTTAATTATTTTAACCACATTCATCTGTAGTTCATGTTAAAACATCTTGTAATTGTCTTTGGACTTGTGGGGGAAACCAGAGCACCCGGAGGAAACCCACGCGAACACTGGGAGAACTTGCAAACTCCACACAGAAATGCCAACTGACCCAGCCGACGCTCGAACCAGCGACCTTCTTGCTGTGAGGCGATCGTGCTACCTACTGCACCACTGTGACACCCACATTTGGAATATAGTGCATAAAAATGTTCTAGTGGCTTTTGTTGGGCTTCTAAATTCCACATAATAGGCTAGTACATGCGCAGTATTGCATCAGTTGCATCTGTTCGACTTGTTTCAGCAAAAAAAAAAAAAAAATGCTATATCCAAGGCAACGTGCATCCCGTACTCATAAAGAGTCACAGGCCTTAAAGGCACAGTTTACTTAAATTAAAATGTACTCACTATTTACTCACACTTCACTTGTTTCAATACTATATGAGTTATTAAATAATATTATTTTTGTGTTCATTTTAAAAAAAATAAAAAAGAACTCATAAATGTTTGAAACAAGTGAGGGCTGTAATGAAAATGGTAAGTCATTTTTGGGTGAACTATCTCTTTAAAAATGCATGCCGATGCTAAACTTTTACTCCTTTATGAATAAACTCTAAATTAAACTATAATCCCAACATTGCATATCCTGCGATGTGACTTGCGGATGCACACATTGCGATATCAATGCTGAAAAATCTAATTGTTTTTCTCAAAAAATCTTCAACTCTCATTTTAGCCCGAATCGTGCAGCCCTAGTGTGACATGTACCAGACAGTTGCAATCAATGTCATTCTCGCTCATCGATTTTTAAATGTAGACTCAATAAAATGCAATTAAAAATGACAAACTAATATAAGCGCTGGTGAATTGTAGTTCAGTACTGCGTGCCGTTATTTTAAGTGTTTCGGTATGTGTTTAAAAATAGCTATAATTGTGTTGTTTCCCTGGCTTTTTGCTCGTGCAAGTGGCTTTATTTTTAAATAATTAGTTCTGCATCGAGTCTTGGTGCACCCTTTAGTATCGTACTGTTGTGCTAAGCATTATGAAAGCGTCAAGAAAAAGTGCTATAGTGCAGCTTGCCATGTTACACTTCTGATTGTGGAAACAAAAATAAGCGTGTTGTGTACTGTACCAAACCATACCACTTAGTGGAAACGAGCAATAAGGATACATGTAAACGTATATAATTATTAGAGTGTTATTGAGCCGTTATTTACATTAAGTAATTTCTGCCGATTGTGATATGATTGAAAAATCATATTTCACATTAACCCATAATCTCAAACTGGCCGTTTTTATGCAGCTGGTCCAAGGCTTGTCTGTGTGTGTGAAGGTCTGTTTGTCTTGTCTCCTGGTCTGTCCTGTGACATGTTTGTCCTCTCGTGTTGGTGTTGTGTGTCCTTTTAACGGGCGCTGTCCAGGCGGTGTTCCTATATGTCCCACTCTGTTCTTCCAGGAAGCGGTAGCGGGAGCCTCTATTCTGGGGGCGATGACAGCAGGGACGGGCCTGAGCATGCCCCAGCTCCCGCAAGCCGTCATGGCAGCTCAGGCCCCAGGAGTCATCACAGGTAGGTGCAGTCAGAGTGGTTTGCAGTATGATAGTTTTCAGTTCTTGGGCCCTCTGCAGTCATTGTTTTCACTTGCGTGCCTTGATCGTGCTGTATATCGTCAGTATTTCTGTTCTGCATGTGTTTGATTTGTGAAGGAGTGGGAGTGTACTCTTGGGAGTAATTTGCATGAATATTTTATGTTTTTTTTGTTTTTTGGTTTTTTTGGAGTACAGGGTTTTTAGGAACATTTACAGGAGTCTCACCAAACGATGATTACCAACACAGACCTTTTTAAAGGGTTACTTCATCCAAAAATGTAAATAATTTGCTCATGATTTACTCCCCCTCAAGGAACCTTAGGTATTGAAGACTTTCTTCCAATTGAATTAAATCAAAATGTTTTAAATGTCTTTTATTTTTTCGGATTACCATAGCAACGGCTTGCTGTATTTTCCCAAATCAGTCCAAAACATGTTCAATAAAGTATATCCACCCATAATGAAAATAGCTGGCTCGAAAGGTTGAATAAAGGTCTCCTATTCCAAATCAAAGTATTTTTCTTACAAAAGTATTCATATTTAAAACTTAACAAATGTTTTTTTACGGCAAGAGACTGATAGACAGGAATGTCAAGCAAACGCCTGAGCACAATGTAGAGGGAAGCAAAATGCAGTTCTGCACCAAAAAATACTGCTGAAAAGGTGGCAGTTACTTGCCGGACATTACACAAAACTAAAGTTTTGACAGGCTAAAGTTTTGATATTTTTCTTACAAATATGCATCAATTTGCCATTTATTGTGGATGAATGTGTTTTTATTGAACTAGTTTTACACTGTTAAAGAAAAGCACCCATTCATTGCCATTGTAAAAAGCCTAAGATACATTTAAAAGGTCTGATTGAATTCAATATAGGATATTGTCATAGACACTTAACGCTGATTTATACTTCTGCGCTGAGTGATCGGCGTGACCCACAGCGCCTGCCTTGCGCGTAGTCATGCATGTATACTTCTGCGCCCTGTTTGTGTTGCTCTGCAATAACACTTCCAAAACGCTAGCCGGCTGCAGGTTTTTATGTTCTTCTTGGGTTTTGAGTTTCTTCGTGGGTGTTTTGTTATTTCTGAATGCTACAAGTAGCTAAAACTCACTCGTTCAGCGGTGAGAACAGGCGGACGTGCAACAACTTTAATCATAAAGTAAACACAAAACAAAAGTTTCCATCTGGAGCTTCTTCATGCAACTTGACACTTGTAAACAATTGCTCCATCGGGCTTGCAACTCTCAGCACCACCCACACTCGTCACTGCTACAAAGTCGACCAATCACAGAGATTGCGATAGGGATCGTTGCAACGTAGTTGCAAATAGTAGTTAAATTTTTTGAGAAGTGCCCGTCGGCATCAGCCGTGGCGAGAGCTATGCGACCATGTGAAGGCTGCAAGTGCTTCGAATTGCTCCCAGGCACGGTTTAGTTGGCCGGCCCTGGCCTGGTTGGGAGAGGTGTGCCAGAGCACGGTTCTGTTGGGCTTTGGCTTGGTAAAATTGTAGTGTGAGTGCAAAGTGCAGCTGAGCCCAAAACTGAAGATGTGATGTCATTTTTAAGTGACTATTCCATATGGATTTACTAACCATTCTTTTCATTGAACACATACTGTCATCATTTATTAAAGATGCAAACCACTCTCTTGAGGACTTGGATTATTTATGAACGTCAACTTGTGGATCTGTTCGCCAAAATATTTGACTGGATGTCACTGCATCCAAAATGACTAAAAATAATACAAAACAATATAACAAGTGGGGGGACAAGTGTGCTACGATTCAAGGCAACAGTAGCTAGCATGCGTATGCCCTTAAGATGCCTTGAGGTTGAGTGAATCATTTTTGGGTGGACTAACCCTTAATTATCATTGCAAAGCTTTTATTGAGCAGGCATGACCGCTCCCATGGATCGGGTCAGTTATTTTGAGCGGTTGCGCTCAAACCTTTGTTTGTTTTACCTGCAAACTCTTTTGAACACCTGTCATGATCTTTCATTACTACATTAGCCTATATGTGCACAATCTCTCTCTCCCTCAGGTTTCTGTTGTCCTACACAGTACTCAGTTTATCGTGGCCTGTCGTGGGACGTGTCCACTAATAGATTTCTCTTTTATTTTCTCTTTTCTCCTTGTCTCTTTCTCTCTTTCTCCTTTTCTCTCTTCTCTCTTCCCCTCCCTGTCTTTATTCTCCACATTCGCCATGACCCTTCCCCTTTGCTGCACAATGACCAACCAAGTTTGAAGAGGACTGTTTCTAACCCCTCCCCTCATAAACAAATCTCTCATTCCTATTGGCCAGTGAGTCTCTCAGATCCTGTGTGTGATTTTTGTGGAATTGATCTTGAAGCCAAGGCAAGAGGACCTATGGGGTTTCAAATAATAAAATGTGACTGGTCAGAGGGGTAAATTATCCTCATATATTTTTTATTTTTTTATTAATTTTGTTTTAAGTACTAAACATTAAATTGTAAAGGCGAGCAAGTACAGAAGAAGGTTAAAGTACTACCAGAACTTTCTAACGTTTTCTACAGAATTTATATTATTTTTTTTTTTCATTTTATTAATTTTATTTCTATATTGTTTAATTAGTTTTATACATTAAAGATGAGGTTGCATTTCTTGGCCCTGCCACAGTGCTAAACCTTTAAAGGCTGGTTTATACTTCTGCATCGAGCAGTTTCTGTGAGCCATGGTGCATCCCTTGCGCGGTACCGTGCATTTATACATCTACATGCTGTTTGTGTTGCTCTGCAAAACCACTTCCGAAATGCTAGCTGGCAGTAAGATTTTTATGTCCCTTTGTGTCGAGTTTCTTTGTGGGTGTTTTGTTTTTTCTGAACGCTACTTTAATGTACAAGTAACTCAAACTCGCTCATTCAGAGGTGGGAACCGGCAGACATGCAACAACTTTAATCATAAGGTAAGCACAAAACAATTGGAGCTCTTTCACGCGACTTGACACTTGTAAACACTCGCTCCAACGGGTTTGCGTGGTACTCGGCCCTGCCCACACTTGACAGCGCCACTAAGCCTACCAATCACAGCTTGCGCTATGTGTAGTAGCAACGTGTAGTTACATTTTTTGAGAGTTGCGTGTCAGCCATGGCGAGGGGTATGCAACCGCGCGAAGGCTGCGTCAGACTGTACGCTTGATGCAGAAGTATAAAGAAGTCTTAAGTCTTGAGAATTCAGTCAAAATTTTTAATTTTTTCACAAGTTTCTCTTTAGGCACAACTCGACCTGGCAATTCAGTCAGTCTTGCCGAAGGAAAAGACTTTCAGTGAATGTCTGTTTTATTTGCCGTAATCATTCTAAACATGAACTCTCATAGACCAGTGGTTCTCAACTAATTTTAATTGAAGAATTAGTTGTCCAACACAATATTCAAAGCTATTTCCAATGTTTCTGATTTAATCTTGACAAACTTTGTATTTAAATACAAACGTTTTTGTGCGTTTGTATTTATTAACAAATTTATCTATTATCAGAATTGAATTGAATTATTCTTTTGGTACAGTGCAGTCTGCAATTATTTACATATAGTCAGTAGTTGCAAATGGTATTAAAAGGACCATTGGGTTACCTAGCACAGTGGTCCAGTACTTAAAGTTTAAGCTAGAATTTTTATAGGTTGATAAAAGAGTCACTTGCAATTTTAATTAAATTTTCTTTTGTAAGGTGAAATTGCATTTTCTGGCATACACCACACCTGTCAAATGATGGTACTGTGGCCATTGGAAGTGTAAACACAAGCCAGATCGGGGTTTACAGACCCAAATCTATTCTAAAGCCTGTTCAGTGCAGAATGCTTATACTTTTAATCTTGACTAACTTTTTTTTCATAGTGGAAAATCATGTTGGTTTGGATTTATACATTTTTTTTTATTACGTCAGATTTTCCTAATGGTCAGTGCTGTTAAGGATGTGTAGTCTGGGAAAAAGTAAATTCCATACACATAGGGGCGTTTTGGTGTGTAGCAGAGATTGATATGTCAGACCATGATTAATATATTGACTCCTGTGTTTCTGTGCAGGGGTGACGCCGGCCCGGCCTGCAATGCCTGTTGTGCCTCAGGTGGGTCTTGTGAACCCAGTGTTGTCATCTCCACCGACGTTGTCAGCGGCTGTGGCTGCAGCTCAAGAAGCAAAAAAGGAAAAAGAAGAGGAGGAAGCCCTTCTAGATGGCTTGGGTCAGGAGATGCTCAGTGAACAGGAGCACATGAGCATCTCTGGTAGCAGCGCACGGCATATGGTCATGCAGAAGTTGCTGAGAAAACAGGAGGTTAGTATTCAGTTGCTCACCCTAAAATTTTTTATATTGGAAATGTAAGTTGATCCAACTGTATTTGAAGAGTCCTGAGCTTGAACACTAAGGCCCAATTCTATTTTTGTAAGCCTACCCCTTCCCCTTGGCCCTTGAAACAGAGTGTGAAGGGGAAGGGCTTCAAAATGTACCCCTAAGAAATGGGACTGCACTACAACACCATATGTCATCGCGATCTCTTGCTTCATATGAGATTGACGATCGCGACTGCTGTAGTTATTCTACATCATATGCTAAAGATGTCATGTTATCATAATGATATAATTTGGCAATAAGATCGTAACTGTACTGTGTATTTATGCTGTGGCCATATCCATCTATGTAAACGCACAAAAAAACAATATTAACATTATAGCAGACACTGTAAAAAGGTCATTCCCAGCCACTAGATTTTTCTGACAGGGTATTCGAGTGTTAGAATGTTGTGGGACTGCTATAACGGAGTTATTATTAGGGATTATAGATGGAGAAATTTGGCTTTTTTTTTTTTTTTTTTTTCTTCATTTTAGCATTTTTTTTTTTAAGCATGACAGTAAAACATGAACACGGTCATGAGTATATTAAAACGTGCTTGTTTGTTGTAAAAATTTGTAATGACAAAAAATAAAAATTTGTGGATCTTCCAGGTGCAGCTATGCTGCCTGGGAAATTTTCTTACCCCTTGGTTTCGAGTGTGGTCTTGAAAAATCTCCATTCAAAGGGATATCTACTAGGGGTGTGACAAGATCTCGTTGGACGAGATCTCGCGTGATTAAATCACGACGAGATTTCTTGTCGAGGTGAAAAGTTGTCTCGTAGGTAGATGTTATCATGATGTAGCGTGAGGGTAAAATTAGCATTGAAGATTGGAAGCAGGATTGAAATTAATGCGCAAATCACGTGCTTTGCGCACACCTGGTAAGGCTGGCCTTTGTGTTGCACATGGCACTTGGTTGGGCAGGCGGATGTGACGTAACCGCTTTTTTTTTTTTTCTAACCAGCCAAAGAGCTGCTGTGTTTTTCATGTCCAAGCAGAGGCTGCAACTATAGCCACTCAAATTAACCATGGAAACGTGATGGAATGTAACTGTAGATGTGCTGAAAGCTGCATTATTGAAGTGCAGTACATATATGTTAACATCAAAATCAAACTATTAGGCTACCATCGTGTAGGACTTTTAGCCGCATTTTGCGATGGGACAGTCCACACAGCTGTTTTACACAATATTCTCTGCACCTACACGCATCGCTAAGCGAGCACACACATACTGAACTGCTGGAGACTCAACACACCCGCCTTCATCATTACCAAACACGTTTATGCTGTACGTGAAAAGCGGACGTTTTCTTTTGCTGGTTCAAGTGACCAAATTCCACACAAGGACTAAACAAGCTTTTATATGTGTGATGTAGCACAAGTATTTAAGAATGTTCACGAGAGAGAAAGAGAGCGCACCATCCGCCACGTAACCAACATATAATAATACTGTTGCATAGGCTACATCACGTGCAGAAATCACGCCACGGACATTACATCAAGATGGTTTAAAAAGGTTTAGATTAAAAGAAAATGGCCAAATGAGAACATTTTTTGTCATAAACTACAGCAAAACAACTTGCCAAGAAGAAAATAAAAAATGAGACCATGCGAACTGACTAAATACAAGAATGGAGAAAAAAAAGAGCGCTTTATTATCAGCTGTCAGTCAGCGCCCGCTCCTTTTTTTTTTTTTTGTTTTTTTTTTTTTTTTTTTTCCTGGTCATTGGGCCTTTTGCTGTGTGCTGTGTAATTGCAGTCAATCGTGTACGAGTCACATTTAAAAGATGATAAATGTAAGCAGGTCATCAAAAAAAATCGGACACTGTCAGGAAAATCCGAATTGACCATCAAGGTCTGCAATGTAAATACTCTGAAATGTTATAGGAGAAAAGCCTGTCAGTAGAGTTTGCCATTTTCTATTTAAATATTAACAAATATTTTGCAGTGTTTGCATGTTCATTGCATAGAATTAAGTTTAAACGAATATAAATCTATTGCATACATAAAATTATGGGAATAATTATGGAAATTGTATACATAACTTGTAATGAATTTACTTCCATTTGTAATTAAAAAACACCTAAATTGTTTTGCATTTTGTGATTTTTTTTTTTTTTTTTTTTTTTTTTTTTTTTTTTTTTTTTTTTTTTTTTTTTAAAAATCTATTTTCCATTTATATATTAGCAAATATTTGAATTCTAAGATTATTCCATTGATATTCATCATTAAGGATTTCTTTAAAATTGTGTAATAATCTTGTCTCGTTCTCGTGAACCCAATCTCGTGTCTCGTGGAGTAGGGGTCTCGTCACACCCCTAATATATACTCTTTTCCCCTTAGCCCTACACCTTCAAGCTAAAGAGAATTGGAACACCCCTTCACGTGAACATGCAAAACAAAGGATAGGGCTAAGGGGTAGAAAAGGGATTGGGCCTAAATGATTAATTTAATCACACTGGTGTGATTGGAGTCTTCAGTACATCATGTGATCAACTGCTAAAATTCAAATCTACTTCCCATGATGGTTTGCGCTGAGCCAGTTAAAGAGCCATGCAGTGCTTGTTATTAATCACAAGTTTTCACTATTTCATTATTAAGGTTGCAGACATTTAAATATACAAAACGTATATTAATGATTTGTAAAAATAGACTGTCTAGTATTTTACACAATCTTACAGTGTGTTATTCATATTAGATACACAGTTTAAGTAACTAGAACATTTACTGTATTCCAGTTAAAAAGCCACTTGCATCATGTATTTTAAGAGAAATTGATGAATTAACATGTTGTAAACCCAGCAGCCCATCACATGTTCAATTAATGTCCATTATAAAGGAGTTTACATGACAGTGCATGTGCTTACACATATTCGAGAATCAGAATATCAGATATTTCACAATATACTTAGGACATTTGTCAATATTTGCATAAAAGGAATCAAAAAGCAACCCATTTATATATAAATCATCAGCGCTGCAGTGTTGTGATGAACTTGAGTTGTCATGAAACTGTAAAGCAATGCGATCTAAATAACAGTTACATTAAAAACTCTTATAATTTGCATGTGAAAGTGTTAAGACTGTTGTGTATGTTCTCCCCACAGTCTACGGTTATGGTGCTCAGGAACATGGTTGGGCCTGAAGACATAGATGACGATCTGGAAGGAGAAGTAACGGAGGAATGTGGGAAATTTGGAGCTGTTAATAGAGTAATCATCTATCAGGAGAAGCAGGGTGAGGAGGAGGATGCCGAAGTCATTGTCAAGATCTTTGTAGAGTTTTCGGCAGCATCAGAGATGAACAAGGCCATTCAGGCACTCAACAACCGCTGGTTTGGCGGTCGTAAGGTCATTGCTGAGGTGTACGATCAGGAACGGTTCGACAACAGTGACCTCTCTGCATAGACTGTCAAAAATACATCCCGGCCCTTCATAACCTCTCTCTTTCTCACTCACACAGACGCAGCCGCCAGCCACTCATCCCAGTGGTACTGGCTTCTCTTTGTAACTTGTAATTATTTTTTATCGATGTTGATATTAATATTATTAATGATCCCTTCTTGGGACAGAGGCAAAGAAACGCTCATGAATATTTTTTTTATTGTTGCTGTTCATTAATGTGAATGACTGGATGCCCCCCTTTTCTGGGTCATTGGTTTACACCCCATTCCACCAATTACATGTTTTTTCGATTGTCCCACCCCCCCCTTTGTTTCAAATATTGTCATTAGCCTGTTATGATGCTCATGGTTTCACATGCCAGAACAATAAATTCTTCAAATATTCTTCTTTTGCAGTGTTTTTTGAAAAGCGTGAAGGCTTGTTGTATTTTCTGCCTTTTTTTGATTGGAAGTATTGGTATTGTAAAGAGTTTTAAGTCGCTGGATTAATGCATAGTTAAGTTAAAGTACAAAAGGTACAAAACAAATGAAGAAGTCAAGGCTGATGACAAACATGTTGATTTGAGTCCAAATCAAACACTGATGTTTTATCAATGTTTGTGTTGTACTTTGACTTGATTTTTGATGTTTGCCATTTTCTGCTTTCAGGCTAGTTTTTTCCCCCCTATACCAGCTAAAATCTTTTAATCATGGTAAAAACTATATGTATATTTATATATGCACATGCACACTGCTCAAAAAAATAAAGGGAACATTAAAATAATATCCTAGATCTGAATGAAATATTCTTATTAATTACTTTGTTCTTTACATTGTTGAATGTGCTGACAACAAAATCACACAAAAACTAAAGAAATCAAATTTATTGACCCATCGAGGTCTGGATTTGGGGTCAGAATCAAAATTGAAGTGGAAAAGCACACTACAGGCTGATATGACTTTGATGTAATGTTCTTAAAACAAGTCAAAATGAGGCTCTGTAGTGTGTGTGGCCTCCCTACAACACCTGGGCATGCTCCTGATGAGGTGGCAGATGGTCTCCTCAGGGATCTCCTCCCACACCCGGACTAAAGCCGCGGTCACACTGGACTTTACTCCCCATAGACTTCCATTCATACGCACGCGAATGCGTCAGACCGGAAACGCAGGGTCATGCGTCGAGTTTCTCAGGTTGCTGCAGTGCAAAGTTCAAGCTTGGTGAACTCTGACCTGCGAAATCACATCACTTGACTGCATGAGACCAATCCAGGATCAAAACATGACCTTTCTGGACAGAAATTTAAAACATGGAGAAATCGCTTGCTTTTTTTTTTTTTTTTTTGTGTCTAATCATCTTGTTTAATCCCGCCCTTTTTCGCAGCGCCGTACGACAGAAATTCGCAAGCTCAAACTCTAGTGTGACTTCGGCTTAAAGCATCTGCCAACTCCTGGACAGTCTGTGGTGCAACGTGGCAATGATGAATGGAGCGAGACATGTTGCAGATGTTATCAATTGGAGACAGGTCTGGGGAACGGGCGGGCCAGTCAATAGCAACAATGCCTTGTTCTTGCAGCATCTGCTGGCACACTCCAGCCACATGAATTCTAGCATCGTCTTGCATTAGGAATAACCCAGGGCCAACTGCACCGGCATATGGTCTCACAAGAGATCTGAGGATCTCATTTCATCAGGTACCTAATGGCAGTAGGGCTACTTCTGGAGTGCCCATGGAGGGCTGTGCAGGACTCCAAAGAAATGCCACCCACACCATTACTGGCCCACGGCTAAACTGATCATGATGGAGGATGTTGCAGGCAGCAGAACGTTCTCCACGGAGTCTCCAGACACGTGCTCAGTGTGAACCTGCTTTCATCTGTAAAGAGCACAGGGTGCCAGTGGCGAATTACTAATCTTGGTGTTCAATGGCGAATGCCAAATGTCCTGCATGGTGTTGGGCTATAAGCACAACCACTACCTGTGGACGTCGTGCCCTCATGGAGTCTGTTTCTGACTGTTTGAGCAGACACATGCACATTTGTGGCCTGCTAGAGGTCATTTGCCGGGCTCTGGCAGTGCTCCTCTTGTTCCTCCTTGCAAAAAGCGTAGCAGGTAGCAATCCTGCTGCTGGGTTGCATCTCCTGGTAGCGCCTCCATGCTCTGGACACTCCTCTGACAGACACAGCAAACCTTCTTGCCACAGTTTGCATTGATGTGCCATCCTGGATGAGCTGCACTACCTGAGCCACTTGTGTGGGTTGTAGACTTCGTCTCATGCTACCAACTAGAGTGAAAGCGCCGCCAGCATCCAAAAGTGACCAAAACATCAGCCAGATACCATAGGAACTGAGAAGTGGTCTGTGGTCACCACTTGCAGAACAACTCCTTGGATGTGTCTTGCTAATATCCTATAATCTATAATTTTGCTAACATGGACATGACCAAGCGCTGGGCTTCATCCCTGGTGATGCTCTGCCACGCCTTTACAGCAAGTCTTCACTTCCTGCTTGTTCTTGGAGCATTTTCCCTTCAGTTTTGTCTTCAGCAAGTAAAATCCAAGCTCAATTGGATTCAGAGAGAGGTGATTGACTTGGCCATTGCAAAAGATTGCACTTGTTTCCTGTCAAAAACTCTTTGGTTGCTTTTGCAGTATGCTTGGGCCATACATGCCCACACCATGACACTACAAACCACCGTGCTTCACCGCTTAGGATCATGAGTTCCTTTCCTTCTCCATACTCTGGTACGAGTTGATCTTGGTCTAATCTGTCCATCAACGCCGGTTGAAGGATTTTTCATTGCCAATCTTAGCCAATTGTAATTGTTTGTTTTGGGTCAATTTGTAATTTTCACAACCAGAGCAGAGTCCTGGGGATCGGAGAGAGGCTGGACTGTCCTCCCCCAGATCCCTGTTGAACAAGCAGTGAATGGGTTTTGATGTCACTGCTGCTGCCCTCTATATTAAGATCAGACAAACAAACAGCAGAGCAGTTACTATTCAAGATGAGAGGATTCCTGATTCTGCTCAGTGTTCTGCTGGTGCTGGAGGGAAACGAGGCTTATAAGCAACTAAACCCACATCAACAAGGAATTGTTGACAAGGCTATAGAAAAAGCCAATGAGGAATTCGGAAAACAACACCTTGATTATTCTTCCATTTTACAAGCTGTAAGTTATTTATTTCAAATGTTACTTAAAGCTTTATTATTTTATTGCTGTTTGTTTGTCTGCTTTGATGATTTGTTTTCTCTGATTGTGGAGCTTAAAGTGATCCATAACAATATTTAAACATCTCTTACATGTTTAAGCTACGATTACATGTGTCTTCTTTATATGACAGAATGATGAAAAAGGCATGCTGCATGTGTTATTAAAACCCACCTCATGTGAGAAGATAACACCAGCCATTCATCAGGGAAACTGTGAAATCCGAGAAAAGGCTAGGGTATGTATTTCTTCATTGCCTAAATGCATAGGTGTCACTGTTAAACATGCTCAGTAATGAATAATAATTATAAGGTTTCTTGCTGATCTTCAATATTTTTCACAGCCTCAGGTGTCTTGTGTTGCTTGTAATGAAAACGTGAATTGTTTCCATCTCAGAGAGCATGAAAAGGTATCCTACATCACATATAGGCATAAAGACCTGTATGCATTATGATCTCTCTTTTTATTGTCAAGATATTCATACAGTAAAATATTCTGTTTTTATTTCAGACAACAAAAGCTAGAAATGATTGTTTAAGAAATAATTATTTGTCCCAGGCCGGAGCGAACGTATTGTCCTAGAAAAAAAAGGAGATGAGCAAAAAAACTGGATGACTCTGTTGTGTCTGAGAAGAAGATTAAGGATTTTTGCAAGCGACCATATGAATTAAAAAGAGTAATAATAATACTTGTTTAATATAACTTCTAAAACATGCCTATTAAGCCAAACTTCTTTCCAGGTTAACATTTTAAAATGTAAGTACATCTACAATTAATGATCATCAATCAGTGTTTTCAATATGCTTCAATCATCATGTTTTTTTGAGATAAATATGGATATTGAAATATGTCCTGAAATAAGAAATAGGCCTAAAATTTATGGAAAGCAAATTGTAACATTAATCTTGAAAAGAACAGCCTACAGTGTGATGCCATTATTACAATTTCATTCTTTTATTAAAGAACCGGTGTCCAACAATGTCATGTTGTTATTTCCATCAGTTGTTTTGATTAATGTTTTAATGTTGATAATACAAAAAACATTACAATAATAAAATTAAAACGTTAACAATGCTAACACAATATGTGTCATTGTCCTGTGATGTATGAAAATATTAAACTAATAATTTATGGCTACGTTAAGAAATGTGTTATTGTTCAATGATCAAATCAAAAGGTTTGATAAACACTCGAAAAAGGTTACAGTATCTAAAAATGCATAAGCGTACATTAATTATTACAAGTTTCAGATCAAACAAATGTTTTTATGGTTAATTTGAGTTTTACTTGTACTTTTTGAAACCATTACCACTGCTCAGAAGATCTTTGTTTCAACATTGGTAGCGAATTAGCTCCAAGAGGAAATATTAATAATTAGTCATAATATGTTATAATTAATTATAATATTTAGATAAGCTATACACTTTTACTTGAGGTCTTTGAGGCAAGTGTTTATTCATTCAAAGAATGTAAATTTCTGGGTCATATTAAATAACATTGTTAAAATATAAAACTACACAGAGCATGTAGTATAATTGGCATGATTAGGGACACCAGTTATGAGCAAATAAAGAACAACTTCAACTGTGATACAAATAAGGCTTTACTAAACACTTAAACTAATCTAACATACACATACTTTCAGTCAGTAAAGGAAAAGGCAGTACAGAGTGAAAAATAAAAGCAAGTTATAGCAGTATTTGATATTCAGCAGATCTTCAGCCTGAAGGAAACACCAGTTTCATAGTTCAAACATCTTTGCAAAAAGGTTTAGAGGATACTTAATGTATCTGTTACCAAGACTAACTTTGATACGTGTGGTCCCTTGCTGCGTGAAAAGAGTGCTGATGCAGTTCGTTGAGGCTCCAGTTGATCTTTGCTGAAGTTGGTTGATGAGAAAGAACCCGTTTGAGTCCGAGGATCTTAGGTGAATGGAAAGACAAGGCCGGTGAACACTTGACTACATCTTCTCCTGTGATCGCTGTTTGCCGTATCGGAAGAACTCTCTGGGCGGCACCCTCGCTCACTCGGTTTATAAGTATGGTGTTGTAACACCCTTAGAAGCAGAGATGACCAATGAGAAAGTCATCTTCCAAAGCAAGTTTTATGACCCTTTATTCCTTAAGCTTGGTGATTTGCATATGCATTCTGGGTAAATGCTGATGAAGAAACATTGAGCGTTTCTTAAAATGTTAATATGTTGCGCACGTATTAACATAAAATGTAAACGATTGTCCAGTACAGCAAATTAACTGCAGGCACATCATGCATGAACTATATATATATATATCTTGTTTAACTGTGGTAGTGTTAAACATTCATAAACCCTATTATGGGTTTTTGAAAATGACCTTCCATGCAGTGTGTAACACTGCTCTAGGTGAAGTGAAATATCCAGCTAAGGCTTAAATCTGAAAGTGCACCGTGTTTAAAACTATTGATTCATCTGTATAAAGCTGCGGTCACACTAGAGTTTGAGCTTGCGAAATTCTGTCGTACGGCGCTGTGAAAAGGATCGGGATTAAACAAGATGATTAGACATTAAAAAAAGCCAGCGATTTCTCCATGTTTTAAATTTCTGTCCAGAGAGGTCATGTTTTGATCCTGGATTGGTCTCACGCAGTCAAGTGATGCGATTTTGCAGGTCAGAGTTCACCAAGCTTGAACTTTGCACCACAGCAACCTGCGAAATCTGACACATGACCTTGCGTTTCCGGTCTGACGCATTCGCGTGCAGACCTGGGAAAATTGAAACCCCCGGCCCGGTCATAGAATTATTATTAAGAAAAGAGATGTCATATTTTACATAGATAAAAAAGATATTGATAAGAATCTTCTGTTTATGTTAAATCTTTTAATATTATTAGGCAAGTTTCATATACACAAGTGTAAATGGTCTGAGAGGAAGCCTAACATCTTTCATTTCAAAGCTGATTTAAAAATTTATTTTGAAACTCTTAAAGGACTTTCAAGTCGCAAAGCTACCAGAACTGTGAATATACTCCAAAAGCTAAACTCCTCTTCTCTATGGTAAACTGTTATGTATACCCGCTCTTGTTTTTTTTTTCTTCTTTCTTTTCTCTTTTCTTTTTGTTACTTTATTTACAAATGTTATGCTAAAATGTGAATATCTGATTGTAAGATTTGTTATGCATTTGACTGGAAATGTTCAGCAAATACAATAAAAAAAAAAAAAAAAAAAAAAAGAAACCCCCGGCCCACAAACACTAGAAAAAACAAAGAAGACAAACGCTGTAGCTGATCCCGGTTGAATCAAGCCACATAGATGCTGTGCTCTGAAGTGTGAGGGAAAGTTAGTGTAATATTCACTACCTGAAGATGAAGCTGTGAAGAGTCAGTGGTTAAAGTTTATTTTTGCAAAAATACCTCAGCATTATAGCCTCAGCCTTGTGCTGTGTTCCCGTCATTTTTCTGATGAGTGCTTCAGCAATCTACACGCTTACAGTGGGAAATTCATCAGCCGTTTGTTAAAGGAAGGATCAGAAAAGACTATTGATGTATGGGACTTTGTCAGAGCTTGACAGGAACTTTACAGCACACAGTTCATGGATCAGTTCCTTCCTCCATTTCACAAATGTAAGTAACTTAAGTGTAATTAAAATGCAGAGGTGGAAAGTAACGAATTACATTTATTCACGTTACTGTAATTAAGTAGTTTTTTTGAGAATTTGTACTTTTTAGAGTAGTGTTTAAAATCTGTAATTTTACTTTTACTTAAGTATGATTTGCCTAAAGTATTGTACTTCACTACATTTTAAATCATATCCGTTACTGAGTAAAAAATAAATATATAAAGAAATGCAACGGAAAAAGAATAAGGAAATCGCGCCCGGAAGCCACGTCACTGCAGCAGCAGCGTGAGAAAAATCAGCGGTAAACTTTTTTTTTTTTTTTTTTTTTTTTTTATAACATTGTAACAGTACAAAAAATATACATGCCAGGGGGTAGGCATAAATCAAATACATATATACAAAATATACATATGTAACAATCAAACAAATATATTGTAGAGTTCACACAGTTTTAAAGTGCGTAGGGCTTTCTTATTTAGAGAGTCTCTGATACTACTAATATATAAGCATAATTCAATCATCAATACCTTAAAATTCGGTTTCTTATTGGTAAATTTACATTTATGAATGTAAAATTTTGTTAGCAAAATAATTAAATTAATTAAATAAAAACAATTTTTTTCCTGACTAGGGTACATAGTAAAGCCAAAAAGTACATTTTCCCACAACAATTACAGCGGTTTAGAACACAATTTGTTATTAATAAATTTTTGCACCTCACCCCATAAGTTGACTGAGTATGCACAATACCAAAATAAGTGTAAAGCAGTCTCCTCATATTCATTACAAAAAATACAATTTACATCAATCCCACTTTTAAATTTTTGTAAATAATGTCTAGCTGGATAAAATCTGTGGAGAAGTTTACATGATATTTCTTTAATTTTATTTCTAACGTGATATTTCTGTGGTAACAGCCACACTTTTTTCCAGCAAATCAGTTGATCCTTTACTAAAGCCATCCAATAGGAATGAATATAAGGTGTAGTAATGACTTCTCTTTGGAAAAGGGTACGGATAGCTTATTATTACTCTTGGTATAACTAGTAAAACAGGTTTTGCCAACATAAGTTTTTGTGATATCAAAATACGATGCATCATAATCATGGTCTTGTTTAATACCTCTAAATAACATATGGACACCTGAAGGAATTGAACTAATAACAGTTGAAAATTCTTGTTGTGTAATTGAGAATTTGTAATAAGAGAGGAATTCGTTGTAAGAAAAGAGTATACCTTCTTTATTATATAACTGACTAACTAGATTAATTTTGTTTTCAGCCCAATTATTAAAAAAAAGAGATTTGCGCTTGTATAAAATGTGTCTATTATTCCAGATGAAATAGCGATGTGGGGAGAAATTTCTTCATTCATTCATTTTCTTGTCAGCTCTGTCCCTTGCGGGGTCGCCACAGTGGAATGAACCACCAACTTATCCAGCACGATTTTACGCAGCAGATGCCCTTCCAGCCGCAACCCATCTCTGGGAATTTCCACACACATTCACACTCATACACTACGGACAATTTAGCTTACCCAATTCACCTTTACTGCATGTCTTTGGACTGTGAGGGAAACCGGAGCACCCGGAGGAAACCCACGCGAACGCAGGGAGAACATGCAAACTCCACACAGAAACGCCAACTGACCCAGGATAGCCGAGGTTCGAACCTGCGACCCAGCGACGTTCTTGCTGTGAGGCAACAGCACTACCTACTGCGCCACTGCGTTGCTGGGGAGAAATTATGCTTATATATTAATGACCATGATAGGAGCACTTGTCTGTGGAAGGCAGATAATTTAATTGGGATATTGTCTATATTATAATTGCACATCAAAATAAAATTAAGACTACCAATATTTGAAAAGACATAATGAGGGATAAAGTTCCAGATAGAATTGGGGTTTTTAAGTGGTTTTTAATCCAATTAACTTTAAAAGTCTGGTTCATCAGCGGTAAACTTGTCTATTTACTTTTGCTGGAGTTGGATTTATCGCCGGAGTTTAGGAGGTTTATCAGCATAATGCCTGTCAACTCCAGCAATGACAAGGTAAGCTACTGTATATGACTCATTATTAATTTTACACTTCACTGCACTTGATCCGCGATATAAAGATCATTACTATGCGGAAATAAAGCAGCGCGCACATTATATGATTCAGACCGGGGTGAGTGCGGGGAGACTTTTTTTTCCCATCGCAGAAAAAAAGCTGAAGCAGCGCATAGCGTAGAAGCAACTCGCAGGGGTTTGCCTACCGAGTGCATCAGCTTCTTTATGAGAAGTGTCATTTATGTCTTTTCAGGTGCACTCAGAAGACAATCACCTGTTATATCATGCCATTTAGTTTTTATTGTCAGCATGATGTAGGCCTTTGTAATAATATTTATACAATATAGTTATAATGACATGTTTACATGATCGAACTAGTGTGCAGCTTAAGCAAAACCAAAACTAAAACGATTTTAAATTTGCTTGTTTTTGTAGTTTGGGCCAAAACAAATGTTTGTTGCATTTTTAATAGTTTAAGTTCATTTGATCGACTATATAAAAATCAGTGGATATTATCAGGTGAACTCCAATGAAGCTGCTGAATCATCTCAAGAATGATCAGTGGAAACAGAATGTACCTGAGCTCAATTTAGAGCTTCACGCCAAAGGCTGTGAATACTTCCAGTCAGCAGGTATCTTTATATCCCTACTGACAAAGGTGCCAATCTTTCTTAAGGTAGTGCTACGTTTTGCTCTTGTTACACCTTTTATGGAGTTCTGTTGGTACTGAACAAAACACTAAATCAACTCTAGTAATGTTCCCATGTAGATAACCAGTCACTATCTGCATAAAAATATCAGCATAATTTCCAAAAGTTGATGCATTTACAGGTTTTTCTATTGCTCTTACTAAGGCCATCCCATCAATGATGGTGCATGTGCTCACAACAGATGGACTTAGCTCTGTCTCCTTTACACCAGCTTGTAGTATGTGATTTCACAAGTAGCTTGTGCATGTGATTTTACAGGTTTTTTATTTTTAATAAATTTGCAACAATTTAAAAAACTCTTTTTTTCATATTGTCAATATGGGGTATTGTGTGTAGAATTTTGATTAAATAAATAATTTAATCCATTTTGGAATAAGGCTCAAGGCTGTAACAAAAAAATGTGGAAAAAGTGAAGCGCTATGAATATATATTTAAAATAAAATACAGTATGTCAAATGATCAGATCTCTGTGTGGAGCACTGGCTGTTGCCAGACTCCTTTTGCAAACAAAAATCTCTCAGAATAATTACAATTAATAGCAAAATGTATTTGATAACATAGACATACTATTGAAAATTCATACTTTAATTCATAAGAGTCATACTTCTGTGGTTATTTTGGTTAAAGTAACCTAAAAGTAATACAAAAGTAGCGTAATACATTTCTGAGATATTAATATTGTAATGTAACTAATTACAAAAAAGAAATGACAGTAACTTTGAATATATATTGTATTACATTTTGGAAGTAACTTACCCAACTGTGTTCGTAACATTGCTAATGTTCGTTAGCACAAAGATTAGATATTAACAGGGACTTGGAGCAAATTGTTTATGCACAATGGGCTCTACGCACCGTTAGAGTTTTAAAGCCAACGATAAACTTCCGGTGAAAGCTTAATGTGACTATTTTGATTTTCACAAGGTTGTTTTTACAGCATCAATGTTGTAATGTAGTTACAATACATTCAGTTAAATAGACTTAAGCATTCATTTAGTTGTTCAAGTTTAAAATTAGATGAAAGATGGTGTAACCACTAGCGCCGTCAGTAGCAACAGGCTAGCGCAGAAATTCCATTGAAAATACTGAGGTAAAGTCTAGATCGGATACGCGGCCGGCTGGATGTGTGCTATGCACATCAATATAGCAGCGTTTTTTATGACACTGTATAACAATAGGCGACGCGGTGGCGCAGTAGGTAGTGCTGTCACCTCACAGCAAGAAGGTCGCTGGTTCGAGCCTCGGCTGTGTCAGTTGGCATTTCTGTGTGGAGTTTGCATGTTCTCCCCGTGTTGGCGTGGGTTTCCTCCAGGTGCTCCGGTTTCCCCCACATGTCCAAAGACATGCGGTACAGGTGAATTGGGTACGCTAACAATTGTCCGTAGTGTATGAGTGTGTATTAGTTTCCCAGGGATGGGTTGCTGCTAGAAGGGCATTCGCTGCGTAAAACATGTGCTGGATAAGTTGGCGCTTCATTCCGCTGTGGCGACCCCGGATTAATAAAGGGACTAACCCGAAAAGAAAATGAATGAATGAATGTATAACAATAATTAATATTTTTACAGTACTGTGATGGTTGGGTTTAGGGTTGGGGTGGGGGTAGGCTTTAAAAAATACAATTTATTGGGTAATTTAATAAATAGCATAAATAATACTCAATACAACTACTGTTTTTACGTTACTGTGATGGTTGGGTTGGGGGTAGACGTTAATAAAATACAACAACTGTGAAGTTTAATAAATAATATAAACAATTCTCGTTAACTTCCGGCCGCAATTGTATCTGATCTAGCAACAACCAAAATACTAGGGTAAAACAAACTGTTATATTTTAAAGACATGGCGGGGAGAAATGGACATTAATGCAGTGCTTCTTGTCCGATCTGAGACCCACTTCATATCATATATCTAACAGGCAGTGAAGATCGCTGATTTTTAAAGAAAACAGATCTTAAAGGTGACAATTTTGAAATGGAAACACAACTCATCAGGAGCATTTGGGCTGCCTGGCTAAAAATTAAAAGTCTGTGTGCATATAGCCCATTTAGCTAACACAGCAGATGTTGCATTAGAATTTGTGAATTTGTATAAATTGTTAAATGGGATAATCTGTAAAATATTTTAAATAATTATATACTTTTTTGTTATAGGTCTTTAATTTTTTAAGTTACTTAAATAAAAACAACTATTTGGAGATTTATATCATCTTGTCCCTTTTGAGAAATAGTTACTCTTTACTTTTTACTCATGAGTACATTTTTAATGAGTTATTTTTTACTTTTACTTGAGTAGATTTATAGACATGTAACTTTACTTTTACTTAAGTAAAAAATTTTGTAAGTAACAGTACTTTTACTTGAGTACAAGATTTTATTACTCTTTCCACCTCTGTTAAAATGGTTGCCTGCTTGTTTTCTCTAGCTTGCAAATTATGCATTTCATTGTGTTTTGTTACTTGTAACCACTCCACGTGGCTTGTACTGTATCAGGTTAACTCTTTATATCCTCATATCGCGTCTAAAGGCACGTTGAAAACGCGACGCGTACCGCTTTGTTTACGGATTTAAATGCAGAGATGGGAAGTAACGAAGTACAAATACTTTGTTACTGTACTTAAGTAGTTTTTTCGGGTATCAGTACTTTACTCCACTACTAATTTTTTTGACTACTTTTTACTTTTACTTCTTACATTTTTACACAAATATCTGTACTTTCTACTTCTTACATTTTTTAAACCACAGTCGTTACTTTCGTTTTTATGTGTTTGGTGGCGCGATCTATATTATTTCTTATCATTGCGCATTAATATGAGCGCATTTTTGATGCAGTCAGTCTCTTTTTCCTCTTTGCGCGCCTCCGTGCTGCAGCGCGCGGCTTCTTCAAGCCTATCGCGCACCGTACATGGTCTAGCCCTAGTTCATGAAGATTACTATGAGAAAGGCTAGGATTACTACGCAGTGACAGAGGGAGTCGGCGAATTTAACATGACTGATGCTGCCCTGTTTACACGGTAATAAGACAACTTTTGCTCGTTCGGATCACAGGTAAACGAGACACATTCCAGTCAAAAACATGCTGTTCAAATGCTTAAGCCTTTTGTCCACTTCCGATCATACTGCATGGGCTTTCTCTGGTTCTAATACCGCGAAAGTAGTGCTTTTTGTAAAGATTAGTACATTTAGGACTAAAACAATCAAATACTTTATAAAAAATGTATGCATTGCGGTTTATTTCCTTTATTTCTGATGAGTTTATATTTTCTAATACAGAATTTGTAATGGCTGTGTCCTATTCCCACTTATCCCCCCTATGCCCTATTCATTTAGAACATTCTAACATTCAAAGTTTGAATTATTAAAAATAAAAAAGCATTAAGGTCATCTCTCTTAGGTGTAATTTGCTTTCAAAGTATTTTTACAGTTCAGTTTTAGCGATCTTCATGTTTACAATTGCGCTCCCTTTGCAGTGCACTTTGAAAACTTTGATGTCATTTTGAACACAGCCTCATGACAAAAGCTATAGGTGACTATTTTTTAAAAGCAGAATTTATGTTACATCTCCAAAGCTTGTGAAAACTAAAAAAAAACATTGCATACGTTCATTCTTTTAATTTATAGTAGGTTATTTATTAAGTATCTGTACTGTATATGACATGGGCCTGCTGTTAGAGCATATCTGCAGTGGTTTGCACGTGCTCAAATTAAAACTTTTCAAGACTTTTCAGACTTTTCAAAAAATAAATAAACAATATCCTACTTAATAATCATCATTAATATTATTATTAAAATAGGATTTTTTTTTTCATTTTCTAATAAATATTACATTTCATTTCTTAATAAATAGCCTCATTATTTGTTTATTTATATGATTTATATGATATTATATATGACAAAACTAATATTGGATTTTATTTTAAATGCGTGTTTGTGTAAAACAATATAATTTGCACAAAGAAATGATGGGGTTGTTCTCTAAAGAAGTTACTCCACCCCGTTTAGAGCATCATTATGGACGTTTTACGTTATAACTAACGTGGTTCAAACCATGGATCTGCGAGAGAGAAACTAAGGGTTTTGGGAAACACTCGTCACCACATCGTTCTTTTCCCAAACGATGCATGGTACTATGATAGTTCAGCAGCAAGTTACGTCGTTGTTTGGGAAACGCACCCCTGGGCAATTTATGTGTATGTTACCTGTCTTACCTGTGTATGTTGCTTTTAGCATAGAATAAATGTATTACAGTTTTTCTCAGTCACTTTGGCACATTTCTCAGATCAGAATTGAAATTTGTAAAACAGTAGGACAAAGTGCATTTCTCAAAAAAACACGTATAAATAGCAAAACACCATGGATTACCTGCAAAAGCCAGTCTCCTGCTCAAAATCCTTCAGTTCATCCCTCAAAACTAAATTTCTGTGACAGTGAACATGTCAGTGGCGTCAGAATGACATGTCCTTGTGTCATTGTATAAGAATAAGACTTAAATTTCTTAGTAGTCATGTTGTCAATAACGGTGCACTCTGGAGGGCTGTTCTGGTGTAAACTATGGCAATATTTTTGCTGTTTGTACTGTAATTTGTTGCCAGATAATGTCATTCTGATACAGAAAGGAAAAGAGAGCCCGGCATAGCACAAAGAAAAAACAAAAGTAAAAATGTGAACAGGACAACCTCCTTTTAGACCTTTATTAGAAAAAGTCAAGATTCACCTGGGAGAAATGTAAAAAATGCATTATGACTAAATATTAAGACAACTTGTTCAGGCATTTGAACGATTAAATGTTGTGGGGGTGAGTCTATTCAACAGAGATAAAATAATACATGTTGATCAACATGACATAAGCAACTGATAATGTCGGAAACATCAGAGAATTGCACATAATCATTTGCATGGATGAACAAAAGGATTTGCAACTTGTTCATAATGAGAAACCGCTTTCTGATGTGCACAAGTGACACAATGATGATCTGAAGATCGAACAGTGGGTTTAGAGAATTTCAATTCTGATCTGAGAAATGGACCAAAGTGACTGAGAAAAACTGTAGCAGAATTAATGTTTATCCATTAAATAAAATAACCACAATACCTGAAAAAAAAAAAAACACTGAAATAGCAGGTTATATATGAGAGCTACTCTCTGAAGAGAATAAGAAGCTTTAGCCTAATGCAAACAAAATAGTTTACAGTCATATCTGATTCTGTATTTATTTTAGCAAAAGACAAAATCAACATGAATGGCAGCTGTTATTTGTGATCTAACAGCGGCAAAACTACATACTGAACACCAAGTTTGCGTCAGGATGATTACCTACCTACAGTATCTCACTTGTTATCCTTCAGCTTCGTCCCTGAATTATCAGGGGTCGCCACAGCAGAATGAACCGCCAATTATTCCAGCATTTGTTTTACGCAGCGGATACCCTTCCAGTTGCATCCCAGTACTGGGAAATACCCATACACACTCACATTCACACACACACACTTATAAACTACTGCACATGTAGTTAAATTATTATTCGCCTATACCGCATGTATTTGGGACTGTGGTTGAAATGAGTACTTTTTACTTTTTTACTTTTGTACATTTTTCAGGCGGTACTTCTGTACTTTTACTTAAGTACAAAAGTGTAGTCAGTACTTCTACTTTTACCAGAGTCGTTTTAAACATGAGTATCTGTACTTCTACTTAAGTAAAGGATGTGTGTACTTTTGCCATCTCTGTTTAAATGTGTTTGTGAGCTCGCGGTCCACTGCCGTTTGTCGTTGCTATGGCCACCGTCAGCTGTTCCTACACACGTGTGGCGGTCATGTTTCAAAATAGTTCAGCTTTTGCCACTGTGTGGATTAATACTGAATGCGTGTCATGGTTAGGAATAGAGCAGTATGCTGGTGTTAAACTGCATTGCTTTAATGCACTCCTGCTTAGGGCTCACACATACGCTCTGCACTCTGACTACTTCAAAATTATTATAAGCCATGGAGGGCGATTCTCTCTGTCTCGCGCTGAACGCAGTCAACCAATCACAACAGACTGGGTCATCGAACCAATCAGCCCAGATTAGCATCGTGCTAAGGAGGGGTTTGGGAACAAATGTATCGCTGAACGAATCATATGGGAGTCGTTGGGATAATTAGGTAAAAATAAATGTGTATTATAAGACTATGAAAGTGTTTTTTGACCTTGCATGCAAATCAGCCTGTTGTTGGAGACCCCCAAAATTAAAACATGACCGCTTTTAATGCATAATAGGGGCTCTTTAAGTTAGGTTGTATAGGAGCAAGTCTCTGTCCAACAGAACAGCACATTCCTTTCCATGTCGTATTTACCTTTGGAATCAGATTACTCACTTACAATTGCTCTTTCTGGATGGGAGAAGTTGTGCATCATTTGTTAAATAATGGAAAATAATTATGTGTCTGATTAAATTGTTACACAATTTTATTTGTTCATCAAATAAATGATTAACAGGATCAAAACTGGAGAGACAATTTCTGTTAAGAAGGTCATAAATAGGGGTGCAGGGGTGAGGCAATGCCTGTTGTGCCTCAGGTGGGTCTTGTGAACCCAGTGTTGTCATCTCCACCGACGTTGTCAGCGGCTGTGGCTGCAGCTCAAGAAGCAAAAAAGGAAAAAGAAGAGGAGGAAGCCCTTCTAGATGGCTTGGGTCAGGAGATGCTCAGTGAACAGGAGCACATGAGCATCTCTTGTAGCAGCGCACGGCATATGGTCATGCAGAAGTTGCTGAGAAAACAGGAGGTTAGTATCCAACTGCTCCCCCTTAAATGTTTATATTGGAAATGTAAGTTGATCCAACACTGTAGTTGAAGAGTCCTACGCTTTAACACTAACTGGTTAATACAATTAATTGATTGGACTTTTCAGTGCGTCATGTGATCAACTGCTACAATTCAAATCTACCTCTTGTGATGGCTCACACTGAGCCTGATTGAGAGGCACTCGGAGCTTGTCATGAATCACAAATTCTTTCTGTTTTCAAAAATATTTAAAAATATATTATTTAAATAAATATTTTCAAAAACTGTTTATACAAAAATCATCAGGGCTGCGGTGTGTTGTGATAAAAATTGAAAACTTGTGGGAAATTTAAAGCTGTTAATAGAGTGATCATCTATCAGGAGAAGCAGGGTAAGGAGGAGGATGCCGAAGTCATTGTCAAGATCTTTGTGGAGTTTTCCTTGTTTGTTTTTTTCTTTTTTTTCTGGCTTTTTGATTGGAAGAATTGGTATCATAATGAGTTTTGAGTCGCTGGATTAATGTATAGTTAAGTTAAAGATACAAAAACAAATGAAAGTCAGGAGTCAAGGCTGATGACATGCATGTTGATTTGAGTCCAAATCAAACACTGATGTCTTTATCAACCTTTCACTTGTACTTTGACTTGATTTTTGATGTTTGTCGTTTTCTGCTTTCAGGTTTTTTCCGCCAACCAACTGAAATCACATGTATATACACACCCCAGGACTTACAAAGAAAACAGTAAGTGGAAATAATCTGGAATGAAATGCTTTTTTTTTACACTTACATATTTTTTATTTTGCTTAAGGTTTAACCAAAATGTGTTTGAATTGTTTGATTAAACTGAGTTGCTGTAAACACATTTTCATTTATATATTTGTGTAAATACACATTGATATTCTTCACTCTTCATATTTATTCTTTAAAATGTCCAAATGGTCATTTCCAAAGGTTAATGTTATCTAGTTTGTAAATCTAAAAGGCTTGAGTTTATGGATAAATGGTTTTATTGTCTCTCAAGAAAGCACTCATTCTGAACTAGCTGGGAAGTCATTAGCTATTCTAGTTTCACTTTTGTAGCTTATCAGTGTACGTCCAAAATGTGCACAATACCAGTCTATTGCTGCCTGCAAACAGTGTCTACTTTGACCCTTTGCCAACAATCATGTCATGGCTCATGTTGTTGGCAAATGCAAACAAGCCTTTTTTGTTAAGAAAGGCAAAACATATGTTGGGATTTTTGCATTTAGTTTCTACAAAAAGACTCATTGTAATCACTGAAGCTTTGAAATTAATCTGTATTTCACTACATTTTAGTGACGTTTTGTGATTTATGAATAGAATTGAGCACACAGAATTCCACAACTGCTACACACTCCTCTACATTTGTTATTTATAGTCTATATAACATCTACATTTACATTTGTCCCTCCGAACTACAATCCCTGCCAATGCAATTTACAAGATGTACACCAGGACTCAAACCTGCAACCTTTGGATCACAAGTCCAACTCTGCAACCATTAGGTCACAGCTGCCTCAAAATTTAACAACTTGTTTTGCCTTGTAAATTTTTTTTTTCTATTTATCACAACTAAAATACACGGCGTCACGGTGGCGCAGTGGCGGAATTTCTGTGAGTTTGCATGTTCTCCCCTTGTTTGCGTGGGTTTCCTCCGGGTGCTTCGGTTTCCCCCACAGTGCAAAGACTTGTGCTATAGGTGAATTGAATAAGCTAAATTGGCCTTAGTGTATGTGTGTGAATGGGATTGTATAGCGGTTTTCCAGTGTTGGGTTGCGGCCGGAAAGGCATCCGCTGAGTAAAACATATGGTGGATAAATTGGCGGTTCATTCCGCTGTGGCGACCCCTCATTAATAAAGGGACCAGAGACTGTAATAAATAAAATGTGCGTCATATTAATGTAAATACATGCCAATTAGTCAGAAAAACTTAAATTGTACTAACGTTTCTAGATATGATATAGATATCTAGACATGTTTATCTAGAGTGATATAGCCTGTCACATTTGTTTTTGTAATAGTTAAATCACAGTGAGTTCATGCATCTAGCATATTATTTTATAGCTATATTCAACTGTAACATGCTGTCAGTTAGCATCGAATTATAAATTGACTTTCTTAAGAAAATATCTAAGATGGCTGGAAGAACACATATATTGTCGCAGTTAAAGCCTTTTTATGTTTATTCTGATCTTATTTTCATTCAACTACAGCAATAGCTGGATGCCTTTATCCATATTAGGGATTTCCTGGAATGTTCAACTACTTTTGTGAGGCATATATGGAATTTCTGCTCTGCTTACATAATATTAAAGTGCTACACTGCCCACATAAACCTATTTTGAGGAAAGCTGAAAAAAAATCTCCCTCTAAAGAAATTTGTAGTAAACATATTTCTAGCATATATTTTTTGTACTAGTTTTGATACAGTTATTATATAAAAAATAGTATCCTATTGAGTATCAATATTTTGCAGGGTATTGAATTTAGAAATTCCAATATCTTGACAACACTACACCTCAGTTAATCACTCTGTCCAAATGAACATGTTTGTAGGTTTGTATCACACTGGATAACAACTCACACTATAAAAGCAATATAATAGCCAACTTCTTTGGGGCTAAGCCCCTTATCCCTTTCGACCCTAGCAACGTCCCTGCGGATGACTACGCACTGTACGCAGATGCGAGAGAGAAAGTCGGCGAATTTAACATGACTGATGCTGCCCTGTTTACAGAGTAATAAAACAACTTTTGCTCGATCGGATCACAGGTAAACAAGAGAGACACATTCCAGTTCAAAAACATGCCGTTTAAATGCTTAAGCCTTAGTCACCTTCCGATCATACTGCACGGGCTTTCAATCTAATACCTCAAATAATAGTGCTTTTTTGTAAAGATTTGAACATTTAGTAATAATACAATCAAATACTTTATAAATAAAATATATGCATTGCGGTTAATTTCCTTTATTTCTGATAAGCTCATATTTCCTAATACATTTATGCTCTTTTTCAGTTTTTATTGAATTGTCTTTTGACCATCTGATTTTACATAGGCCTATATACATAATAATTTTTAACAAATATTTTACAACAACAAAAGTAACAATACTGAGCAATTTATGATAAAAAATATAATGCAAAATATCCTGAATTTATCACGTGAAAAAATGATCATGCAAAGTGTTTTGTATGTTGTAGTCACGCCTGTATAGTATATGTTGCTTTTAGCATAGAATAAATGTATTCTAAATGTATTCTATTTCTGGTAAATTTGCAAAACAGTAGGCCTAAGTGCATTTCTCAAAACAACACATATAATTAGCAAAACACCACAGATTACCTGCAAAAGCCAGTCTCCTGCTCAAAATCCTTCAGTACATCTATCAAAACGAAATTTCTGTGTCGATGAACATGTCAGTGGCGTCAGAATGACAAGTCCTTGTGTCATTGTGTATGGATATGGCAGTCAAATTACTTAGTGGTCATGTTGTCAATATCAGTGTACTCTGGAGGGCTGTTCTGATCTAAATATGGCAATATTTTTTTTGGGCTGTTTGTACTGTAATTTGTTGCCAGATCATGTCATTGTGCTACAGATAGGAAAAGGCAGCACTGCATAGCACAAAGAAATAACAAAAGTAAAAATGTGAACATAGGACAACCTCCTTTTAGACTTTCATTAGAAAAAGTCAACATTCACCTGGGAGAAATGGACAAATTGTAGACAGATTTAGAACAAAAAATCTAATGGAATTGTATAAAAAATTATGACGAAATATATGACAACTTGTTCAGCCATTTTGCATGTAAAGACTTATGCCATGAGCAAATGATTAAATGTTGTGGGGATTGAGACTATTCAACAGAGGCCAAAATAATCAACATTTTGATGAACAGGACATTAGCAATTGATAATGTGGGAAGCATCAGAGAATTGCACAGAATCATTTGCATAGATGTACGCAAGCATTTGCAACTTGTTCATAATGAGAAATTGCTTTTTTGATTTGCACAACTGACACAATGATGATCTGAAGATTGAGCAGGGAGTTTTGAGAATTTCAATTCTGATTTGAGAAATGCACCAGAGTGACTGAGAAAAACTGTAGCAGAATTAATGTTTATCCATTAAATAAAATAACCACAACACCTGAAAAAAACACACACACTATAATAGCGGGTTATGTATCTTTAAAGAAATAAGCAGCTTTAGCCTAATGCAAAAAAAAAAAAAATTGATTGCAGTCATATCTGATAAGTATTTATTTTAGCAAAAGAAAAAATCAATATATTTTGAACAGAATTCAGTGTAAAATGTAAGACATTATTTATAAAGATATACAGGCCTATAGAATTATTTTTAGAGTGTAACAAAATGAATGGCAGCTGTTGTTTTTGATCTAACAGCTGCAAAACTACATGCTGAACGCTGTGAGTTTGCATCAGGATGATGATACATGAGCCGCCTTTTTAAGCAATGTTGTTAGGCTGTATTGCAGAGTTTGATGCTGCTTGGCTACTTTCATAAATTTGGCAACAAACATTTTACATAAAAATTGGAAATTTAAGTTAGTTTATATTGATGTATCAATAGGATGTGAGGACTAGTTACCTACCTATCCTCACTCGCTATCCTTCAGCTTAGTCCCTGATTTATCAGGGGTCGCCACAGCAGAATGAACCGCCAATTATTCCAGCATATGTTTTACACAGCGGATACCCTTCCAGCTGCAATCCAGTACTGGGAAACACCCATACACGGTCACATTCACACACACACTTATACACTACTGCCAATTTAGTTACCTATTATTAACCTACATGTCTTTGGACTGTGGTTGAAACGAGTACTTTTTACTTTTGTACATTTTTCAGGCGGTACTTCTTTACTTTTACTTAAGTACAAAAGTGTAGTCAGTACTTCTACTTTCTACTTCTAGAGTTGTTTTAAACATGAGTATCTGTACTTCTACTTAAGTAAAGGATGTGTGTACTTTTGCCATCTCTGAAAGGGACTAAGCTGAAAAGAAAATGAATGAACAACTAAAATAATTTGTATTGCTAGTTAACACACCTTAATAAACAAATAACATTTTTCTAGTTCTCCCAACTTTAATCCCTGTTATTTTGGCTACATTATATACAACTGTTTAGTTTCTGGAGTATTAGAATAAAGTAAAAGCTCCACATTTTGGAATGTGGGTGGGAAGCAGCAGCTCTTTGGATTTAAAGGGACACACTAAAAGAAGTTATAATAATTAATCTGTGGTGTATTCTGAGTTGAAACAGCAAACCAAAATTGATATTATATCTTGTGAAAAGAGACATAATGTGTAACTTATAAAGATCCTGTGAAGTGCTTTGAAATGAGCATTCCTATTCAGTGTTTGACATAATCTCAACTAAAAAAATAAGAGAGGGAAGGTCTTAAAGTAGCTCTTCGCTTTTAAAAAAAACAGCTAATAGTGTTTTGTTTTTCATACAGCTCAGCCAGTGAGAGTGGTTGAGTTTAAGTGCATCAAATGAAAAGCAAATGAGAAGTGTCTTGAAGAGGGCGGGTCATGTTAGATACTAGAGAGCATTTGATTGGTTATGATTGATGAGAAACTGTAGTATGAAGTAATGTGAAAAAAGTTGTTGATACATTTAGTCAGAAGTGACAAACTGCAAGCTGTGAATGTTTATATTTTGCAAAATTTGTCCATTTTGGAGCACACTAGCTAATAGATATATCCTTAAAAACTGAAACTATCTAAATTTTCTTTATTTTAATTTCACTGGACCTTTAAAATGTGTAATATTATGTTAAAGGTCCCATGAAGTTAAAATAAGTTTTTTTAAGTGTTAGTATCAGTATTGTTAGTTTTTAGTTCACTTGTGACCTACTCACACCTGCAGTTCTCCACGACGGAGGTCCAGTGTTCTCCAGCCTCCGGCGGCTAGACTGCAGCTCCACACAGGAAGTTTGGCCAGAGGAGAAATGGTCGTGCCCAACAGCCTGGTTTCTCTCAAGGTTTTTTTCCCTCACTTCATCAATTTGTGAAGTTTGTTCCTTGCCTCTGTCACCACTGGCTTGTTTGGTTTGGGACTTGTGGAGCTGCGCATTGATGGATTTGCTCTTTAGTGTTTGGACTTTCAGCAGTGAAATTTAAACCACACTGAACTAAACTAAACTGAACTTCAACTCTGAAGTGTTGTAACTGACAGTTACAATTTACTAGAAGTTCTTTGTTAAGCTGCTTTGACATAATCTACATTGAAAAAGTGCTGTAGAAATAAACATGAATTGAATTAAATTGAACATTCACATTCAGGAGATATAAAACTGATCTAAACATGTCAAGCTTATAGTTTGTCACTTCCACCTAAATGGATCAACTGTTTTATTCACGTGACCTCATACTTCAGTATCTCATCAAATCTTGACCAATTAAATGCTCTCTAGTATCTGACATGCCCCGCCCCCTTCAAGGTGCTTCTCATTTGTACTCAACCACTCTCTTATTTTATTATGTACGAAAGAACAATTACAACGACACAAAATGAACAAAGAGACAAAAAGAGTTACATTAATAAATCCTAACAAATTATACAAGTTTAAACGATTTAGACCATGAGTCTCAAACTCAATTCCTGGAGGGCCGCAGCTCTGCACAGTTTTGCTCCAACCCTAATCAAACACAACTGATCCATAAAATCAATGTGTTTAAAAGAGTCTGATCACCTTGATTATTTGGATCAGCTCTGTTTGATTAGGGTGGGAACAAAACTGTGCAGAGCTGCGGCCCTCCAGGAATTGAGTTTGAGACCCATGATTTACACCTAGAAAGAGTTTTACATGCCATATAATTATTAGAGTCTTTTAAGGAGTTCACATATAAATCAAAATCCTTTATAAAAATAAAAAAGTAAGAGTGTTTCTTTGAAAATTTACATTTTACAGATGTAAAATTTAGTTTGAAAAAGCAATAAGTTAATAATAAATTGCTCAACCACTCTCACTGGCAGAGCTGTGTGTAAACAAAACGGATTAGCTATTTTTTAAAGGTGAGGAGCTACACTGTGTTCCACCCTCCCTTTGTGTTTTGGTTTAGATTACGTCAAACATCAAATAAAAATGCACATTTTTAAGCACAAGTCACTAACATGAACGCATCACTGACCCTGTTGGTTTTGTACAAAGTACAATCCCGTTATTAACCTGTATTTTTAAAAGGTAACTTGGTTGAAGAATGCAGCTCCCGTATAAATCAAAAATACTAATCTTCATTCATTCATTTTCTTTTCGGCTTAGTCCCTTTATTAATCAGGGATCGCCACAGCAGAATCAACCGCCAACTTATCCAGCATATGTTTAACGCAGCGGATGCCCATGAATATATTCAATTCACCTATAGCGCATGTCTTTGGACTGTGGGGGAAACCGAAGCTCTTGGGGGAAACCCACGCGAACACGGGGAGAACATGCAAACTCAACACAGAAATTCCAACTGACACAGCCGGGGCTTGAACCAGCGACCTTCTTGCTGTGAGTCGATCGACTCCCAAATATTAATCTTCACAAAACCAAATTGTGATCATCTTCAGGGAGTGCCTCTGCTTACAAAGCAATACAATCATGCCTGTTGTGAAAGTTTTTTTCTCTTTTAAATTTCCATGGCTCTTAGTATGTCGGTTGAAGGACATTTTCAAATTTTCATTGCCAATCCTAGTCAATCATAATCATTTTTGGGGCTTTTTTGAATTTCCACAACCAGCGCGGGGATTGGAGAGAGGCTGGATTGACCTCCTCCAGATCCCTTTTGTGAAAGAGAACAAGCAGCGAATGGGTTTTGACGTCACTGCTGCTGCCCTCTATAATAAGATCAGACAAACAAACAGCAGAGCAGTTACTATTCAAGATGAGAGGATTCCTGATTCTGCTCAGTGTTCTGCTGGTGCTGGAGGCAACAGAAAGAAACAAGACTTATGAACAACTAAGCCAAGAAAAACAAGGAATTGTTGACGAGGCTATTAAAAAAGCCAATGAGGAACTTGGAAAACAACAACACCTTGATTATTCTTCCATTTTACAAGCTGTAAGTTATTTATTTCAAATGTTAATTAAGGCTTTATTATTTGATTGCTGTTTGTCTGTCTTCGTTGATGATTTGTTTTCTCTGATTGTGGAGCTTAAAGTGATCCAAAACAATATTTAAACATCTCCTACATGTTAGAGCTACAATTACATGTATTTCCTTTATATGACAGAATGATGAAAAAGGCATGCTGCATGTGTTATTAAAACCCACCTCATGTGAGAAGATAACACCAGCCATTCATCAGGGAGACTGTGAAATTCGAGATAAAGCTAAGGTATGTATTTCTTCATTGCCTAAATGCATGGGTGTCACTGTTAAACATGCTCAGTAAATGAATAATAATAATAAGGTTTCTCGCTGATCTTCAATATTTTTCACAGCCTCAGGTGTCTTGTGTTGCCTGTAATAAAGACATGAAATGTTTCCTTCTCAGAGAGCATGTAAAGGTATCCTACATCACATATCAGTCTATAGGGATAAAGACCTGTATGCATTATGATCTTTCTTCTTGTTGTCAAGATATTCATACAGTAAAAATATTCTGTTTTTATTTCAGTCAAGAGAAGCTGTACGTAATTGTTTAGGACTGGATGTTTATCATCCCGGTGGAGGAAATTTTATGTCCCTGATAGGAGAAAATGCGCAAAAAACTGGATGTCTCGGTTGTGTCTGAGAAGAAAAAGTTCAAGGATTTTTGGAAGTGACCGTATAAATTAAAAAGAGTATTAATAATACTAATGAAACACTTCTAAAACATACCCCTTAAGCCAAGCTTCTTTCCTGGTTAACATATTTTAAAACGTAAGTACATCGTTGGGTGATGATGGAAGCCGCCTCCTGTAACCCAGCAACTTTAACTTCCTTACCTTGTGCACCACTTCCCTTTAAGCATTTATCTTTAATTAAAAATAATCCAGTTATTAAGCATTCATTGAAGATTTGGTTTCAGTTTCGTTCTGCTCTACACCTGAAAGACCTTTCTACTATTGCTCCAATTTTTCGCAATATACCTTTTCTACCCTCCTTAATGGACAGAGCCTTTAACATCTGGAGGGAACATGGCCTAATTGCAGTTGATCAGCTATTCATAGATGATAATTTTGCAACTTTTGCTCAACTTCAGCAAAAATTCGACCTACCCAATTCTCATTTATTTAGATACTTTCAGTTACAGAACTTTATCCATGAGCAGTTTTCTAATTTTCCCATTGTGCCAAGAAAAAGTATACTTGATGATATACTCAACCTTCATATCTCTTCAAAAGGGGTTATTTCTAAAATCTTTACTATTATTAACACAACACGTGTACTTAGGGCTTTTTTGGGAGGAGGAACTGAATTTAACTATTGAAGAAAATATCTGGGATCTTATTCTTGCACGAATACATTCATCATCAATAAACATTAGGTATACTCTCATTCAATTCAAGGTCGTGCACAGAATACACGTCTAGAACTAAACTGAATAAAATTTTCCCTGATCTTGACCCAACTTGCCTTCACTGTACAACCGAACCAGCCACACTGTTACATACTTTCTGGTCTTGTTTGAAACTGACTGTTTTTTGGGGAAATTCTTCAGGTGTTTTTCTGCTGTTTTTTCATTGTCAATAGACCCAAACCCTTTAACAGCACTGTTTGGAATCCTGCCAGAATATGTTGACTTAAATACATTACAGGCCGATAGCGTAGCCTTTGCAAACTTACTGGCTCGATGACTTATTCTTATGAATTGGAAGTCAGCTGCTCCCCCTTCTTATTGGCAATGGGTTTTTGGTTTCTTACATGCTCTTCAAATGGAAAAGATTCGGTTCACAATAAAACAAAAGGCAGAACAGTTCCAGAAAGTCTGGAGCCCTTTTCTAAAAAATTTTTAAAGGAGACAATTATATCTTAATAGCCTTTTTTCCTTTATTGTCTTTGTATTATTTATTTATTTATTTATTTATTTATTCATTTATTTCCTGATAATTTCTTGTTTGGTGAATTGTATCTGTGGATATATCTATATGTATCAATATTATGTATATTTTATTGTCTGACCTAAAATGAACCTAATAAAAAAAATGTAAGTACATCTACAATTAATGACAAAGACATTTCTCCTTATATATTCAGTGTTTTCAATATGCTTCAATCATCATGTATTTTTAAATAATATGGATATTGAAATATGAAATATGTCCTGAAATGTCAAATTAAAAAATAGGCCTATAATTTATGGAAGGCAAACTGTAAGTTTATCTCCATTTTTAATGGATTAGTTAAAAAAACGATATAATCTTGAAAAGAACAACCTGCAGTGTGATGCTGCTATTTTGATATTTCAATTTCTTTCTTTTATTGAAGAACCGGTGTCCAACAATGTCATGTTGCTATTTCCAACAGTTGTTTTGATTAGTGTTTTCATGTTGATAATTCAAAAAACATTACAATAATAAAATTAAAACATTAACAATGCTAACACAATATGTGTCATTGTCCTGTGATGTATAAAAATATTAAACTCCATTTACGACTAAAAAATGTGTTATTATTAAATCATCAAGTCAAAAGGTTGGATTAGAGTAATTATACGTTTGAAAAATGCTACAGTACCTCAAAACATAAGCATACCTTAATTATTATAACACATTTCAGTGGTTAATTTGAGTTGTACTCTTTGAAACCATTACCCCTGCTCATAACATGTTTGTGTAAACATTTCACCCTATAAATGATTAAGAGGATCAAAACTGGAGAGACATTTTCTGTTAAGAAAGTCATAAATACTAATGTCAGTATTAAAAAGATTACATTTTGATTAAAATTTGTATAGTGAAGCATTAAGTACAAATACCAAAACAATATGTGACAATAATGTCAGATATGACAAAAATAAATTTGGAAAGGTACAGACCTGTCTTTATAAAGTCCCACAGTTAACAGTGCATGTCAGAGCACAAACCATGATATGAATCTAAGAAATTATTTGAAGACCACCACGACATAATTGTATTGAGACACATAACTGGGGAAGGGGAAAGAAATCTGCAGCATCAAAGATTCCAGTGGCACAAGAACCCAATGGTCATTCTGAAAAAGCTCCAGTGTCTTGTTTTATTTTCTGTCTTTTTGATTGGAAGAATTGGTATTATAAAGAGTTTTAAGTTAAAGGTACAAAAACAAATGAAAGTCAGGAGCAGAGGCTGATGACAAACATGTTGATTTGAGTCCAAATCGAACAATTATGTCTTTATCAACCTTTCACTTGTACTTTGACTTGATTTTTAAGGTTTGCCGTTTTCTGCTTTCAGGTTTTTTTTCACCAACCAACTGAAATCACTTATTATAAAATCAAGCACATGTATATATACACACCAAGACTTACAAAAATAACAGTAGGTGGAAATGATCTGGAATTAACTACTTTACACTTACATATTTTTTATTTTGCTTAAGGTTAAACCAAAATGTGTTTGAATTGTTTGATTAAACTGAGTTGCTGTAAACACATTTTCATTTATATATTTGTGTAAATACACATTGATATTCTTCACTCTTCATATTTATTCTTTAAAATGTCCAAATAGTCATTTCCAAATGTTAATGTTATCTAGTTTGTAAATCTAAAAGGCTTGAGTTTATGGATAAATGGTTTTATTGTCTCTCAAGAAAGCACTCATTCTGAACTAGCTGAGAAGTCATTAGCTATTCTAGTATTCTAGCACAATACCAGCCTATTGCTGCCTGCAAACAGTGTCTACTTTGACCCTTTGTCAACACTCATTGGCTCATGTTGTTGGCAAATGCAAACAAGCCTTTTTTGTTTAGAAAGGCAAAACATATGTTGGGATTTTTTGTGAAAAAATCATATATTCCATGTCACAAAAACTGCCTTCTTTCATCTGAGAAATATTGCTAAGTTACGAAGTTTGCTATCCATCTCAGATGCAGAAAAGCTAGTTCATGCTTTTATGACTTCTAGGCTGGATTACTGTAATGCTCTGTTTGCTGGTTGCCCAGCATCCTCTATTAACAAACTCCAGCTAGTACAAAATGTAGCTGCCAGAGTTCTTACCAGGTCTAGGAAATATGATCATATCACCCCAATTTTATCCTCCTTACACTGGCTGCCTGTTAAGTTTCGTATTGATCATAAAATATTGCTTCTTACCTTTAAAGCCTTAAATAATCGAGCTGCTGTTTATCTAACCAACCTCCTGTCTCGCTACAATCCAACACGCTCTTTAAGATCTCAAAACTCAGGGCTTCTGATAGTACCTAGAATAACAAAGTCGAGTAAAGGAGGTCGAGCCTTCTCATTTATGGCTCCTAAACTCTGTAATAGCCTTCCTGATAATGTCCCCGAGGCTCAGACACACTCTCACAGTTTAAAACTAGATTAAAAACATATCTTTTTAGCAAAGCATACACTCAGTGCATCACATAGCGGTATGATGCATGAATGTGCTCCACGCAGGTTTTTGCATCTCATTTATATACACTATGAACAGCAGCTACGCTAATTATTCTCATTATTCTCTATTTCCACCTGAAATACTCATCCCGAGGCCCCCAGAGATTATCCAGTGCCACTGAAGCGATCCAAGACCTGTGAAGAGATGATAACAAGGTTTCCACATTTCTCGACCAGGCCGTAGCAGCTGCTGTGATGGTCATGGAGGACTCCAGGGACAGACAAGTCTTCGCTGACATCCAGCGTTCTCCAGCCTCCGGTGCCTAGACTGCAGCTCTCCTCAAGACGTTTGACCATATGAGAAATGGTCATGCCCAATTGAGCCTGGTTTCTCTCAAGGTTTTTTAATCCTTCACTTTCGTCAATTGGTGAAGTTTTCTTCCTCGCCGCTGTCGCCACTGGCTTGCATAGTTCGGGACTTGTAGAGCTGCGCACCGAAAAGACTCATTGTAATCACTGAAGCTTTGAAATTAATCTATTTCACTACATTTTAGTGGCATTTTGTGATTTATGAATAGAATTGAGCACACAGAATTCCACAACTGCTACACACTCCTCTACATTTGTTATTCATAGTCTATATAACATCTACATTTACATTTGTCCCCCCGAACTACAATCCCTGCCAATGCAATTTACAAGATCAAACACCAGGACTCAAACCTGCAACCTTTGGATCACAAATCCAACTTTGCAACCATTAGGTAACAGCTGCCTCAAAATTGAACAACTTGTTTTGCCTAGTAACCTTTTTTTTTTCTATTTATCACAACTAAAATATGTGCCGTCACGGTGGCGCAGTGGGTAGCACAATCGCCTCACAGCAAGAAGGTTGCTGGTTCGAGCCTCAGCTGGGTCAGCTGGCATTTCTGTGTGGAGTTTGCATGTTCTCCCCTTGTTTGTGTGGGTTTCCTCCGGGTGCACCGGTTTCCCCTACAGTCCAAAGACATGCGCTATAGGTGAATTGAATAAGCTAAATTGGCTGTAGTGTATGTGTGTGAATAGGAGTTTATGGCTGTTTTCCAGTGTTGCATCCAGAAGGGCATCATTCCGCTGTTCCGGTTCGGGCGACTCCTCATTAATTAAGGGACTAAGCCTAAAACAAAATGAATGAATAAATGAATGAACAACTAAAATTTATTTTGTTTCTAGTTATCACACCTTAATAAACAAATAACATTTTTCTAGTTCTCACAACTTTAATCCCTGTTATTTTGGCTACATGATATACAACTGTTTAGTTTCTGGAGTATTCGATAAAGTAAAAGCTCCACATTTTGGAATGTGGCTGGGAAGCAGCAGCTCTTTGGATTTAAAGGGACACACTAAAAGAAGTTATAATAATTGATCTGTGGCGTATTTTGAGTTGAAACAGCAAACCAAAATTGATAATACATCTTGTGAAAAGAGACATAATGTGTAACTTATAAAGATCCTGTGAAGTGCTTTGAAATAAGCATTTGTTATTTCGTCGCCTTAGAATTATAAAGTTCTATCCAGGGCCGGCGTGTCCATAGTGGCGACCTAGGCGGCCGCCTGGGGCGGCAGAATAGTGAGACAGCGTCCGTGAAACCCCGGGTCCTCATTTTCATCCGCATATTTGCTATGGAATGCAAGAACTTTGAAGCTCAATATCTCAAAATCATTCAGAACGCAGATAGAACCTTATAATTCCAAGGTGACGATTTGATGTGTGACAATTTTACAAAATTAAGAGAAAGCGGGTCTTAAAGTAGCTCTTCCCCTTTAAAAAAAAAACAGCCAATAGTGTTTTGTTTTATCACAGCTCTGCCAGTGAGAGTGGTTGAGGTTAAGTGCATCAAATGAAAAGCAAATGAGAAGTGTCTTGAAGAGGGCGGGGCATATCAGAAACTAAAGAGCGTTAGATTGGTTATGATTGATGAGAAACTGTAGTATGAAGTAATGTGAAAAAAGTTGTTGATACATTTAGTCGGAAGTGACAAACTGCAAGCTGTGAATGTTTATATTTTGCAAAATTTGTCCATTTTGGAGCACACTAATAGATGTATCCTTAAAAATAAAAACTAGTACTGAGTATGCCCTAAGAGGCATTATAAATGTTGAGTTTTTTTAGGATGCACAAATGAACACCATTGGCTCCATTGTTTACCTTGTACAGCCATATCACCCTGTAACTAAAGACTAGTTACTGAAATGGACAGCATTGTGGCAGCAGTGGAGTCATTCAGGTTCCTGGGCACCACCATCTCTCAGGACCTGAAGTGGGACACTCACATTGACTCCATTGTCAAAAAAGCTCAACAGAGGCTGTACTTTCTTCGTCAGCTGAGGAAGTTCAACCTCCCAAAGGAGCTGCTGAAACAGTTCTATACCTCCATCATTGAATCAGTCATCTGCACATCAATAACTGTCTGGTTTAGCTCAGCTACCAAATCCGACCTCCGAAGACTATGTCGAATAGTTCGGACTGCTGAGCGAATCATTGGTACAACCCTCCCTACTCTCTAAGAACTGTACTTATCCAGAGCAGAAGGGCTGCCAAAATCACTCTGGACCGCTCACACCCAGCACACTGCCTGTTTGAACTTTTACCTTCTGGTCGACACTACAGAGCACTGCGCACCAGAACAGCCCGACACAGAAACAGTTTCTTCCCTCAGGCAATCCATCTCATGAACACTTAATGATAATAATTGTGGAACCAACATCACTACCTGCTATACACTTTTTATACACTCATACACTTATTTAACAACACACTTTACATGCCAATTTGCACATAACAGCTGCACATATTATGTTGTATATAGTAATATAGCTGTACAAACACTTGTTAATTTGTATATTGCATTCACTACTTTTTAAAATATATTTGTTATCTGTTTTTAGTCCTGTCTGTAATTCTGTGGCACTGTAGAAGCTCTGTCACGAAAACAAATTCCTCGTATGTGTGAACATACCTGGCAATAAAGCTCTTTCTGATTCTGATCTGATTGATGAGAAACTGAAGTATGAGGTGACCTGAAAAAAGTTGTTGATCCATTTAGTCAGAGGTGACAAACTGCAAGCTTTGAATGTTTATATATTCCAATCGTGAATTTTATCACTGTTTTGGAGCACATGAGCTAATAGATATATCCTTAAAACTAAAAAACTGAAACTATCTAAATTTTCTTTACTTTAATTTCACTGGACTTTTAAAATATGTAATATTATGTTAAAGGTCCCATGAAGTTAAAATAAGTTTTTAGATGTTAGTATCAGTATTGTTAGTTTTTAGTTCACTTGTGACGATAACACTTTACAATAACAGTACATGAATAATGATGTATTAATGTGCAAACTAAACATTACTTTATTATGAATTAATGATGAGTTAAGGTATGCACTAACCATGAACTAACTTGAACTACAACATGAGTCACATGAGTTCATGTGTGATTAATGGCTACCTTAATTACTTGTTAGTACATGTTGTTAATTAATGTATTAGTTAACATTTAAGTTTAAGCTAAATGTAACCAACATGAACTCATGAGCTGTTAATGTATGATTATGTCATGACTTTACTTGGAGGGGCACATAATCATTAACTCATCCTTAACTACTCATGAACTCCTGTTCATGCTGATGTTGACAGAACACTTTTCTATTGTTATTCAGTGTAAACTGACTAGTTGGACGTGCATAAGGAGTTCATGAGTAGTTAAGAATGGGTTAATGATGATGTGCCCCTTCAAGTAAAGTCACAACATAATTATATATTAACATATCATGAGTTCATGATGGTTAAATTAAGCATAAACTAATGTGGTAATTAATACATTAATTAACAAACAATCATGTACTAACAAGTAATTAAGGTAGCCGTAATTCACACATGAACTCATGTGACTCATGTTGTAGTTCAAGTTAGTTCATGATTAGTGCATACATTAACTCATCATTAACTCATAATAAAGTAATGTTTAGTTTACATATTAATACATCGTTATTCATGTACTGTTATTATAAAGTGTTACCCTTGTGACCTACTCACATCTGCAGTTCTCCACAATGGACTTCCAGTGTTCTCCAGCCTCCGGCGCCTAGACTGCAGCTCCACACAGGAAGTTTAGCCAGAGGAGAACGGTCGTGCCCAACAGAGCCTGGTTTCTCTCGAGTGTTTTTTTCCCTACACTTCGTTAATTGGTGAAGTTTGTTCCTTGCCACTGTCGCCAATGGCTTGCTTGAATTGGAATTGTGGAGCTGCGCATGGATGGATTTGCTCTTCAGTGTTTGGACTTTCAGCAGTGAAAATTGAACCACGCTGAACTAAACTAAACTGAACTTCAACTCTGACAACTGGACTGACACAGTTTCAATTTACAAGTTTTATGTTAAGCTGCTTCGACATAATCTGCATTGTAAAAGCGCTATAGACATAAAGATTAATTGAAATAAATTGAATTAGGATATCTATAAGCTAGAGTGCTCCAAAAGAGTGACAAAATTCACATTCAGGAGATATAAAACTGATATAAACATGTCAAGCTTATAGTTTGTCACTTCTGCCTATAAATGGATCAATGGTTATATTCACGTCACCTCATACTTCAGTTTCTCATCAAATGAGTCTAATCACTTTGATTATTTGAATCAGCTGTGTTTGATTAGGGTTGGAGCAAAACTGTGCAGAGCTGCGGCCCTCCAGGAATTGAGTATGAGACCCATGATTTACACCAAGAAAGAGTTTTACATGCCATATAATTATTAGACTTTAAGAGAGTTCACGAATAAATTAAAATCCTTTCTAAAAAATTGAAAAGTAAGAGTGTTTCTTTGAAAATGTACATTTATGGATGTAAATTTTAGCTAAAAAAAGCAATAAGTTAATAGTAAATTGCTCAACTCTCACTGGCAGAGCGGTGTGTAAACAAAACGGATTAGCTATTTTTTAAAGGTGAGGAGCTACACTATGTCCCACCCTCCCTTTGTGTTTTGGTTTAGATTACGTCAAACATCAAATAAAAATGCAAATTTTTAAGCACAAGTCACTAACATAAACACATCACTGAACCTGTTGGTTTTGTACAAAGTACAATCCCATTATTAACCTGTATTTTTAAAAGGTAACTTGGTTGTAGAATGCAGCTGCCGTATAAATCAAAAATATTAATCTTCATTCATTCATTTTCTTTTCGGCCAATTAAGCTTACCCAATTCACCTATAAAGAATGTCTTTGGACTGTGGGGAAACCACAAGGAACAAGGGGAGAACAGGGGATAACAAGGGGAGAACATGCAAACAGGCAAACTCCACACAGAAATGCCAACTGACCCAGCTGGGGCTCGAACCAGCGACCTTCTTGCTGTGAGGCGTGACTCATAAACATTAATCTTCACAAAAACAAATTCTGATCATCTTCAGGGAATGCCTCTGCTTACAAAGCAATCCAATCATGCCTGTTGTGAAAGTTTTTTCTCTTTTGATTTTCCATGGCTCTTAGTAAGCCGGTTGAAGGACATTTTCAAATTTTCATTGCCAATCCTAGTCAATCATAATCGTTTGTTTTGGGCCTTTTTTGAGTTTCCATAACCAATGCAGAGCCCTGGCGTTTGGAGAGAGGCTGGATTATCCTCCCCCAGATCCCTGGTGTGAAAGCGAACAAGCAGTGAATGGGTTTTGACGTCACTGCTGCTGCCCTCTATAATAAGATCAGACAAACAAACAGCAGAGCAGTTACTATTCAAGATGAGAGGAATCCTGATTCTGCTCAGTGTTCTGCTGGTGCTGGAGGGAAACAAGGCTTATAAGCAACTAAAACCACATCAACGAGGAATTGTTGACAAGGCTATTAAAAAAGCCAATGAGGATCTTGGAAAACAACAACACCTTGATTATTCTTCCATTTTACAAGCTGTAAGTTATTTATTTCAAATGTTAATTAAGCCTTTAGTATTTTATTGCTGTTTGTCTGTCTTCGTTGATGATTTGTTTTCTCTGATTGTGGAGCTTAAAGTGCTCCATAACAATATTTAAACATCTCTTACATGTTTGAGCTACGATTACATGTGTCTTCTTTATATGACAGAATGATGAAAAAGGCATGCTGCATGTGTTATTAAAACCCACCTCATGTGAGAAGATAACACCAGCCATTCATCAGGGAGACTGTGAAATTCGAGATAAAGCTAAGGTATGTATTTCTTCATTGCTTAAATGCATGGGTGTCACTGTTAAACATGCTCAGTAAATGAATAATAATAATAAGGTTTTTTCGCTGATCTTCAATATTTTTCACAGCCTCAGGTGTCTTGTGTTGCCTGTTATGAAAACATGGAGTGTTTCCTTCTCAGAGATCATGTAAAGGTATCCTACATCACATATCAGTCTAGGGATAAAGACTTGTATGCATCATGATCACTCTTTTTTTGTCAAGATATTCATACAGTAAATATTCTGTTTTTATTTCAGACAACAACAGCTAGAAATGATTGTTTAAATCCGTTGCGTGTCGGTGGAGGAACTGCATTGAGCCATAAAGGAAAACATGAGCAAAAAACTGGATGTTTCGGTTGCATCTGAGAAGAAATAGTTCAAGGATTTTGCAAGCGACCATTTGATTTAAAAAGAGTATTAATAATACTAATGAAATATAACTTGTAAAACATACCTGTTAAGCCAAGCTTCTTTCCAGGGAAACATATTTTAAAATCTTAGTACATTTAGAATCAAAGACAAATACATTTCTCCATCAATTATCAGTGTTTTCAGTATGCTTTAATCTTCATGTATTTTTTAAATAATATGGATATTGAAATATGAAATATGTCCTAAAATGTCAAACAGAAAAAAAGGCTTATATTTTATGGAAAGCAAATTGTAACGTTATCCCCATCTTTTAATGGATTAGTTTTAAATAAATAAATAATCTTGAAAAGAACAGCCTACAATGTGATGCTGTTATTTTATTATTTCAATTTCGTTCTTTTATTGAAGAACATAAAATAATACAAAAGATAATACAAAAAACATTACAATAATAAAATTACAACATTAACAATGCTAACACAATATGTGACATTGTCCTGTAAAGTATAAAAATATTAAACTCTATTTACAGCTAAGAAATGTGTTATTATTGAATCATCAAGACAAAATGTTTGATTAGAGTAATTATACATTTGAAAAATATTACAGTACCTCAAAACATAAGCATACCTTAATTATTATAACACATTTCAGTGGTTAATTTGAGGTTAATTTGAGTTGTACTCTTTGAAACCATTACCCCTGCTCATAACATACTTGTGTAAACATTTTTATTTGTTCCCCCAATAAATGATTAAGAGGATCAAAACTGGAGAGACATTTTTTGTTACGAAGGTCATAAATACTAATGTCAGTATTAAAAAGATTACATTTTGATTAAAATTATTGTAGTGAAGCATTAAGTACAAATACCAAAATAATATGTGACAATAATGTCAGATATGACAAAATTTGGAATAGTACAGACCTGTCTTTATAAAGTCCCACAGTTAACAGTGCATGTCAAAGCACAAACCATGGCATGAATCCAAGAAATTGTTGGAAGGCCAACATGACACAATTGTATTGAGACGCATAACTCGGAAAGGGGAAAGAAATCTGCAGCATCAAAGGTTCCAGTGGCACAAGAACCCAATGGTCATTCTGAAAAAGCTCCAGTGTTTAGTGTTTTTCTATAGAGAGAGAACAACCTTCTAGAACACAGGTTTCAAACTCAGTTCCTGGAGGGCCGCAGCTCTACACAGTTTGGCTTTAACCTAATTAAACACACCTGATCAAACTTATTGAGTCCTTTGGGCTTATTTGGAACCTACAGGTAAGTGTGTTGAAGCAAGTGTTACAGACACCAGCTAGTGAGGATCACACTCTTTAGCCTCCTTGTTAGGACAACCGACTCCCATGCAAAGAACCACTGATTCTATCCAAGCTCAGAGAGAGTGGGTGGTGTAGGACTGGTGGGTTACATTGGTGCCATGACCTGGATCAGAGTGAGGTTTAGTGAGGTGAGTGTAACTGAGGCCAGCTTTTGAAATGCTGTGCAAGTAAACAAACCTTCGGCCGCAGTCTTTAGCCTGATTGTTAGAGCAACCAACTCCCATGTTAAGAAATCGATTGGGTGGTGTAGGACCAACCAGTTACACAGGGTTGGAACTAAACTCTGCAAGACTGCGGGCAAGAAAACAAGAATAAACAAGATCTTCGTTTATTGATGAATGGTGGAGGAAATATGTTGAGTTGTGATGCTTTTTGTAGAAAATACCAAATAAGTTTTTCTCCTAAAATATATGAAAAAATTATTAAGAATATACTTTTGCAAATGGTTAACCTATTGAAGGAACAAATAAAATAGTCAACGATAACTCCCAAAACAATTGATCTTAAGATAAAAAAATGTTCACTTTACAGATAGAAAATGCCCAAACAAATTTTTGAGAAAATTGTCTAACACAGTGTGGTTTTCCAGGACATGATAAGAGAGCTTATATATTGTCTCATTATGATGAGAAAAATGTGTATGATATTCTTTCATATCCTGTTAATCCTACATGTAAAGAAGTGCACTTTAAAATTATGAATCACATTTATCCTGCAAAATAATTTCTAAGGTTAAAATTCAATATTGATGTCTCAAATGTATGGTAGTTTTGTAATTTAGATAATGAAACAATTTTACACTTGTTTTTCCAATGTAATGTGGTACAAACATTTTGGGACAAAGTATTAGTTTGGATCCAACAGAAAATGTCTGTAAGACTTATCTTCTCATGGGAAATTATTAAGTTTGGCTTAATACTTAAGAACAAAAATTCATAAATGTACATTTTTCAAAATTCCCCCAAGACTAGTGGTGTTTAGAGAGCCATGAACCCCCCCTCTTTCAGTTCAAGTCTACCTCAGAATTTTTTCATAAAATGCTCCAAGATGGGCGTGGAGGGCTGTGAGAAGAGGGAGGAGTGGGCGTGGCCAGCAGGGCAGGGGAAAAAGAGGGGAGGAGCAACTGTTGTCAGTTGGCTCACAAAATGAGACACAAACCGTGAGGAGACCCATGATTTTATAGTTTACAAAGTTAAATGCAAAGAAAAAACAGTAAGTATATTCAATGTCCTGCTACATTTGTTATTCGTAATTTCATATACACATAACCACAATTTGTTATATCATTACAAAGATAATCATGTTTATATAAACTATAAATGAGGAGGACTTCTCTCCTCCTTAATCCCCAGGTCTGAATGCAGACACAGTGGATAGCAGTGCAGCAGGTCTCTTGCCCTGTCTACAGGCAGTGCAGAATTAATAAGCAAATGAGTATTTTGACCACATCATCCTCTTTATGCATGTTGTCTTACTCCAAGCTGTATAGGCTCGAAAGCCTACTACCAATTAAGCAAATTAGGTGACGTGCATCTCTGTAATGAGAAGGGGTGTGGTCTAATGACATCAACACCCTATATCAGGTGTGCATAATTATTATTATTATGTTTGGGCTGATATCATCAAAGATATCATCAAAGATAAGCTTGTGGGGCCTTTTCGGGTTGAGGATGGAGTCAAGCTCAACTCCCAGTCCTACTGCCAGTTTCTGGAAGACACCTTCTTCAAGCAGTGGTACAGGAAGAAGTCTGCATCCTTCAAGAAAAAACATGATTTTCATGCAGGACAATGCTCCATCACACGCGTCTAAGTACTCCACAGCGTGGCTGGCAAGAAAGGGTCTAAAAGAGGAAAAACTAATGACATGGCCTCCTTGTTCACCTGATTGAACCCCATAGAGAACCTGTGGTCCATCATCAAATGTGAGATTTACAAGGAGGGAAAACAGTACACCTCTCTGAACAGTGTCTGGGAGGCTGTGGTTGCTGCTGCACGCAATGTTGATGGTGAACAGATCAAAACACTGACAGAATCTATGGATGGCAGGCTTTTGAGTGTCCTTGCAAAGAAAGGTGGCTATATTGGTCACTGATTTGTTTTTGTTTTTGAATGTCAGAAATGTATATTTGTGAATGTTGAGATGTTATATTGGTTTCACTGGTGAAAATAAATAATTGAAATGGGTATATATTTGTTTTTTGTTAAGTTGCCTAATAATTATGCACAGTAATAGTCACCTGCACACACAGATATCCTCCTAAAGTAGCTAAAACTAAAAACAAACTAAAAACTACTTCCAAAAATATTCAGCTTTGATATTAATGAGTTTTGTGGGTTCATTGAGAACATGGTTGTTGTTCAATAATAAAATTAATCCTCAAAAATACAACTTGCCTAATAATTCTGCACTCCCTGTATTTCAACCATTAGCCCTGCCAGTAATCTGGAGGATTTTAAACATGTGCTAACACAGCAGCACAGAGATAGGTGATGTGTCTGAATGGTAACGAACTCAACTGATAAAAGACAAAGTCCCCCATTCTCCAATTCTCGTACAGCTCTCCCGACAATAAAGCTTGCTGCAAACCAACAGATTTACTGTATCGGCCCTGACAGCATCGCAGGGAAAAACATGCAACAAATACCGTGGATCAGAAACAAACACATTCGACCCGTGCCATGAGCGGACATGGTCTCACCCAGACATTGGGTCTCGGCAGGTCTGCCTTGCCTTTGAAAAACATGTGCTCTCATGAATAATTAAGAAGCAGGGTTTTCTTATCCTATGAGAAGACCCTGCTTCTTAATTATTCATGAATAATAATGAGAAACTGACGCATCGTCACTCGACTAGCAGATGCATGCTGCGTCACTGATTTTGTCTGTGATTTTAAACCCGGAAGATGAAATTAGCTGACAAAAGCTCAAAATTATCCAGTTTTCCCCACAATTAAAGCTGACAAGGGCTAACGTTTGTGTTAACTGATGCTCAACAGACACAAATCTGTTAAAATCTCAAAAAAATTACTCCAGGGTTTTTTGAACCTTTAAAGAAGAATTCGTGCTATATTGGAAGACATTAAGAGAGATGAAAATCCAAAAAGCAAGATATTTATATTCATCATTAGAGGATTTTGGTTTCATATTTTGAGAACTCCAACTCCCCAGTTTCATATTTTTTTTTTATCATTTATTTAATTTGTGTTGTTTTATTTATATGATGTAATATTATTTTAAACGAGGACGGAAAGATTGTGAATGTAAATTCATTCTTATCTTAGTCTTTTGTGTAATTTTGAAAAGTATTAATGCCTTTCTGTTACTGTTCAAGCATTGTTAATTAAAAAAACAAGGGCAAACAATTTTATTCTTAATCACATGCACAGATGATTTGTTCACCAAAAAATTCACGTATTGACATTTTTGTTTGCTGAATTACAAAAAAGGCACCAGTATTAGAATTGTTACTATGATTTAACATTACTTTTTAAACCAGTAGAACTAATATTATGGCAGGGAGAAAAAACTTTATCCGTCCCACAAACACGTGTTTCCGTACTGCCAATGTTGACTTCCGGGAACATGGCGAACACCGGGGCGGCGGACGACCACTGGTGGAGTGCAAGGGGAGTGTGACGGAAGGCTGGGCATCCCGAGTTCACAGGCCCGGACAGACGAGTCCGCCGCGGCGACTGCGACAGGACAGCAGTCTCGTGCATGAGTCTGCATCGAGATCATAGACAGAAATAGTTCCGCTCAGGCAGCTTTTACCTTCACCCACTCTGATAATCACTGTCTGACTTTAGCTGCTGGGGTAAGAGTCGTGCATGTTGATCAAGCCATGCCCTCCCCGACCGCACCAAATTCACGCACAATATCAGCCATATTTTAATAAAACCTCTCGCCGTTTTGTATCACGAGCAACACAAGTTTTACCACGCAGATACTGTGAAGTATTTCCTCGGTGTAGCAGCAGCAGCTCGTTAGCAGCTCAGCTCTGCTCCTCTTCCGGGGCCTCAGCAGATGCTCCATAATTCCTGCTTTCACAACATGTCATTCCCCTTAAAGTCGTTACTACAGACCAGCTTATAAACCCGCGCATCTGTCCAGCACATTTATCCGTCGAATCGACTAGAATCGCGAACGATAACCTTGCCAATGCCACTGACTCCTGCGGGCGAACTCATCCTGCTGGCCCTGCACATCCATCCATGCGCCATCCTCTGAGATAAACATGTAAGCCTGCTTTTAACTACTGTATCCGCGAGGTCTTGTGGCAGATATTTTAGTAGGGTAAAATAGTACGTGTTGTCCGTTTTTTATGTGATGTGTTTACTATGACAACGCCAGGGTTTTACTGTCAATGTCCAGAAGTTTTGAAGAAGCAGTTCACCCTAAATAAAATGTATGTGATTGTTTTCTATTCCTCATTTCATTTCTACACCGAAGGGAATGAAAGCTAAAGCTTACCATTCTCCAAACATGACAAAAAAGCTCAATGACAGTAGTTCATAATATACACACACATTTTGATTTGTACTTCTAAAAGCTGAAGCTGTTTATTATGCAAAAACATGTTTGACTTCTCCGTTGAGTTTACTGTATGAAAAATAAGTTGCATTTTAAAATGACGTATTACTATATTAATGTATTTAAAAGTTGTTATATATTTTTTTTAATGACAGAGCAATTGTTATTTCCAGGTGTCCATGTAACAATCCTTCAGAAATCACTTTAATCACTATAATATGCTGATTTGTTGTTCAATAATCCTTAAATATAATTAGGGTTGCACAATGCATCATTTCAGCATCGATATCGCAATGTGCACATCTACAATAGTCACATCGCAAGATATGCAATATTGAGTCTGAATTATAGTTAAGAAGGAGCTACATAATTGTGTTTAATTACTGTAATTACTGAATTTATGCAAAAAAAAAAACAAGAATTTTGTCTTGTTTCTAGTCCAAATTTCTTAAAATTTTTATATATTAGGTAAACATATTGTTTTGTTTTCAACTTTTCTTTAAACCTTTCCTTTCAAGTTGTTCCTTAAAATCTTAATCTGCAATAGTCACATCGCAAGATTTGCAATGTTGAGGCTGAATTATAGTTGAGCAGGAGCTACAGAATTGTTTAATTACTGTATTTATACAGACTTTATGCAAAAAAACAAGAATTTTGTCTTGTTTCTAGTCCAAATATCTTAAAATTCTTATATATTAGGTAAACATATTGTTTTGTTTTCAACTTTTCTTTAAACATTTCCTTTCAAGTTGTTCTTTAAAATCTGCAATAGTCACATCGCAAGATTTGCAATGTTGAGGCTGAATTATAGTTGACCAGGAGCTACCGAATTTTGTTTAATTACTGTATTTATACAGAATTTATGCAAAAAAACAATCATTTTTGTTTTGTTTCTAATCCAAATATCTACATTTCAAAGCAAAAACAAGATTATCTTAAGGAACAATAAAAAAGTTGAAAACCAAACATTTTTACTTGATGTAAGATTTTTTAGATATTTTGACTAGAAACGAGACAAAGTAAGAAAAGCATATTTTTGCATTGTGTTTATTCATTTTCTGTGCCTAAATACTGTTAGACTCTATCGAAAACCGTCAAATGGTGCTATTCAAACGATCTTATTAAACTGTATCCCATATCACAATATTTATCACAGAAAAGGAACATATCGCAATATCAGATTGTTTCCAATATCGCACAGCCCTAATTATCAAATCAAAATCGAATCACTATGCATTTATACAGAATTTATGCAAAAAAAAACAAGAATTTTTGTCTTGTTGTTTAGTCAAATTTCTACATTTCAAAGCAAAAACAAGATTATTTTAAGGAACAACTTGAAAGAAAAAGTTGAAAACAAAATAATATTTTTACTTGCTATAAAAATTTTAGATATTTGCACTAGAAACGAGACAAAGTAAAGTAAGAAAAGCAGTTGCTTTGTAATAATTGAATTTCTGTACCTAAATTCTGTTAGACTCCATAGAGAACCATCAAATAGTGCTATTCAAGCTATCTTATAAAACTGTATCCCATATCAGATTATTTTCAATATCGTACAGCCCTAATTATAATGATTAATATTAAAAAGTGTTTTGCTGCTTAATATTTCTGTTTAAGTCTCAAGACGTACAAAAGCATTTATTTAGGATCACACTAAACTTTCAGTAGTTATTAGCTGAAAATAGGGCTGGGCAATATAGCAAAAATGCAATCTTGATAATTGTTTTCCATATTGAACGATAACGATATAAGTTGGTAATGCTACCAGATTCAAGAGTACCCAACAATGACTGAAGCCACAAAAATGATTGTGTATTATATTATTGACACATTTTCGGTGGCCGAAAATTCGGTACATCTCTAATATCAACAGACTTTTAGATTCCCATTGTTGCACATTTCTGCTGTGTGATTGGCTCTCAGATCAATATACAGTAAAAAGTCCAGAGCTTATTATTGTTATTGATATTAAATTTGTCACGATTTGATATAATATAATTTATCGACCCAGCCCTAGCTGAAAATCTTGCTTAACAGCTTTGGTCACCATTGCGTTCATTGTATGGAAATGAGAAGTTTGGTCACTTGGCTGAAATGGTCTCCATTTTAGTACCTTTAAGTAACAAGGTCAAACAGGTTTGGAATGAGATGAGGATGAGTAAATGATTATAGAGTTTCTTTGGGTAAACTGTCACATTCAATTTAATTCAGTTCATCTTTATTTCTATAGCACTTTTACAATGTAGATTGTGTCAAAGCAGCTTAACATTGAGGTTCTAGTAAGTTGAAAGTGTAACCGTGTCAGTCCAGTTTTCAGAGATGAAGTTTAGTGTAGTTCAGTTCAGTGTGGTTTAATTTTCACTGCTGAAAGTCCAAACACTGAAGAGCAAATCCATCAATGTGATCACATTAAATGGTGTAAATGCAGTTGAAATGGTGCTAAGATGGTTCAAGAATGTTCTGTTTCTCAAAGACTAATGCTTCTGTTAGAAATCTGGTGATGAATTGATTGAATCACCAATGTGAGGCACAAATTGCTTTTTCAGTTTATGGTCACAGCAGTTGGATTTAAAATCCAGAGTCCAATATCTGAATTGTTATTTATTTAATAAGCATTTTTGGACATTTTTTAGTATATTATGTTCCTTTTGTTCTGATTATTTGATGATTATACTAGTGTTCAAAAGCTTTGGGTTATTTATGTTTTTTTGGTAAAGAAATCTCTAATGTTAAATACGGGCCTTGATATACTCAGAGCAAAGTTCTTCACAAAGTTTACATGACCTGAGCAGTGGTTTACTGTTAGTGAACACTTCAATGCCACCCCATGCAGCTCAGAGTAGCTTTCATGAAAACACAAGTCACACATTTTTTCTCTGTATTATACAGTACAGTACAACTAAAATGAAAGTGATCATATTGATGTGGATGTTTGCACAAGCTCTGAAATTCAGCACTCTAGTTAAGTAAAGTTGTGCCACATTTATTAATATAGCAATTTGCACATTAAAACAAGTAGTGTTACAATGGTGAACTTTAGTAAAACGTTTCAAACCTCGTAAATATTTAGTTTGGGCCTGATTTAGTTTAAAATAATGCACCAGTTCATTCTTGGATTTTACTTGTATCAAGGCACAAACAGTAATACAGTAATATTGTGAAGTAAAACAGTAATATTGTGAAGTATTCATACAATATTTCATATTTCCTGTCATGTTTTTAACAGCTGCTAAATATTTTTGTGAAATCTGTAGTACATTTTTCTGGGATAATTAATGAAAAAGAATGTTTAAAAGAACATCATTTATATGAAATAGATTTTTTTTATTAAAGGTGTGTCAAATTTTAGGACACATTCTTGTCAGGATAATAGAAATGTTGAGTCAGTTTCAACCTCATAATCAGGACAATTGTGCTGCTGGTTAATAAAAATTATCCCTAGTCATAAATGAGGTCTGATTAAGATGTGATGATGGGATATCCTCTGTTCTGCTCAGCTCCTGATGGAAAGGCCACATCAGACTGACAATTCTCAAGTTACCCTCTATTTTTGGAACAGCTCCTGTCTGATTTATTAGTGTGGAGATGAGTTTCTGTAATCTGCTGGGGGAAAAATCATATATATTTATACTCAATAAATCATGTATGTTTCTGTTTGTAGGAGTGTTCACTTGAACTTCGCTGTTGGACCACCCTGTATACCATGCTGGGGCTGCCTGTTCGCTTCAGCCTCGTAGCCAGCAGGAGATTCTCCTCGCCCCACCAGCCATCTTGCCTACTGAGTCTAAGTGCTCTCGCTAGTATGTACACTACACGCATGTACAGCAGTGGTGGAGGCAAGCCGGGTCGGCGCATCG